>OX333075.1:7193814-7508814 GCA_946863875.1 Alloplasta piceator | reverse complement strand
AAGCATGGTGGGATCAGGGCTCATCTCAATGGACGCATCTCATTGGCTGATTTAAAAAAATTAATGACAATTCAGGGCTTCAAAATACAACAAAATGGCAAAGGACTTTTCTACTCGATATTACGTCACGAATCTATCCTCACAGTATTGACCTTCACCCCTGAGACACCCTGTATGACTCATCGCTCATACATGGATGAACACGATTCGCGTGGCTCTCTCGTGAATGGCGCAAGCCAACATGTGCCGATCTGGGCCTTAAGTAAGTGGATAAGAGTCTCTCCTCGTCTATATACTAGTTTTGCCGTGTTCGCAACGACGACCTTCATAAAAACCGCGCCGATCAAAGATCGGTCGGGGGACTCTGGGGCCTTACGCGCGAATCCCGCGAGTATATTCATGCATACGTGAACACATACCTAAAGCTCTTACACACGGGGAATCACAAATGGGGTGGCGAATAAAAACGTGCGTTCCTTTCCTTCTTCCCTCTTTCTCCTCCGCGCAATTCTCACGATTCTATAAATAGAATTACGGTTCTCAGAGTTCTTATTCGCGTTCGCGCCCTTTTTTCTTCTTCATTCTTTTTTATTACATTGAAACGACTTACAATGTACTCGAAAACCGGGAGGCGAGAGTTCATTTAGACACGACTGATTGTGTGGTCACCAAAAATCTGTTACTTCTGATTCATGATTTTTTTTTTGCTGCTTAAGGCGGTATCCTGGTCTGGAGACATACATTTTAAGCGTTTTGACGACCTTGACATGATTAAAAAAAAAAAAGTTTTTACCGCTCTTTTTTCACAACATTTATTAATATATTTATTTTATATTATATATTTTATATATACATATATATATATATATATATATATATATATATATATATATATATATATATGTATATATATATACCTATATATATATATTTCTGTTATTTATTTATTTCTTAATATTTTAACAATAAACAAAAAAATGTCGAGAAAAAATAATTTCGCAAAATGGCGGCTGTTTTGATAAAAATTACACGCTCTTATTAATGATGATCGATTTAGAACGTAAGAAAAAATGCATCTGATTTATTTTTTTATCGGTACAGGATATCCTTTTTTATTAGTATTTAAACTTTGCTTGTCATCTTTTTTTCTTGTTAACAAATGTTTTTTTGCGAACAAAATTTGTTTGCCACAATGATTCTTGGAGTTTGGTAATAGTTGAATATCGTGTCGAATTTTAATGTTTCCAATTTTGAATGAAAAAAATTTTTTTATGACGAAGCTGAACAGAATTTTTTTTTTATCCATGCATCGAAATTAATCATTTGGAGTAATCGAAATTGGGGTTATTCTAAATCATTGTGATCTTTATCTTACTGTTATTTATAATGATTATAATGATTATAATGATAATGATTTTAATGATTTTCATTATTTGAATTTTAATTACGAATAATTAATGGTAGTTGTAATAATTGCAAAATGGAAATAACAGAAATTTTGTTCAACTGCTAAAAATAATTGTTATTCAAAAAATTTGCATTTATTTCGTACAACGTTGCAACTGTTCACTATTAAGTTCAAAAAGTATTTCCTACATTTAACATATTTGCAACATTCATTTTTTAACTTGGAAAAAAAAATTGCGAAAAATTCATTTCACTGTAAAGTGAAAAATGCTTACTTTTAATTAAATTTACGAAATTTCTCGACGATTTGCGAAATAGAGATAAATGACATGCGCAAGGCCCAATATATCCATATATTTATTCTAACCTTCGACGAAAAAGCAAAACAAAATTGTAGAGAGTGTATATGGGGCATTCCATCCCAAATCGGACAATTTTAAAACTTTTTTTTTATGCCCTCAAATTTTTTTTATTTTTTATCACCCATCAAAAAACCCTTGCTGGTAAATTTTGAGATTTTTTTTATTACTCGTTCAAAAGACCAAAAAACCGCTCTTTTTTCGGTATTTTGGTCATAACTTCTTTAATAATGGTTCAAATTAAAAGTTTTTTCTTGAATATTCTTGTTTTTTATGGTCTTTTCAGAAAAAAATACAACAAAAATATTCGACGTATTTTTGAATGAGTTTTTTGAGTTCTAAACGTTAAATCGCATTTTTAAAAGAGAATATCATTTTTTATTTTTTGCTTTTAATTTTTTGTTTCAAACATCTATCTATTCAACGACTTTTAAGACTAGTCCCATTGTGGGATTTCTAAAACTACTTTTTTTTTTCGATTTTTGGAAATAAAATTTTTTTTTCCATTATTTATTGTGAATGTCAATTTTCGTTACTGTATAGTATTTTTTTTTCATTATTTAGAATTTATTTTGACACTTTTTTATAAAACTTTTTGAATAAAAGAAAAAATTTTAGTTTTCAAAAATCGAAAAAAATAGTAGTTATGGAAATCCGATGACCGGGCTAGTCTTCAAAATTGTTGAGTAGATAGATAGATGTTTAAAAAAAATTAAAAAAAATAAAAAATATATATATATATATACACTCACTTTTAAAAACGCGATTTAAAGTTAAAAACCCAAAAAACTTATTTAAAAACACGTCGAATATTTTTGTTGTATTTTTTTCTGAAAAGGCCATAAAAAACGAAAATTTAAAAAAAAACTTTTTATTTGGACCATTATTATAGAAATTATGACCAATATACCGAAAAAAGAGCGGTTTTTTGGTTAATTTAATATCTTTTAGACGGGTAATAAAAAAAAACTCAAAATTTACCAACAAGGGTCTTTTGACGGGTACTAAAAAATATAAAAAAATTTGAGGAAATAAAAAAAAAAGTTTTTCAAACTGCCCCATATATATAGGGCAATCCGTCCCAAATCGGACAGTTTGAAAAACTGTTCATAAACAGACTCAACGATTAGGTATTAATTTTAAGAATCTGTTAACAATGAAAAAGTGTCCAAATAAATTCTAAATATTGAAAAAAATACTATACAGTAACAAAAATTGGGTCAAAATAAATTCTAATTATTGAAAAAAATACTATACAGTAACAAAAATTGGTATTCATAATAATTTATATAAAAAAAAAAAAAAATTAATTTTCAAAAATGGAAAAAAAATAGTAGTTATTGAGATTCCACGATCGGACTTGTCTTAAAAAAATTGTTGAATAGATAGATGTTCGAAGCAAAAAATAAATAAAATACAAATAAAAAATGACACTCACTTTGAAAAACGCGATTTAAAGTTTAAAACTCAAAAAACTCATTCAAAAACACGTCGAATATTTTTGTTGTATTTTTTTCTGAAAAGGCCATAAAAAACAAAAATTTTGAAAAAAAAAACTTTTAATTTGGACCATTATTAAAGAAGTTGTGACCAAAATACCAAAAAAGGAGCGGTTTTTTTTTTATTAATTTAATGTCTTTTGAACGGGTAATAAAAAAAATCTCAAAATTTAACAGGAAGGGTCTTTTGAGGGGTACTCAAAAATATAAAAAAATTGAGGAAAAAAAAGTTTTTCAAACTGCCCTATTTTACATGGAATGCCCCATATATATATATATATATATACTTTGCGCCGGAATTCGCAACACCGAAATGGCGCGATCGAAGAAGTTGCGGGCCTTGCGACGACTATAAAGCGAGAAACGGAGCCCGTTCTTTCCTCTTTCTTCATTCTCCTTCTCCCACCATGTCTCGCTGTCCCCTTCCCAATGGGCCCAAACATTTGCGGGGGCCCCCGCGGTCGCGCACTGACTCTCCCCACGCCGACCTGCGCTAGTCCAAAGCCCACAGGAAGATGCTGCTACTCTCACGTGTTTAATGCATGTGGATACATATATTATAATATCGTCGCTGTTGGGCTCACTTGAGCGCGCGAGCGCAAATGCCGGCTCCGGTAGAGAGCGAGGTGCTCGTCGCTCCTCGGGTTAGTTAGTGGAAGCCGGCTCGGCCGTTCGAATCGGGCTCAATTTGACCCGCGAAAATTTTTCAGGCCCCGTCCAATTCGATCTTTCGACTCTCGATCGATAAACGCGTGTTCTCAAGTAAAAAAAAAAAAAAAAAAACAACTGCAAATTATGCAGTTTTCTCTGTGAAAAATAGAAAAGTGTTGGGTCAGTTTCAAAGTGCTTCAATGACAGAAAAATTAGCCCTTTTTCAAATTTAAAAACTTCAATTTGTAATCTATTAACCCTCGATGGTCACCCCGGGTCAAATTGACCCGAGCTCTCATTTTGAGCTCCAATATACACTGTAAAATTTTTTATTAAATTAAATATACAAAAATATAGGAAATTTCAATAACGAGTATACGAATTCGAAATTTAATATACATGGTCTTCGAAAATTAATAGTTTCATCTTCAATTTAATATTTGTATATTAAAATTAATAGAGTTAACATTGAAAATTAATATCTCCATATATGAAAATGTACATGAAATTTAATATACTGGTATGCATAAAAACTTCATATTTTTTTATTAAATTTAATACAAAATTTTTTTACAAGTAGGAAGTATAAGTTTGAATTATCTGTAGCGGAATAACTACTTTTTTGGAACGCATGCGTTTGAAGTTTTTTTTTTCTTAAAATACCACATATTGAGAGTATCGTGTAGACATTTTTCCAAAAAATCTTCAAAACTGAAAGAGTTACAATTTTTTAAGTAAAAAACCGGATTTTTTAAAGTCTTTTTCACGATTTTTTATCCATGTAAATATATATAAAAAAAAAGAAAAATTGTTTCATGTACTGAAATGTTCAAAGCTAATTCCTATATTTTTTTTAAGTGAACTGGATATTTTTTTTTGACAACCATGCGAGAAGTTAGTCGGGTAAAATTGACCCGGTGTGACCAGCTTGGAATCATTTTGAGGTGTGACCAGCGAGGGTTAAATTTTTTTTAGATCGATTTTTATAACATCTTTATATATACAGGGTGTTGCGCTACTAGATGACCTGACTAGGTTCACCGTGTAGAGCGCGCCAAGACGAAAAATTAGCTTTTTTAAAAATTGTTATACGACAAAAATTAGTTTAGTTATTCACGTTTAAAGCTGACCAATGACGGCTCGAATCTAGGAGCAGCTACGGGTGAGCCGCGTGGTGGGGGTAACGGGGGATTCTCGCCGTCATTGGTCAACTTTAATAACATTAATAACTAAGCCAATTTTTATCGTACGACATTTTTAAAAAAAGCTAATTCTTTTGTATTGGCGCGCTCTACACGGCAAACCTAGTCAGGTTATCTAGTTGCTCAATATCCTGTATATATATATGAGGCATTCCACGACATTCCGATCAAAATCTTGCCTTGATTATTTCGATTTTCCTCTAAATTCTTTATACAAAAAAACACATTGAACAAAAATTTCCCAAATTTTTTCAGAATTTTTTGGTCGCGCGTTTTATATTTTTTTTTTAAGGGTCCACTTTACAGAATCTGAAAAAATTCAGCATAATCTAATAAAATATAACAAAATTTTTGGGCCTTGTTCCAAAATGGAGATTTCAATATGAATAAAGTTCTAAAAATAATGAATGCTCTATGACTAAAGTTCAAAAAATTATAAATAAATTAAATTTATTAAATTTTTTTTTGCAATATATACATATTTTTAATAATTTATTAATAATATTTTTATCATTTTTATAACGCTTGTCGCGGAGACTCTGGAAACTCGTGACTGGTAAATCGCCCGAAGAAACAAGAAACTTTTTGACCTCTCGAACTTGCGCGCGTCGGTCCACTTAACTTTCCATCGTGGCACGTGATCCTCCGCAACATGACACTAAAAGCTCCAGCTGCTTGGGATAGTTGTCCCGAGAAAGATTGTCAGCGAATTGACGGGAAAAAATTGAATGGGAACAAAAATTTCGCTTAAAGGACAATCTCGGACCAATTCGAACGTGTCCGTGGCGCTGCGAGCGCTCAATTTTTCAAATTGCGATTATCGCTGCTAGAACTAAAAAATACCGGGAAAAGCTTGAGTTGCACACTATCCGTGCCTCTAAAATTTTTTTGTACAAAAAAAAATCTACATATAAAGAAAATCGAAAAATAACCGCTACAAACAACTTCGAACTTGTCCGATCCGTCCCGACCTCTTTTCTTTGCGTTTCTTCTTCATTTTTTTTCTGGCTTTTTCTTCCTCCTTTCTGCTCTATTGTTTCTCGTTCGAGTTCGCGCGTGTCCGAGGTTTGAAAGCAATATTTTCAAAAGAATGAGAAAAAATAAGGAACAAGGATCAATCGCATCGAACGACGGAGACTTCAACGAGGGAATAAGACACGAACGGTCTTGAATCATTCTGAGGATAAACTGTGAATTTATTTTTGTAGCCAGGATCGGTAATATAAAAAAAAAAGGAACCCGCGAAGTTGAGAAGGGAAAAAAAGGATA
This sequence comes from Alloplasta piceator, assembly GCA_946863875.1. Lineage (NCBI taxonomy): Eukaryota > Metazoa > Arthropoda > Insecta > Hymenoptera > Ichneumonidae > Alloplasta > Alloplasta piceator. The sequence continues at coordinate 7,502,427 of OX333075.1, read as the reverse complement.
AATTTATTCCGCCCGAAAATAATTTGAATACCAAATCAGTGCTCTTTCGTGCAATTCTCTCGTTTTGTTTTGTCTCTTCAGAATTCTTTTATACGTCATTTCGTCTGGTCACGTAGTTACGATGACGGGGATTCCTGAATAGTCAGGTTATTCTTGGACGTGACCGCTTTATTTCTTTGTCCGATATTTAACAGGTTTATGAAAAATGTATACGCAAACGTATAAAATGCAAAGCACTGTGGCGCCATATTTTTTTCGCAGCCGTTACACCAATATATTTTTTAGTGTCTGTAATTTTGTGCAAGGATCTACAGTGAAGAATCCATAGATGACACATTTTGAATTTGAGATTTTATCTCATGGTACAGTAGCCTCTCGATATAAGAGTCATCGATATAGGAGTCCTCGATATAAGAGTCCAAGAGTCCTTTATATAAGAGCCCTTGATATAAGGGTCCTCGATATAAGAGTCCAAGATACCTCGATATAATAGACCTCGATATAAGAGTCCAAGAGTCCTCGATATAAGGTTCCTCGATATAAGAGTCCTCGATGTAAAAGTCCTCGATATAAGAGTCCTCGATATAAGAGTTCCCGATATAAGAGTCCCCAATATAAGAGTCTTCGATATAAGAGTCTTCGATATAAGAGCGTTTCCCCTCCGTTCTGCTTGGGCAAGTTCTATTGCTTCCCTCACTCTACCTACACCGTACGAGCTCTTATATCGAGTTCTATCGCGCTCTTATAGAGAGAAGGTACTGTATAGTTTGAACTCGTGATTTGATTGACTTTTTTTGAAAAAAGGACTTCTTTGTTAATTGGATGCACCATATATTAATTAGTATTACAGTAGAGAATAAGCTACGACGAATGGGAGTTTATGGGTAACTTGGTTTAGCCTCTCCTAGGCTTTGTCTGTATGCAGAGGACGGAGACATAGCCTAGAATAGGTTAGGTCAGGGCTCGATTTTCCTCACTCTCAAAACTATGATTATTTCTCCAAAATTGCAGCCTTGCAATAAGGAATCAAATAATAAGGATTATTCAATGATTACAAGCCTGCTGGTCCTGAATTTTGAGGTTATGATGGCCGACGATCGAAGATTACAAGATTACAAGAGAAGATTCAAGAGAAAAACAACGATGCGGGTTAATAATATATTTTATTTATCTTGGCATTAGCATAAAGTGCTACTTTCACCATTTTTTCTAGCATGTAAGTTAACTCGACGATTCAACGTGTAACGCAACAAAGATGGCGGATGTAAAAAATCTTCCGGATAAGACAAATTCATTTTACAGCAATGACAGACAGTAACTGTAATTGTTTTTTTTTAAACTTTGTATCACAAACAATTATCGGTATTATAATTTTTCGGAATTGTAAATAGATCATTTTCTTAAAAAATGGCTACTCGTATATCAACTTTGTATATATAACGTCACGGCATATTTGTAAAAAAACAATTTTTTTATAAAACATATACGCACAATTATTCGAGTATTCTCAATTGTTCGATTGGGAAACATAATCATGAGGAACTATGTAAATACTTTTCTTAAAAATAATTTAGCCACAGCGGACCAGCCGCCGATAGATGAAAATAAAAATTTTCGGACAAATACTTTTTCACAAGCTCATCGGTAGAAAAGATGATAGAAAAATCGTTTAAAAGACCATAAAAATTGTACGTTTATATTGCAAGCTTGCAAAAAGAGAGACGGTCGCTTCTCTCGCTACTCGCTACTCCTTCAGTTTGGACAGACGCACGATTTGTATTTATTTTATTATTTGTATTTATTTTATTTATTTATTTATTTATTTTGTTTTATTTATTTATTTTATATTTTGTATTTATTTTATTTATTTTCATAGATATTTTTACCAAAAAGCTGTTGAGACGAAATTGGAGGTTATAATATGCGGAGATGCGCGCGCCTTCTACAACTCAGGTGGCGTTTTCCCCGAAGTGTCTCGTGACAAAATGGCGGACTGTGTTTTCGGCTTTAGAGTCGCGAACGACGCAGTTGATTGTCGAGCGCTGCAAGCTGATGAAGAAAACCGTCGTTCGGATGAATGGGCCGATTTTTACGAATCTTCTTTATCGCCTGAGCCGCCAGCATGTGCTTCTTGATCATCAAATAGGCGATCACGCAGGTGGCGCTGCGAGATATACCCATCACGCAATTAACGAATACCCGACCTGTGGAAATATTCAAAAAATATTGTTTATGATAATTATCAACCTGAAAATTATAATAATCAACCGATAGATGCCATAAAAAATATTTCTCGCAATTCTGTTCAATATTTTTTAAAATGTATATTGTAGATTTTTTAAACGACAAAGAAGGTAAGAATGTGGCAGGAATTGCGAAAATCGCTTTAAGATTTTCACTGGATTATAGATTTCTACTTTACCACCAAGCCGGAAAAAATGGCGGGAAATATTTTTAATCGCTTCCTCGTTATCACTGTGTCGTATATTTGACTTTAATTATACATTCGATTTAAATAATGTTGATGCAATCTTAATAAAAAAATGATTTATCAATTATAAAAATAAATAAACTAAAAAATGATCGTAGATTGAGATATTTTTTCCAAAGATTTTTTGCAATCGTTTATATTTCTTATTCGATTGGAAAAAAAGTGTTATAACGATAATAAATCGTGATCGATGGTAACGGTAGATCAACGATTGTGGATCGCTGCTGTCTTTGATATGTTAGATCATCGACATGTGCTGCCCCTGTGACATGATTACCCGACGTACGTCCATGCTCGACGTTCAGCGCCGAGCCCTCCGGCCTACAATTCCGTGCGTCCCTGGTTCGAGTCTCCCTCGGTGACTTTGTTTTTTTTTTCGCAATTTACTTTTTACTGTCTTAATATAATCGACATTTTTTCCACAAATGCTAATGTTTTTAATTAAATACTCGCTAGAAATTATAAAAGTGAATTTAAAAAAAAAAAAAAAAAATCATCTAGGGAGGCTCGAACCCGGGACCCACGGATTTGTAAGCCAGAGCGCTTGCCACCGAACTACGCCGTTGAATTTTGTAACGTTTAACTTTAAGAAATATAAGTGATGATTGCCAAAGTTTCCACTCGCAATATCGCGAGAACGGCTGCGTATCTAAGCTCAAGCTTTTACAGCTTACTTAAGTACCGCGATTAGAGAAATAAGATTATTTTTCTTTACAGACCTCCATTTTTGATCGCATCCTCGATAAATGCAGCTGCGGTATAAAAATATTTGCTTATGTCGGTGGACGGCAGATCCGTGAGATGCAAGCCAAGATACTTGATGTTCGTCCCTTGATAATACTTCTGATTCGTGCCGACGCATCCAAATCGATTTCCCTCGGCAGCATTTAAAACATGGGTTATGCCAATTCGACGCAGATAATCCTTATTCATCGCGGTGAATCTAAATTTATGTTTGATACCATTATTATTACTATTATTACTATTATTACTATTATTACTATTATTACTATTATTACTATTATTACTATTATTACTATTATTGCTATTATTACTATTATTACTATTATTACTATTATTACTATTATTACTATTATTACTATTATTACTATTATTACTATTATTACTATTATTACTATTATTACTATTATTACTATTATTACTATTATTACTATTGTTACCATTATTTTATGGTAAATTGCGGAAGATAATCGTCTGACCTATCATGTTTCATGACTATTTCTTAAGGATACTTTGCCCCTATCGTCCCTGCCAAAAGTTTTATCCGATTGAAATTTCCGTACTTCGTGATACAATAAAAATCTGAAAAAATTTAGCAACATTTGGCACGCCATAAACAACAATTATCAATAATAATATTGCCCAAAAGTTATTTGGGTAACCCAAAAGTTGTCAATAAATTGTTTAAATAAATAATTATTCAACAATTTTTCGGCAAGTTCTTTTTTTTTCTTGAACAAGTCGAATGCATTAATTTTTCTGAACGCATATGAAATTTTTCAGAATTTTCTCTCTATTTTCAAATATTACAAGAAACATTCTGAAATACAGACAAAAAATTGCCAATTTTGGATATGTTTTTGCACACAGGTTTATCGTCGGCTTTGAAAAGTTACAAAGACACTGGGCCAAAAAATACATAAATATAGCCATTTTGAAAATTTCAAAACGGGAATTCCAAAATAGAGTGAAAATTCTGAAAAAATTCGCATGCGTGCAGAAAAATTAACGCATTCGATTTGTTTAAGAAAAAAAAGAACTTACCGAAAAATTGTTGAATAATTATTTGTTTAAACAATTTATTTACAATTTTCGGCAATATTATTATTGATAATTGTTGTTTATGGCAAGCCAAATGTTGCTGATTTTTTTCAGATTTTTATCGTATCACGAAGTATGGAAATTTCAATCAAATACAGTTTTTGGCTGGGACTGTATCGGAAAAAATTTACTGTTGTCATTTTGCATAAATATCATTTGAAACAACGATCATTTTGCATCTTGATTCCACGAATGATAAAAAATAATTCACTCACCCATCCCCGATAAAAATTCCCGGATATACTTCGTCACAACTGAGATCCTGTTGGAGGCGATAATATTCCCGACTGTCGCGATCCATGTCGAATCCTGGCAAGGGTTTAAATTCGGTTGGTTGCTCGATGAGAGCTCTTGCCAGACGACTTTGCGTTGTTTCGCCATCCACCAAATTTTTTTGGAAGTCCTGATGTGCGAAAAAAAAAATTTCAAATTTGAAATTTTTAACCACATAATTTTTTCACTAGCTTCCCTGTCACTAATTAATTAGTTTGAGTTAAAAAAAAAAAATAGGATCAACAAATGTGTGCATACCCGGTCTCTGTCGCGCCACGTGTTTCGCATAGTTGTGAGCTCGAAAATAATGTGGAAAAGTATATATGAATTCGATTCGGAATGGGGGTCAACGGGGAAAAAGCTCGTAGGTGGTTTTTGATGCTTTTGTACCAATTTATTTTTAAATGTTCACGACACAAATACGCAGTTGTGAAACTAAGCAGGAACTGTGTCACGAGTCGAAACTCGAAATGGAAAAACAATGTCGTGTTTTGTTCTTAAACATTTTATCAAGTCCATATATCTATATGTACGGCCCTGCGCATTTAAATCTAGCCCTTTAAATATACTCACATTGTCGCACAATCCCGAGAAATACGCCATTTATATTTATTTATATTTATTTATATTTATTTATATTTATTTATATTTATTTATATTTATTTATATTTATTTATATTTATTTATATTTATTTATATTTATTTATGTTTATTTATATTTATTTATATTTATTTATATTTATTTATATTTATTTTCATTAATTTATATAGCAGCCCACGCGATATTATCGAATTTTCCTTGAGGATTATCCAATATTGCGTAGTAAACGTCTCAAAATGTGGCGATCTCATCTAATAACCTTGTCCTTAGAGCAAAATATCAACCCAACTGCGTTGTGACGAAAATGGCGATGCTTTATCTCCTCACATATATATATCTATACGTAAACCTCTCAAAGCTTGAGAAAACTTTCGAGTATTAGTGCACTATCCTTTACTCTATTTATTTTTCCATACATGACATTTCGAGCTTCGTGGCGTCGTCATTGGATTCCTCGATAAACAGTGTTTACAACCCATTGTGCCCATCGAATGGCGAGTTTGCACTGTTATCGTACGTTCGAATGGAACAAAGAGTCCGGATTTGAACTTTCGACCAATCAGAGAGGCGCACCGCGCGAGCAGTGACCAATCGCCGGGCTCCGCGGGAGTCACGTGACGCGCGCGGACCAATCAAAACGTTCTGCGCCGCGAGGGACGCTGGGACACGGCGCAGCTCTCGCGTCTTCGTTGAAAGCAGGATCGAACGGTCGGTTGATTCAAATTCGTAGGGTTATACGAGCCTTTCCTGAAAGAAGTTTCTACTTTATCGTCGATATCTTACCATCCGTCGGTAAGGAAGAGATTTTTTTCCTGAAGTTCTTGTTTTCGACTATGGGAAACACAGAGAGGGGTTCTTCTGTTCCAAATACAAATTTGAAAAATGCAATCTACCTGATAGTGTCTCATTTAAGTTAAATTCAATTTAATTCGTCAGTTTAAATTCAAAGATCATTAAAATCGACGATTTCAGAGGTTTTGCGCTGGAAACCTTTTTCGTTGGAAATTTTTTTTTTTTTTGTTGTAGCTGGGAATATATTTTTTTTTCTCCAATAATGGAAGTGATTCCAGGAAACAGGTTTTGTTTTCCATTTTGTTGTATCCTCCGCGCTCTCTGCGATATTCCCGTTCGTTCACCGACTTGTTTTTCCTTTATCCGTTATACTGTTCTTCTCTGGAAGGTCTCCGCATAGTGTTGCGGGTGAAAGGCATCCAGCACGTTGTCGACGCTCCTTAGTTTGTATATTCTGCCTGATATTCTCTTTACAATACATTTATCCGTCGTGCCGGTGAAGAACTTTTCTTTTTTTCCCTTTCACGTTTTTCTCTCAACTCTCCCACAAATTGTCAACTAGACGCCACCGAGACACAATGGAACGTGGCATATTTTTCGCTCTTTTGGCATTTTTATTGGCCCTAATATCCGCCACTTCGGGAATTATCGGTGAGTCAATAAAAACATTCCATGATAAGTACTTGTCTCAATGAATCAATCGGCTATCCACGAATTTTTTTTCCCCAAAATTTTGCAATTGCTTAAAGGTCAAGGGTCTACTTTAAAGGTCTACTTTTTAGGAGGCAAAAAAAGAAAATTTTTAAGATTTTTTTTCTCAGCTCCTTTATCAGGTATGAATATTAAACTGTTTATTACAACATTGTTGCATCCTTCGAAAGTACAGAACAAAAATTTATTTTTCATTTTCATTGTTTGAATCATTTAAAGAAGGCGCCAAAGTCGAAAGGGTCTATTGTCTCATGGCCAATCTCGGAATTGGCAAGTCTGAAACAAAAAAATAAAAAGGCATTTTAAAGAGGAAAGTTTCTTACACAATAATTTACCACCGAAAAAAAATGGTGGATGTTTGAAAAGAAAACAAAAAATTAATTTTTCACAATTTATTTCAAACATCCGCCATTTTCTTTTTAGATCGATTTTTCATTAACGCGTGATTAATTGTTGTGTAAGAAACCTTCCTCTTTGAAATGCTTTTTTATTTTTTTGTTTCAGACTTGCCAAACCTGAGATTAACTGTTGGCCATGGGACAAGACATTTTCGACTTTGATGCCTTATATAATTTATTCAGAGATCAAAATAAAATAAAAAATTGTTTTGTACTTTCGAAGGATGAAACCATGTTGTAATAACAGTTTTACATCTGATAAAGAAGCTGAGAACAAAAATCTTAAAAATTTGATTTTTTTTAGCCTTCTAAAGTAGATTTTAGTACCTTAAGCGACAATTTTTTTTTTAAGCCTTAAACATTTAACGAGAATCACGATGAAATTTTCCATTTTCTTTCATATCTCGAATTGTTCACCAGCTTATATTTCAAAGTGGCGTTATTTCGATTTTTTTTTAACGCCTCGACCTTTTGATCCTTTCATTCACTTTCTATCCGCGTGTGATGACCTCTATTCATGGGATTCACCAAGCGCAACGTCGCGAATGATTAGCAATTATTCAATAAATTCGACAGGAATTTAATGTTGATGGAATATCATTGAAATATTTATTTGTATCGATATATGTTAATGAAACGTTTTAAATTCATCGCTGGACTTAATTGAGAGGGATCAACAAATTTTTTAATTCGTTTTAATATTTAGATTCTCGCAAGGATTTTAGAAATCGGATTATTGCCAGGGTAAAGAAAATATTTTTTATAGGGAGTAATAATTAATAATAATAATAATTTAATTTAATAATTTAATAATTTAATTTAATAATTTAATTTAATAATTTAATTTAATAATTTAGTTTAATAATTTAATTTAATAATTTAATTTAATAATTTATTTTGATAACTTAATTTAATAATTTATTTTGATAATTTAATTTAATAATTAATAATCGATATCAATTCCCGACTGATAGCAATCATTTGAATTTTTACTCAGTGTCAGCATTCAATTTTTAATTTTTCAATTGTGATTCAAGTTTTATTAATTTTCTTACATTTTATTCATCAAAAATGTTGATTATTTAATTCAATTTTTTGTTTATTTTGGTATCAAGTATCGTCGAGGCCAAAGCATGAAAAAGTTGTAGCATGCTATGTGGCATCCTGGGCTGCATATCGACCGGGCAAGGGACAATTTCAGTTTGAAAATTTGCGTCCCGAACACTGCACTCATTTGATATACTCTTTTGCGGGACTCAATGTGACAACATCGAGCATTCGGAGCCTCGATCCTTGGGCCGATCTCGAAGAAGATTATGGTAAATAAATATCTTCGATTCTTATCGATTAAAATATAAATTAAGACAAAATGAATATTCAGTAATTGAATAGAATACTTGTGCGAATGATAAAATAAAATCCTTAAGGGAGATTTTGGTCTAGAATTTTGAAAAAAATCATTTTTTTCATATTCTTAAAGTTTTGACCTTTAAGAATATTTCCTCAAAAGAAAATGTTCAAATTCCAATAATTTATGGAGTTATAGTTATTTTAGTGACGCAGCAACTATGCCCGTCAGGTCAGAGCGTAACTTTAAGGGAGTATTCTGGTCTAGAATTTTGAAAAAAATCTTTTTTTTCATATTCTTAAAGTTTTGACCTTTAAGAATATTTCCTCAAAAGAAAATGTTCAAATTCCAATAATTTATGGAGTTATAGTTATTTTAGTGACGCAGCAACTATGCCCGTCAGGTCAGAGCGTAACTTTAAGGGAGTATTCTGGTCTAGAATTAAAAAAAAAATCATTTTTTTCATATTCTTAAAGTTTTGACCTTTAAGAATATTTCCTCAAAAGGAAATTTTCAAATTCCAATAATTTACGGAGTTATAGCTATTTTAGTGACGTAACAACTATGCTCGTCAGGTCAGAGCTTAACTTTAAGGGGGTATTCTGGTCTAGAATTTTGAAAAAATAATTTTTTTGCATATTCTTAAAGTTTAGACCTTTAAGAATATTTCCTCGAAAGGAAATTTTCAAATTCCAATCATTTACGGAGTTATAGCTATTTTAGTGACGCAGCAACTATGCCCGTCAGGTCAGAGCGTAACTTTAAGGGGGTATTCTGGTCTAGCATTTTGAAAAAATCATTTTTTTTTCATATTCTTAAAGTTTAGACCTTTAAGAATATTTCCTCGAAAGGAAATTTTCAAATTCCCATAATTTACGGAGTTATAGCTATTTTAGTGACGTAGCAACTATGCTCGTCAGGTCAGAGTTTAACTTTAAGGGGGTATTCTGGTCTAGAATTTTGAAAAAATCATTTTTTTTTGCATATTCTTAAAGTTTAGACCTTTGAGAATATATCCTCGAAAGGAAATTTTCAAATTCCAATAATTTAGGGAGTTATAGCTATTTTAGTGACCCTTGCTGCGCTAGTTTTTCTCAAAACTACTTTTCTCAGCACGGTTGACATGATATCTCAAGTTCTACTCAACCGATTTACTCCAAATTTTTTTCCAATATTCAATGTATAACTCTCTATCGCCCCTACCACTTTTTTATAAACATTATTTTTTTTACTACTGTAAAAAAATTAAAAACTATGAAAAAACGTCGAAAAACGCGTTTTTTTATTCAGACAGCCGCTATTTTGCGAAATTTTTCTTTTTCGATTTTCTCTAAGGTAGAGGCTTTAACGATGTTCTTACTAATTAAGAATTTAAAAAAAAATTTGTATCGGATGACTAGAACGCCTTTTTTTAGTCCCAACTTTACCAGCTTACAACTTATTTCATTTTCATTTTTTTTCTCGAATTTTTTTTGCTTATTGTCAAAATATGTATCAATATTTTAATATCGATCTCGACAAAACGCTTAAAATGTCTCTAGACCAGAATTCCGCCTAAATTTATTAGAGTGATGATGATTGCTTGAGAAAATATTTAATTAATAATTGAATAAATATTTAATAAATATTAATTAAATATTTCTTTGATTAATAATTTAATTAATATTTAAATTAATATTTATTAAATATTTATTTAATTAACAATTAATGTTTAATTAGATAACAATTGGATTAAATCTGCGATAATTCATGAAACAGGCAAAGGAACATATCGAAAAATGACTGGTCTTCGTCGCCAATATCCCCATCTCAAAGTTTCCCTTGCCATTGGGGGATGGAACGAGGGAAGCGCCAATTATTCGGCCCTCGCGAATTCACCGACCCGAAGAAGTCTTTTTGTCGATAGCGTTCTCCTATTTATGAAGTAATTTTATACTCATCCGCAAAAATATTTACTCAACAATGTTCGAAGAATATTTATTTATTTATTTATTTATTTATTTATTTATTTATTTATTTATTTATTTATTTATTTATTTATTTATTTATTTATTTATTTATTTATTTATTTATTTATTTATTTATTTATTTATTTATTTATTTATTTATTTATTTATTTATTTATTTATTTATTTATTTATTTATTTTAAATATTTATTTTTATGGAATTTTTTTATTCGTTTCGAGAAATTACGATTTCGATGGACTGGATCTCGATTGGGAATTTCCCGGGAAGCGTGGCGGAGCACCGCACGATAAGGAAAATTTTGGCAGTCTCGTAAAGGTACATTTACCATTTTCCTTTCAATTTTTGAGATATCGAAGGATATCGATTTCTCATTTGTTTGAATATTCAACAATGAATCGCATCAGTTGATCGCAATAATCAATAAATTGTAACCCATTTTAATAAGGAATTGAGCAATGCCCTCAGAAGCCGAGGTTTGATGTTAACCGCAGCGATCAGCGCGGACAAAGCAACGATCGATGCCGCTTACGATATTTCGGAAATTTCCAAATATCTCGATTTTATTCATGTTATGGCGTACGATTATCACGGAGCCTGGGACAGAAAAGTATTGCCGAATGCACCATTGAAATGCGATGACGGTTTGTGCGTGGTGAGTTGAGAAATCATATGTTTAACTTAAGTTAGGGGATCATCATCGTGAGAACTTAAATTAAGGGACTTGAAAATGGTAATTCTGAAATATTTTTCAAACGGTCCTGATTTAATTTTTTTCAATTAAAACGAAAAACAAAAACAATCATGGGTGTAACTTAAGTTACGGGATCATCGCCGTGATAACTTAAATTAAGGGAGCTTCAAAATTGTTGATTATAAAATTATTTAATAATGGTCCTGATTTCATTTTTTTCGATTAAAACAAAATAAAAAACAATCATGTTTAACTTAAGTTATGGGATCATCACCGTGAGAACTTAAATTAAGGGGGTTTCAAAAATGTTGATTGTAAAATATTTTTAAAATAATCCTGATTTTATTTTGTTCAATTAAAACAAAATAAAAAACAATCATATGTTTAACTTAAGTTACGGGATGATCATCACCTTGAAAACTTAAATTAAGGGAGATCAAAAATGTTTATTCTAAAATATTTCAAAAATGGTCCTGATTTTATTTTTTTCAATTACAATGAAATAAAAAACAATCATATGTGTAACTTAAGTTACGGGATCATCACCGTGAGAACTTAAATTAAGGGAGCTTCAAAAATGTCGATTCTAAAATATATAAAAAATGGTCCTGATTTACTTTTTCTCAATGAGAACAAAATCAAAAACAGTCATATGTTTAACTTAAATTATGGGATCATCAACTACAGAACTCAAAATTAAGGGTTCTTGAAAAACGTTGCTTCTAAAATATTTAAATAATGGACCTGATTTAATTTTTTTTCTATTAACACAAAATCTCAAACAATCAAATGTGTAACTTAAGTTACGAAATCATCAACTTGAGAACTTAAATTAAGGGAGCTTCAAAATGTTGATTCGGAAATATTTAAAAAATGGTCCTGATTCCATTGTTTTCTATTAAAAGAAAATCTTAAACAATCACATGTGTAACGTAAGTTACGAATTCATCAACTTGAGAACTTAAATTAAGGAAGCTTCAAAAGTGGTGATTCTAAAATATTAAAAAAAACGGCATTATTTCATTTTACTCAATTGAAACAAAATCAAAAACAATCACATGTGTATAACTTAAGTTACGGGATCATCACCGTGAAAACTTAAATTAAGAGAGCTTCAAAAATGCTTATTCTGAAATATTTTAGAAGTGATCCTGATTTCATTTTTCTCAATTAAAACAAAGTCAAAAACATTTAATTAATTTAATTGATATATGGATTTTTGAAAACAAGATGATTGAGATTATTCTACATTATTTTTTTTCAAGTTGTTGCTTTAAAAATAATGTATTGATCAAATAGAACAAATATTGTTTTGCATATTCGAAGGGATTTTTAAGTCTCCATACTTTTAAGGCTCAGAAACAATAGAGGTTGATACAATTCTTGGCTAAGTCCAAAAAATTTGTAGTTACAAAAAAAAAATAAATAAATAAATAAATAAATAAATAAATAAATAAATAAATAAATAAATAAATAAATAAATAAATAAATAAATAAATAAATAAATAAATAAATAAATAAATAAATAAATAAATAAATAAATAAATAAATAAATAAATAAATAAATAAATAAATAAATAAATAAATAAATAAATAAATAAATACATAAATAAATAAATAAATAAATAATAAATAAAAAATTGCTTCTGTATTAGAGATTCTCCAAGTTCGTTGAACTTCTCAAGAAACCTTTTTGACATGATTTTTTACAGGAACAAAGTATAAACCATTTATTGAGGCTTGGTGCTCCCACGGATAAACTCGTTCTTGGTTTGCCAATGTACGGAAGAACATTTGTATTGGCATCGATGCCGAAAAACGACACTGATGAAAGTCCGATCGGTGCTTCAGCCCTCGATCGAGGATTCATGGGTAATTTTACACGAGAATTTGGATTCCTCGGTTACAATGAGGTAAGATTATTTGAAATTAAAAAAATTCATTAAATAATAAATATTAACGTCTTTTTTCTTTTAAACCTATTTTTGGTCCCTCATGAAGGAAACTTTGTTTTCAAGAAACATTTTTTTCGAGTTTTTCGATCGATTCAAAAATTGGTACCCAAAGAGACATTTCCCTTTACTGATTGACGATTTTGTCAAAATCGTAAAACAATTGTCAATTTGATGTTAACAAATTTTGGAATTTTTAAAAAATGTTAACGAACACTCTGACTTTTGTAATGGTTCAATTATCGATGTCAATTTGTTTCTGCGCATGAACTAAGCAATAAAAATGATTAGCATTGAATTTGCAACAATCTCTTTGAGGGGTTCATCAGTTTGATTTTTTTTTGTAATTTCTTGAAAACGCTTATAAAAGCTTCACCTTTCGTAATTTCGCAGCTTACATTTTTCCCATATAACTACTAAATGATTTAAATAGTTGGTACTGAATTTGCAAATGAGAAAATTGCAAATGAGGCAACTATATGAGTCATTCCATGTAAAATCGAACAATAGTTGGAATCGACCCCTTTCAATTTCGATGAAATTTGGTCAGAAGTTTTCTTTTATAAAACGAAGTTCGACCAATGGAAAGAAATTATTTTTTTTTGTTTAAAAATTAAAAATTTCACCATTTTTCCAATTTTTCAAGTTCATTTTTTAAATATCTCAAAAACTATTATAGTGACGGGAAAATCATTCTGGGTTAAAGAGTATACTTGGAGCTAGGAAAAAAGAAATATTCTGAAAAAAAATTTTGACAAATGATGAATCTGGAGAATTTTGAATTTTTGTAAAAGAAATTTTTTTTTCACCTCTAAGTTAAGTAAAGATGAGAAATTATGTAATTTTTACTGCTCAAAATTATAAAATTACATGATTGCTCAACTTTACTTAGAGGTTAACCATTTTTTTTTTTTAATTAAAAAATGCATATTTTTGAAGAAAAAAGAAATACCTTTCTGAAAATTTCAGGATCTTTTAAGATCCGTACAAGGTATAATGTAAACAAAATTAAACCAAAAATTTAATGTTGATTGTGGATTTTCACGAACTTAAAAAATTCAAAATTTTCCAAATTTATCATTTTTCGGAATATTTTTTTTTCGTAGCCCCAAGTATACTCTTTAAGATGAACCCAGAACGATTTTTTCGTAACTACAATAGTTTTCGTGATATTTAAAAAATGAACTTGGAAAATTGAAAAAATGGTAAAATTTTGAATTTTGCATAACTTTCGAAAAAATTTTTTTAAATTTTTTTCCTCCGGTAGAACTTCATTTTATGATAAAAGAAAACTTCTGACCAAATTTCATCGAAATTGAAAAGGGTCGATTCCAACTATTGGTCGATTTGACGTGGAACGACCCACATACGAATCTCTAATCCTCAACTTTTTTCCATCTCTTTTTTAATTGTAAAATTTTGAGGATGAGTTACTGGCATATAGTTTTCTCATTCACTTTCATTGTACTTTTAAGCTTTTAGCATGAGGCAACCTCTTTAAATTGGCACTCAATGAGGATCCGCTGAAAAAGTGGACTGAGAGAGACTCAAAAACTAGCATCAAAAAGTAGACTCAATAAATATAGAATTAGCACGATTTCTGCATAATAAACGACTCGAATGCACATTGCTTTCTCATTGAGAAAACTTTTCTTCAATTTTTTATAATTTGGAAATCGAATTTGTTTATTATTTCTTAAGATTTGTCGCGAACTTTTGGATTCACCTAAAATTTGGCGAACCGGTTGGCACGAGGATGGTTACAGTGCTTATGCCGTGAATGACGACAAAGTCGTTGTTTACGACAACGCAAAGAGTCTCATGAACAAAGCGGAATACGTGATTCGAATGCGATTGGCGGGTGTCATGATCTGGAGCATCGATACCGATGATTTTCGTGGCGATTGCTCGAAGCTTCACGAAGAATTTTTGGATCCTCTTGGATCGAGCGATTATCCGCTAATGCGAGCTATCAATATGGCGCTCGAGAAGGAAACGAGAGGAATCGACGACAACACCGTCGATGCAGGATCATCGGCATCGATTAAGGGGTGTCTCGGTAGTTTGCCAATTTTATTCACTATTTTTCTCAATGCATTATGAAAACAAAACAACATTCGAGATTACAAAGAACCGGAATACTATCGTACGAAATTTTGTTGTACGAGTGCGCAAAGTGCCAGTTTGAGCACGCGCAGGGTGCGGAAAGTGGCACTTTGCGCACGGAGTGCGATAAACGAATATTCCACCGACACGGTCTTGAATTAAACAAGAGAAAAATAAGGAACAATCCTTCCAGCTATCGATAATACTATCGACGATATACAATAGGATTTATCTCGACTATATTCGTCGTCCAATTTTACTGAGACTATTTTTCGTATTGAATAAATTATATACAAGTTGTTTGAATTATGCTTACGCCTTTTCATATTCTCCCATTTCCACCGATTTATTACACCGGTGAATAAAATCCCAGTGGATCCAGTAACGTTGCAGCAATGTAACGGCAATTTTACCGTTTGTAACATGTAATATTACATGGACGTTACATGTAAGTTACATGTAAGTTACAATTTCCTACTCAGCAATGTAACATTGTTACATATAACAGTTATGTAACGTTATGTAACAGTTACGTAACAGTTATGTAACTGTGTTACGTTACCGTAACTAGAATTAATTGTTGTTAAACGTGTTATAAAAAATATATAGCTGTTGCAAAATAATTTAATATGCATAGTTTACCGGCCCGAAAGAGATTCATAGAAAAAAAAAGTCTGCACGAATTGTCTGATCTAACTTTTCTCAGAGACTGGGAATCGAATCCTCGACCCTACCTACCATCCTACCTATTTACCTAACACGCTACCGATTACGCTACCGACTACTTATGAATTCTCTCTCCTTGTATAATATATGAATGCTAGAGTGCCGAAAAAATAATAGTAGTATAATAATGGTAGTAAAATAATAATAATAATAATAATAATAATAATAATAAAATAATAATAGTATATGCATTTGAATGAGCAATAAACCATGAAAGTTGGTTTTTTTATTTGCGAATTCGAATCCCCCGACCCCTCATAAGTTATGTAAACTTTATTCCAGAATACCTGAACCCTCATAACTTACCTTACCTTTCATAACTTAATTTCAGAGCTTCTAACCCCTCATAAGTTATGTAAGCCCTCAAAACATGTTTGAAAGAACTGTGACCTCTCATAAGTTAAGTGACCTCTCATAACTTAATTTGGGGGCCTCTGACCCCTCATAAGTGTCATGTGAACTCTCAAAACTTTATTCCAAAATACCTGACCCCTCATAACTTAGGTCATCCCTCATAACTTAATTTCGCGACACCTGACCCCTCGTAGTGAAAATGTTTACAGTGTGTAACTTTTATGGTATATTGCCGCAATATAACATATATTACATTACTGTAATGTAACAAGATTATATAGCAGGTATGTAACCTACATGTAACAAATGTTACATAACATGTTACATAACATGTTATACTCTTCAAAACGTATTCAGGACGATTTTTTATAACTATAATAGTTTTCGAGATATTTAAAAAATGAACTTGACAGATTTGAAAAAATTCAAAAACTGTCGTATCTCAAAAAGTAACGGCGTTCCAGGTTTCTCAGAAAATTTCTTACAAGTAACAACTTAAATTTTTTTTTTAAATTAATTTTTCGTTAAAAAATACGGTGTTCGATCATTGGGACATAGAAAATGCAGTGTGTCCTAATTATTGAACACACTCGAATTCTCCAAGATGGCGTCATTAAACCCAACAAACATCGAGACAGTTAACGTGCGACAGATCGTGTGAATCGGATTTATTCAAACAAAAACTGTAAGTTCCTGAATAAACTTACCTTTATTCTTTTAATAATAACTCTAAGAACGTCAAATATATTTTTTATTTGTATTTTCGTGCAATAAACATAAAAAGAAAAGTAAAAAGAGAATATAACCTAAATGTAACTTAAAAATACGAATGTAATATGTTCAATATTTTTTGCTCTCCGATATTTCAGTCGAAAAATAAGAAAGCTGCGACAAAATCAAACAAAAACAGAACGAAAAACGAGAACAAAAACAGAACAAACGACGAACAAAAACCTGTCAAAAGAGACTAAATATATATTTTCGTATTTTTACATGATTAATAAAAGATGATTCAAGTGTTTGATTTTGCTTTTATTTCTTAATACTGTACCCAAAATAATATTTTCAGAACGGAAAAAGAATTCTCGAGAGTGTTCAATAACTGGGACATGCCTGTTCAATATTAGGGACACAGGCACTTCCAGTGTTTAACAATTGGGACATTTGGATGCTTCACAGTGTTATTTTTTTTTTTCCATTCGAAATCATTTAAAAATAATTTAAAGGGTGATTTTTCGTAAGTAAAAATATCAAAGTATCATTTGAACATGAAAGCGATGGTTTTTTTCTTGATTTTATATTTTTTTCTCAACGAATTCAATCCCCAGATCCTTAGCTTTTCAATAATTGGGACATTAACCTCATATTAAATTTAATTATTTGGGTTAGTCGAGAATTCTTTTTTCGTCTTTCAGGGTTTTTTCCATTGAGCGTGGATTTGGAAATTTCGAAAATCATTGAAAATCATTATGGGATATTTTGTTTATTTACAGTGCCTCCATTTTTTTTTACAATAACATACAAATACAGCGAGTGAATATAACACGTTCAGTCCTAAAATCATTTGTGCGATAGGGAATAAATTTATACGCACAATTGCGAGTCATCAAAAGTTGATGTTTTTTCAAATTTTCAAACACTTAGAAAATTTCAAATCCTTCGCAAATTTTTGACCACTCACACTCGATTGAATCGACGAGTTGGTCGTTTTTACTAACAATTTGAGTACTCTCGAGTAATTAAATCTTTTTCTTTTTAGATGTTCTGATTTCCTACGGATTGCTGCAAATTTGTCGCAAATTTTATAACCATTGCTTTGGACAAAAGGTTCAAAAGATACATCGATATGATTTGTCAGAATGATTTGAACAGAACCATAAAATGAAATAATTTGATCGTTTTTTTCAAAATACTTTAAACATACCAACAACTGATTTTGTCGGGTCAATTTATATGAATGGAATAAGAAAGAAATTAACGGAAAAATCTTGATAACTAATGACTCTTGGAGTCGTAAATAATGACCTTATCGCTTGAATTAAAATCCATTTGAGATTATTAATGTTGTTATTACTTAATTGTCTGTATTATTCATTTTTTGTCTATTTAATAATTCATTATTATAACTAACTAAACTCATTATTCAATGGTACAACAAATAATAAAACAATTTTAAAAACATTAACATGTCAATGAAAATCCACACAGTTATCCGAGAAAAATAATGTTCTTATAATATTTTTAAAAAATACAATTTTCATAAATCATTATAAGATTCGAATAACATGAAACATTATCGAATCATATATTCGAAATTATCAATATTTTGAACCATTCCAAAAAACAAATGATCGAAACATCCCGCTTCTAATAAAAATCCGTCAATATAGATCTCCTTGGTTTACCCCGTAGTAAAAAACTCCATTGAATCGCCAATGGCAACCAACGGTCCTCATACGACTCCATTGGACAATGAATGGGGACCCATTGAGATTTCCGCATTTGTCAATGGCGTACAGGGCTGACCATTGATCAGTGAATGGGTATCCATTGAACATCAAATGCGGATGAATCGAATGATCATCATTACTCAATGATGCTCATTGGAAAGCCAATGCGGATGAATCGAATGATCATCATTACTCAATGATGCTCATTGGAAAGCCAATGCGGATGTATCGAGCGATCAGCATTGCCCAATGGTGTCCATGGGAAGGTAAATGCTGATGAACGAAATGATCCGCTTTACCCAATGATGTCCATTGGAAAGTCAATGCGGATGAACTGAAAGATCAGCATTTCCCACAGATGTTCATTGGAATCCAAATGCGGCTAACGATGAAATGATCAGCATTTACCAAGGATACCCATTGAATAATAAGTAACTACGAATTATACAATGATCAACATTTATCAATAATGTCACTTCATTGACGACTGATCGAATGATGAGCAGCATTCGTTAACGATGTTGCAATCCATATTCGAGGTTCAATGCAGAACAATTGAACCCATCGATCGATGAGAATTTTTCCGAATGCGATATTTCTCAAACGGCGGTGAATTAATAAAATTAAGTAAGAGTAGATGTCGCTGATTCTCATACATGAACCAAATATTTTCTTCAATTGTAATAAATGCTGATGATTATATCGATGGTCAATCAGTTTAAAATATAATATAATATAATATATTTTAAAAAAATATATTATATACTGCTCATCAAGTGCGCGTACGTTTGGGATAAATGATTTTTAAAACCGTTTATTTTTAACATATACACATAATTTTATCAGTCCCTCTCAACTCGATTTGTGAGAGGAGAAACGTATATACTTTCATTATCAATCGTCATCTGAATACACTTACAATCTATTTTCTCAATTCTGAGCTTCAATAATTTCTATTAAATGTAATATATATATATATACATATATATATATATATATATATATATATATATATATATATATATGATTGCTATATATGATATATGATATAATTATTGGTCGTTATGCTAATATTAGCATTATGATTAACCTTACTTACTGATAACTTACTTGATTATTTAATGCGTAATTCCATGTATATATAGCAATCATATGAAAGAATCTCCATTGATGATCCCATTTATTCCCCATTGCCCACAAAAACCAATAGAGGTGAATATGGCGAATTCACTAGGGAGATTGTCTCCATTGAATCCCCATGGGATAATCCCCATTGCCAAAATAACCAATGGGGATGAATGCTGAATTGCCTAAGGGGATTGTCTCCATTGAATCCCCATTAGATAATCCCCATTCCGTTTCAAATGGGGAATTCAATGGCGAAAATCCCCTTAGGCAATTCGGCATTCATCTCCATTGGTTATTTTGGCAATGGGGAATGAATGGGGATTTTTCAATGGCGACGAATGGAGTTTTTTACTACGGGACAGATCTGAAAATATATGCAAAAAGCATCTCACATTGAATATTAATTTTAATAACACGAAGCTCAGAGGGAGCCAACAATCAACGTTTTGTTCAATCGATAAATCTTGAAAAGACCCCAAAATCCTACCGTCTACTCAGTCGTCACACTTCATACGGCGTAGAATCTTTAAAATTCTATTCCTCTCAGGATCCCTCGGAACACGACGCTTGGGCTTGCCATAAATAATAATTTTCAGGAGAATTGAAAAGAACGGTTTGAAAAAATCTCGTACACCGGGTGAAATATTTTTGAAGCGCATCCCGCAAGTCTGCCAAGAGACACTCGCTCGATTGCGAATGGATCGCGAAATTTTCACGATACCCCTGCGTCCCCTTCGAGTCATCGTCGATTCGACGATGAAGCATATCAGTGCGCATCCCAATCCGATCCCAAGAATCGCAAATGCAAAATCCAGATCTTTCAGCGTTAATACTTTGACAACGCGCTCTGTGTTCTTATTCTTTTCGGCTTCGACTTCAAGCTTTTCATCCGCTAGTACTGGTCCATACAGATGTTGAAAAATACCAGCCTCGACGAGTCTCTGGATATTCAGATTGAACCTTTCTTCCAGGAGCCAGTCATCTCGCAACGACATAGTTAAATACATTTTAACGATCCTCTCACTGGATACATGCAGTTCTGAATCTGCAGCGTCAAGGAACGACCAGAATTCAGCGTCCACGCAAGCGGCTGATGGGTCTACCGATAAAAAATGCTCACACGTAAAAACATCGTCGCCGAAAACGATCACGCGTCCCTCGAAAACCGGATCATCGAAGTATCGACGATACAAACCGGCAACATAAATCGTGCAGTTGGATTCGACGAGCTCCTTCATCGTATCAATGTCTTTGAGAGGCTTTCGCTTTGCCAAAAGAGCAGCCCATTGTCCCTGATAAATTCCCTGAATCGTCACGACGAATATCAATAAACTGGCGATGAAAATTCTCGACGCCGCGTCATTGCGCAAATTTGTGAAAGCCACGTTGCAAATCATGCGAATCAAATTAAGTGCCGCTATTCCCGGAGTTTGGCGCAGGAAAAATATAAACAAAATTAGCGTTACGAGGCCAACGAGACACATACAGATTCGCGTCGTGAAATCTGTAACGTGTAAGAATTTTTCCAGCTGCGACTGGTCACCACGATAATGCGTAACAACGCGCAGACCATATTCGTAATGCGGATAAGTCGGATTCATCGAGTTCAACTGATCCCT
Organism: Alloplasta piceator; assembly: GCA_946863875.1. Taxonomy (NCBI): domain Eukaryota; kingdom Metazoa; phylum Arthropoda; class Insecta; order Hymenoptera; family Ichneumonidae; genus Alloplasta; species Alloplasta piceator. Next base: position 7,480,976 of record OX333075.1, on the reverse strand, counting down.
CGATATCAATTCAACGTCATCGAGCTCACCGTTTCCCATCTTCATCGAAATTTCCCGACGTTGAGCAAGATTTTTCTCGTAGCCCATTTCCGTATATATTGGCGTTACGTTCAGAGAGCTGAATAGTTTCGAATAAAAATTTTTCGCGACCCTTTCATGTCCCAAGGGTACGTAGAAAGTTATCTGATTGTCCCAGGAAAAAAGCATGATCATAACACGAATCGGGTAACCACCGAGATTTTTGGTCCTATCGAAATTCATGTTCTCGCACGGCTCTCGATCCTCACGATATTTTCGCATCAACATGGTCCATGGATGATCGTTGTATCCTCTTCGAGTCGTGACAAATTTCCAAGGTTTCGGCGCGTCCTCGGTGTAAGGATTGAAAGTGTAGATCAATAGTCCATTCGTTCTGTCTGTGCACACGAATTTCGCGTCCAGCAGATTCTTCTCCCATGCTGTCCACAAATATTCGTAAGCCTTCGAGCATCCGTTCTCGTTTATTGGCCAATCGAGGATGTAAAAGTGAGCCATGTGATTCCACCATCGAGTATTTTTAATCTGCACGAGACTTCCCTCGAGTTCCATCGACGACGAGGCCGTGATCACGAAGAGATTCAGTTTGGGCTGAATGTCCGGTGTAACCGGCCCAATGTCCACCGATCTCGTGGAATCATCGATGATAACGACTGGTCCTTCGGATGATAATGAGGCAACGAGGGAATCCGGCGATTTTCCAGCGATTCCCATCGCTCCAGGTTCGTAACAAGTCGTCAGAATTTTTACCTGTAAGCCGTTGAAAGGAATTGCGCTGAGATCAAGACTCAGATGGAATCTCAACATAGGCGATAATTATAATTGTGATAATGACACTCTATACGAAATCGCTACACGAGCACCGTCCCGTAGTAAAAAACTCCATTCGTCGCCATTGAAAAATCCCCATTCATTCCCCATTGCCAAAATAACCAACGGAGATGAATGCCGAATTGCCTAAGGAGATTTTCGCCATTGAATTCCCCATTTGAAATCGAATGAGGATTTTCCAATGAGGATTGACTTCCCCATTTGAAACGGAATGGGCATTATCCTATGGGGATTCAATAAAGAAAATCCCTATAGGCAATTCGGCATTCATTTCCATTGGTTTTTGTAGGCAATGGGGAATGAATGGCGATAATCAATTGAGATTCTTTCATATAGTAAAAAACTCCATTCGTCACCATTGAAAAATCGTCATTCATTCCTCATTGCCAAAATAACCAATGGAGATGAATGCCGAATTGCCCAAGGACATTTTCGCCATTGAATTCCCCATTTGAAATCGAATAGGGATTTTCCAATGAGGATTGACTTCCCCATTTCAAACGGAATAGGGATTATCCCATGGGCATCAGTGGGCAAGAACTCCTTGCATGGATTTTTTGGACACCGACTTCTGCTAATATTCCGTGCTCACAATCATCTAGATAAGCATACTCTTCGCATAATCCGTATGGGAGTTTAGCGGGTTGCCGTCCTGCGACATCTCGCGCCAAGTCTCGGAACTAACGCGACGCGGTTTCCAATGGACATCTTTGGGTAATGCTGATCATTCAGTTCATCCACATTTACTTCCCAATGGACATCATTGGGTAAAGCTGATCATTTCGTTCATCAGCATTTGCCTTCCAATGGACACCATTGGGCAATGCTGATGGCTCGGTCCATCAGCATTTGCTTTCCAATGGGCATCATTGAGTAATGGTGATCATTCGGTTCATCTGCATTTGCTGTCCAATGGACGTCATTGGGCAATGGTGACTGTTCAATGGATATCCATTCACTGATCAATGGTCGTTCCTATACGCCATTGAAAAATGCGGAAATCTCAATGGGTCCCCATTCATTGTCCAATGGAGTCGTATGAGGACCATTGGTTGCCATTGGCGATTCAATGGAGTTTTTTACTACGGGGTTGCTAAACGTTTCCAAATTTTCAATTTACACGACTGTTTGTTATACGCTTTGCAATAAAACATAAAAGGGAGTATTCTGGTCTATAATTTAATAGAAAAAACAATTTTTTTTGCATGAGCTTAAAGTTTAGACTTTTAGGTATATTACCTCGAAAGACACTTTTTCAATTGCATTGAAGGTCATTTAACAATTAATTTCAACAACCTCGGGCCATAATCTGTGCGTGACTGCAGGACCGACTGGACTCTTTGGAATTGCTCGAGCTGATTTTTTTTGTGACGATACATTCAATGACAACAAAAAATAATACTGAATTACATAAAAATTGCCAGAGAGGTTCGGTTGAAAAAAAATTTTAAAGTTAAAAAAAAAAATTGTTAACCCTCCAACATTAGCATTTTTAGAAGTATCGAGCTAAAATTTGCACAAACACCTACACGTGATGACAAGGATAGTTAGGGTTAAATTTGGTAAAAAACGCTCCGGAGGTTCGTTCCCAAATTTTTGAAATTTTCGAAAAATACTTGTTAACACTAAGTTTCCTAATTTAGAAGCAGTTCACGTTTTTAGCACCAATACACTAGATGACAAAAGTAATTAATAATGTAATTGAACGGAATTTTTTATTTTGGATGATCTAATCCAGAGATATCGCGATCACCGCAAGACGCCTTTTTTTTTTAGAGATCGCTATAGCGGTTTCGAGAATCATTATTATAAAAAAAAAAAATTTAAATAAAGTGAAAAGTTACAAAAATATGAATATAATTTTTACGTTAATAAATTAAAAAGTCTTCCCAGATTTTTTTTTTTTAAATCGCTTTTTTCGGCTTCCTGACTGCATATATTCCGTTAATAAGATAACTCACCGCTGCTTTTACAAGTTTGGAGGTTTTCTCTTGTTCCGATTTATCAATGGTGAGCCCAGCGAAGCATGTTCCCGCCATTAGTTGAAGAATCAGCAGCTTGAGAAATTTCGTCGGATTCATGACTGATTTACAATGTTTTTGCACGGAGATGTCACGAATTTTTTTTTTTTTTTTTTTTTGACAATACGCGATGAATGCAACCAAAGAACTGAACGCGAATATTCGGATATAAGCCTTTCGAAGCATCCTTCCCTTTCCTTCGTGTCTTGCTATTTTTGCATATCCATGTCACAGGAAAAAAACCGTAACCAATACTTACCGAAACTGTGAAGGATCGATACATTTTTACGAGCAACTTTTCGTGGCTATTGGATTGTCTCGCAAAATTAGGGACACGTGGCTGCCGTCCAGTGTGTTTACACTGTGCAAGGACAAAAAGTGCAGTTTAGGGTTTTCCCTTATCTCTCAAGAGCCATCTCGTTCAAATCGATGCTAATGTTTTGCGTCACTTGGTGCATATGTACAAAATAGTATATTACGATACTAGTGCGAAATTTTATTGTACGAGTGCGCAAAGTGCCAGTTTGAGCACGCACCGCGTGCGCAAAGTGGCACTTTGCGCACGGAGTGCAATAAAAAAAATTTATATCAATAGTTGCAAAATTAATTTTTTTAATTTCAAAATTTTCTAAAAATCGAACCGTCAAACAAAGTTCTTCCAAATTCCAATTCAACTGACCTCATAATTAATTCTACTTTAAAAAAATTGAAATCGATCGATAAAATTTATTATTTTTATTATTATTATTTTTTTACTGTCATTATTATACTACTATTATTTTTTTGGTACTCCAGCATTCATATATTATACAAGTAGAGGGAATTCATAAGTGGTCGATAGCGCAATAGGTAGCGTGTTAGGTAGGATAGCTCAATTTTTTTTTATATTCTACTGATCTTACAAGATTATGGAATTTTCAAAATGGTGTTTTTATTGTTCAAAAATATGAATTTTTCAATTTTGGTAAAAAAAAAATTTAATTTAAAATTAATATTTAAATTAGTTAATTTTAAATTTAAAAAATAGAGAAAGTTAATTGAATTTGCGTTTTTATTTATATATACATGTATATTAAGCTTATACGCTTAAAACGCGTATAAATTTATAACGCGTATAAATTTTGATCGTAGAAGAAAATTTATCATCGTTGGATTTGCCAGGGTTACTATTTGTGGCAAAATGAATTATTATTGGCGAGCAATTTGTGCGGCAATGGGACTTTGTTTAATCAACAATTTCAAGTTTGCGATCAATTTTACAACGTGAATGCGGCAGTCCTAATATAGACTTGTAAAATCAGCACAAGCGAAATTTTCTTAATAATAAAATAAAAAATAAAAATGTTTTTCGTGCCTTGTTGTACTTGCAAAAATAAAATATCATATACCGATTCATTAGGGTTTTATTTTTATTAAGTTTGTCCTATTTGATGAAGTTCAGAAGATGTATTTCATGTTAATTTAAAATTTTGATAATGTCATTTCACATTAAAGGGTTTGCATACACTTAGGGCTCGAAAACAGATTGATTGTCAAAATTTTCTATTAATGAAAATTTTGTGAAGGAAGGCATTTTATACGCTACTATTATATAGTCTTGCGAAATTCGAGTTTTTCTTCAATGGAAAGAAAATTAATAAACATTAGAGTCATTTTTATTAAACAAATTAATTAAAGGGATAAAAAACAACTAGATTAATAAAGAACGACTATTAAACAACTTTTGCAAAGCATGTTTTATACAAACGGTCATAAGCATTTTATTTCTAGGTATTCATAAGTAATTTTTACAGAATTCAGATTAAATATTATACTTTCCGATTTGCATAATAGAGATTCGATTAAACGCAATTCGATGCATGAAAAAATAGCGATAAAAAGGTAATAATTCTCATATGAATGTAATCCGGGAATTTGAATTTGCCGCGTAACAAAATGTCCGCTAGATGTCAGTTCTCAACTGCGCAAGAATTCAGCTTCCGACTTCCGGTCTTGGCTCTTTCACATCGCTGACAGCTCGGCAAAATGGTGAGTCTCGACGCGTCTAAAAAAATCCTAATGTTGCAAGGAAATCACACATCGAAACGCTGAAAAAGTTATTTTAAAATATGCTCGACGTTACAGTTCAACGAGTGTCGTGAATATTTTTTCGTTCCGACGATTCAACGATCTCAAAAAAATCTTCGAAAAATCGTGTCTCACCTCGGATAATCCATCATGGTTTCTATATTTACCCGAAAAACATGACAACTGTCCACTGAAAAGTGTCTTCCTTATTCAGAAAACTATTTTTTTTTCATTGCAATTTTTCAAATTAATGGTACAAAAATTTCATGGTCCATATCCAAACAAATAATTTGGGGTTATGTGATACATAACCTCAAATTTTGTTAACCGTTTTCGAACGACGATAAAATACAACAAAATCGTAACATCTAAAAGATTTAAGAATCTTCTATATGTTACGATTAATCTAATCTTATCCTATAATAATAATAATTACGAACAATCTAAAATTGTCCAAGAATTAGTGAAATCGCATCTCAAAAAAAAATCTCATGGATCTAATTAATCTAATCTTATCTAATAATAATAAATACGAACAATCTAAGATTGTCCAAAAATGAGTGAAATCGCATCTCAAAAAAAAATTTTATGTTGCAACATTTTTACATTTATATTAATATCCCTTTTTTGTTCCAGTCGCTCGTAATTCCTGAGAAGTTCCAACACATTCTTCGTGTCATGGGCACGAATATCGACGGTAACAGAAAAGTCATGTTTGCCATGACCGCTATTAAGGGTGTTGGTCGTCGTTACGCCAATATCGTTCTCAAAAAGGCTGACATTGATCTGGACAAACGTGCCGGAGAATGTTCAGAAGAAGAGGTTCGAAAATTTTATGTCCATATAGAATTTTATTATCTCAAAATTTATCACAATATACCATGAATTTTGGAGCTGAAAAATAGGGCAAATTTTATGATGTTGAAGTTTGCATCGTTTAAATGCAACAGAAATAGTTTATTCGTTGGTAAAATCATTCTTTCCAGGAAATTTTCAAACGGAAAAATTGTTGAAAAACATTTTGGGGTCTTTATTCAGGATTTAGGATACTAAATAAACGAGCAAAGCGTTGATATCACTAAAAACGAATTGAAGAAAAATATTTTCGTTTCATTGCAATTATGCAAACTTCAAATCGCCAAATTTTTTAAATTCTTTTTTTTTTGTATGAATTGTAGTTGCAATTTTAAAGATTACTGATTGGTTTTAATAAAATGGCAGAAATCATTTGATTGATAAAACAAATTTGAAATTATTGTGTATTATTATTCTTCAGATCTTTGTATTTGTTACGATAATTTGTTTTCATCCATTAGTAAGAAAACTGTGCATGTTAGAAAATTCTCTGTAGACTGCTATTTTATATCCAAAAGAAGCTTTTAAAAATGAAGATTAATGTACCAGTTTTCAAGATATTGTAGTTACCATTTTTGAAGTCACTTTGAGAAAAACGTGTACTTTTATATCGAGTTTAATCATGAATAAGATGCCAACCTTCTTTAAACTTTAATTTCATAGAATATTCTTCGAAGATTACATTCTAGAATACTAAAAATACCAAAATTGGATTTTTCTAAAATTGAACAGAGTGTTAGAAAGTAATATGACTTATTGCAGTGGACTTGAATTCTCATAGAATTTAATCATTGACCGACAAAATATCTGTGCAAAATAAAAAGTATGTAACATTTTTTATAGGTCGAGAAGATTGTGACGATCATGGCCAACCCGAGGCAGTACAAAATTCCCGACTGGTTCCTCAACAGACAGAAGGACATCGTCGATGGAAAGTACTCGCAGGTATGATCATTTTTCCAAACGTACATTTTTTGCTGTTGCTCTACAAGTTATATTTCAATTTCATGAATTATTTCCACATTTCAAAATTGGAATCTTGATTAATGCCCTTTTCGATAAACATTCTACACTATGCTAAGAATGGGATGCTAAAAAAAAAATTGAAGTCTGATAATCGATTTTTTTTTTAAATCAATGTTTTCAACAAATTTTTTCGAGGAACATCAGAACATCAATTAATTATTTTATTGCACTCCGCGCGTAAAGTGACCACTTCTCGCACGCTTCGCTTCGCTGCGCGTGCGAGAAGCGGGCACTTTACGCACTCGTGCGATAAAATTTTGTACGATACTCGTGCGAGAAAAAGTTTCATCGCACTCGTATCGTAATGTACTATTATATCACTCAGTACAATAATGGACGCTTTTACGTCCGCAAGCGGACGTGAAAACGTCCATATTGCACCTCGTGATATAAAATATCGTACATCACTCGGCGTGCTCGTGATGTAATTTACTATTAAATAAGAAAATTCGTTATTTTCATATTTTGAATATATGGGAAACAAAAATTCATAAAGATTTCATTATTTTGTTGAAAAAGTATCGATTTCATGCAAAAAGGGCTCTCAAGGGGATCTCATATATCGACATCATCACATGAAAATATTACACCAAATTTTCTCGGCGTACAAAAACTTCAAACAAATGATCAGCAAAAAAACATTGATATTCAACAAAAATCGCATAACATTGCAAAATCTCTGCATGATGCGCAGATACACGGCCGATCGTACGGAACCAGTGTAACGATTGGTTGGTAATCTGTGCGATATAAACTGCATTCAATCACCCTCGACGCTGTCAATCGCGCAGCTCCGAGAGTTTTTTTCGCCTCGGCAGAATGCAACAGAATATTTCGAAAAAAAAAAATTATCCTGAACAAAGATAATATTACTAAACCCTTACTTGACACACTTCTTCAGAATAACTTACTCGACACACTGGGGTCATTTGTACCCCAGTGACAAAAATTCTTATAAAAACTATACCATTTAATATTTTAACTTGCAAATTTTTTTAGAACTTCTTAAGAGGTTACTTCCTAAAGTTAAACTGTATTTATAGTAAAATATTAAAGTTAAATATGATAAAAAAATTTAAATACCCAAAAAAAATGAAAAAATGACAACTTTTAGGAAAATATCATAACTTTTTGATTTTCCGACAAAAACGGTTGAAAATTTAACTGAGTTTGCTATATATCCCATTTTTTTTAATCCAGATACTTAAAATTAAGGAAATTTAGGCCTAAGGTGTTTTGTACCCCAGTTTGTCAAGGGTTAACAATGATTGAGATTTTAAAAAACTTTGACGATTTTTTTTAGCTCACGAGTTCGAACTTGGATTCAAAACTTCGTGAGGATCTCGAGAGAATGAAGAAGATTCGTGCTCACCGTGGTCTTCGTCATTACTGGGGTCTGCGTGTGCGTGGTCAACACACGAAAACGACCGGACGTCGCGGACGTACCGTTGGTGTGTCCAAGAAGAAGTAATTCATTTATCTTCTTTGTATTATCAATAAAATTTGAATAAGCAAAAAATACAATTTTTTTTCTCATTTTTCATTCTTCGCGATCATCCGAGCCTCCGTTAAGGATGTTGAGTCCCTATGAAATTTTTAATGTTAATTGTTCAATAAATAGCTTCTTAATCGTCGTGAAATTTTTGCACGACCTCCTGAACACTTCGTGTAAAAACATGTTAAATTTTCAGAATTCTATCATCATTACTTCAACCTCCTTAAGGGTTAAAATGAAAAGTGATGAGAAAATTCTGAAAATTTTGTATGTTTTTGTATGAAGTATTTAAGAGGTCGTGTAAAAATTTCACGACGATTAGGAAGCTCGTTATTAAAATATTAGCATTTTGTTAAGAACAATTTTTTAAACAAATAAAAAAAATATTTATCAATAAACTTCGTTTTGTTTCCGTTGCTTTCAATATAGTGTAGATATTAAAAAATTGAGAGGTAAAAAAAAACTTATCGCAAAGTTATATCAGTTTCCATAAGACTACATTTAATTTAATTTAATTTGTTAATGTTAATTGTTCGATAACGAGCTTCCTAATCGTCGTGAAATTTTTACACGACCTCTTAAATAATTCATACTAAAACATCCCAAATTTTCAGAATTTTCTCATTTGCGATTTCGGACTCAACATCCTTAATTCATTTTTTTTTTTTTTAAATTCGAATTTCAATAAATGGTCGTGAATGATTTAACATTCTCGAGAGTGTGATCCTTGATCTTAATTTTCAAAGGCAACTGTGCTAAGGGACAAGAATGATTGGTATGAAAATTTAAAAAATAGGTTCCAAAAAATTATTGTAATATTCTCAAAAATACTTGTAACGCCCCTATTTTTGTAATTTCGTAGCTTTTGAGGTCAAATTTCTTGCACGTGACATTTTTATAACAATCATTAACTTAAGAGAAAATGATGCACGATTTCACCTGTAAAAAAGGCTTTTTCTTTAATAATAAGAAATGCAGTAGGGTCATTCCATGTCAAATCGACCAAGAGTTGGAATCGACCCCTTTCAATTGAGATGAAATTTAGTCAAAAGTTTTCGTTTTTAATAAAACGAAGTTCTGCCAAAAAAAAACGCTTTACCAAGTAAATAAAAACGCAAATTACAATTGTTTTTGTTTTTTACATTCGTATGTCATTAATTGAAATTCTTACTGCTCAAGATTACAAAACTACATGATTGCTCAACTTTACTTAACTGAGATAACAAAAATTTTTTTTTACATCATTTCAAAAATTTATATTTTTGAAACAAAAAAACACCATCCTGAAAATTTCAGGATCTTTTAATATCAGTACAAGGTATTATATAAAAAAAATTCAACCAAAAATTCAATGTTGATCGTGGATTTGCGCAGTTAAAAAAAAAATCATAATTCTCCAAATTCATTTTTGACAACATTTTTTTTCGGAATATTTTTTTTTCGTATCCACAAGTATACTTTTCCACACGAACCCAGAACGATTTTTGCGTAACTACAATAGTTTTCGAGATATTTAAAAAAAAAAACTTGAAAGATTCTATAGAAGTGAAATTTTGGATCTTGCATAACTTTTGAAAAAAAGTTTTTAAATTTTTTTCCTTTGGTAGAACTTCGTTTTATTAAAAACAAAAACTTCTGACCAAATGTCATCGAAATTAAAAGGGGTCGATTCCAACTCTTGGTCGATTTGACATGGAATGACCCAGCACCTTCTTTTTAAAAATTCTGTCGTTCAGATAAAAACTAGGAAATCAAAAGACTCAAGTCTATCATCGATCAAAATTTATCAGCGCGATAAACTTTGATTTTCGAAGAAATCCGACGGTGATTTTTCAGTTATTTTTTGCGCCAACCAATTTCCAAAATTCAATTTAGTTGCTGTATAATTTGGAAACCCAGAAAAAGCTACATTCGACGGTAAATGTTAATTAGCGGATTATTGAGGAATCGCAATGATTAAAAGCATCTTTAAAGGATTGCGAATTTATATTCGAGCAGGAACTCTGTGAATTCTATTTACACAATACAATAACAATCTCGTGACATACACACAACATTCGCTTAATTCAAACTTATTATCTCACAATTTTTTCGCAACATGTGCGTGAATCGAAGAAGAAAATATATATATTATATATTTGAATCAATGACGACGAAACGACGTATAAATTTGTCGATGTAATATTGCAACGTTTCTCGCCAAAAATTTTCACGCACAGCGAGATATATTTAACGAAGATTTCGAATCAAACTTCACGATCCACGGATAAAGAGAATTAGCCTTAATTATCTAAATAGAGATTCAGCAAAATGCACAATATATTCGTTTTCTATCGAACGATCGCTGATTCAACGTTAAATTATTGATAATATTCATCCTGAGAGACAAAAACACCACGATATTTTTCTTTCGATATTAATATTAATATTGTAATAGATATAGATAATAATAATCATGTATTGACTCGTTATTAGAACGGTGAAAAATATCATCGTGGTAAAATTTTTCGTTGAAACAATTGCGAATAATCTTATTCCCTGAATTTTTGTGTATTAGTGCCAGAGTTGTAAATAATGAATTATTTTAATAATGCGCTACTGTATTCATTACCAATTACACTGCATAATGTAAAATGGATAAGTGGACCATTGCAAATAAAAAAAAGTAATATGTAATGGATGCATGTGCCATTACAAATAAAAAATATAATATGTAATGGATGTATTACATATTACAACAAACCATATTACATATTTTACCATTACAAAAAAAAAATAACGTGTAATGAATGAGTGCTCCATTGCAAATTATAATTGAAAAAAAGTAATTTGTAGTGGAGAATATTCCATTACAAATTAGTGTTTCTACGCCAATTTGGAGCAGGTACTATTTTGCTCAAAGGTAAAGTCTATTAATTTTTCAATGAAAATAATTTGTGTGTATCAAGTTTTTGTTAACTTTACTATCGTAGTGCTCAATGTATGAACAGTGATTCTTTGAAGTAATTTTTACTTCATTCTTGAATTGTAATTTTTACAACAATGCAGTAAAAATTACTCCAAAAAAATAACTGTTCATAAGTGTCAGTGTATATTAAATTAATATATACTGACACCTATAAGTTTTTCTTGAATTGTAATTTTTACATGAATGGAGTAAAAATTACTCCAAAAAATCACTCTTCATTCCACTACGATAGTAAAGTTAACAAAAACTTGATACACACAGATTATTTTCATTGAAAAATTAATAGACTTAGCTTTGAGCAAAATACTATCTGCTCCAAATTCTCGTAGAAACACTAATTTGTAATGGAATATTCTCCACTACAAATTACTTTTTTTCAATAGTAATTTGTAATGGAGCACTCATTTATTACACGTTATTTTTTTTAATTTGGAATGGCACATGTATCCATTACACATTACTTTTATTATTTGTAATGGAACATGCATACATTACACATCACTTTTTGTGTTTGTAATGGAACATGCATACATTACACATTACTTTTTGTGTTTGTAATCGAACACGCGTCCATTACAAATTACTATTTTCATCTGTAATGGAAAATTCGTTCATTACACGTTACTTTTGTAATTTGTAATGAAAAACTTATCAATTACACATTACTTTTGTTATTTGTAATGGAACATGTATCCATTACACATTACTTTTATTATTTGTAATGGAACATGCATACATTACACATTACTTTATGTGTTTGTAATGGAACATGCATACATTACACATTACTTTTGTAATTTGTAATGGAAAACTTATCAAATACACATTGTTTAAAGTAATGGGTAATGCATTATTTTTACATTACTATTTTCACAACTCTGATTAGTGTTTTACACTTTTCGTTTCTTTTCTAATGATGAACAAGACTTTCCAGAAATGCTTTTGGTACTTTGCCACGCTGACTGCCTCTGATACCCAACAGATAATCCTCGTCGCCAGGTATTTCGGTTACGCAAATTACCTGGAAACGTATAATATTTCTATAAATTACAACGCAATGGTTTTTGCGATGATTGTTTTTTTTTTTTTTCAACAAAAAATAATCGTGAGGAGAAAAAAACGAAAACACAAACAGAGGCAGAAAGCAGTGACTGTTAAAAAAAAAAAATTCAAAATCCTGATCTCGATCCAAAGAATGTATTAAAAAAAATTGTGTGCAAAAACGGATAACGAATCTGAATCAAAGCAAAAAAAGCGGTGATTAACTAAAATAGCATTTTTTATTCGGTACAGGCAGGAATATATTTATATATATATAAAACATATATAATAATAATAATAGTGATAAAAATATAACGTATATTACCGAATTATAAATATGTACACGTAATTAATTGCGTTAAAAAAAAACAATAATACGTAAAAAGAAACTTGTGACACAGATTTTTCAATCACATCAAATTTTACGACAAAATATACAGACGTTAAACGTTAAACATTTGTTAATCGAGCTGCTGGTGATTTTTTTCACATCTTTGTTCGCGAGACAAAAATGACGAAGCCAAAAAAAAAAACGTAAGAAAGGAAATTAAAAATTAAATTAACGGAATAATAATGCATGAGTGATTATATTATATTGTTGTAAGTATGTAACGCCTGACGATTATGATTTTTTTTCAATTCTTTTTTTTTTTTTTCGTTCGTCCATGGTCAGGAGGGAGGCTTTCGATTAAATTTCCATATTTCCGTTGTTTTTTCAATCTAAATTTCGAATTTAGTTACCTCATCCTGCATTAAGCTGAGCTCGCTAGGATCTCTCGCATCGTAATCGCAAACTACGCGAGCTCTTTCCTGTCCATTTTCCGTCGTTTCCGCGTTATGTTGATTATTGCCAGTCGCGGAATTCGTTGTTGACGTTGTCGATTGACCCGCAGGATGAAACGAACTTCCGGTCAAACTGGTCAGGATTCGGACAAATCGTAAATGAGGATCCAATGGTTTTTTTTTGTTCCGTCGCTTTTGCGAGCGTCGAAGATAATTCATTTGTCGTTATTGTTTTTCCTCAGGTTCCTCATAAAAAAAGCTTTGTTTACGTGATTTTTTTTCCAGATTTTTAGGGTACTACTTTAGAAGGCCAAAAAAAAAAGGAAATCTTTAAGATTTTTTTTCTCAGCTCCTTTATCAGATATGGCTATAAAATTGTTCATACAACATTATTCCATTTCGAAAGTACACAAATTAGTGATGTACGATATTTTATATCACGAGGTGCAATATGGACGTTTTCACGTCCGCTTGCGGACGTAAAAGCGTCCATTATTGTACTGAGTTCAATAAAGTATTTTTATTCTTTATTTTGATTCTTTGAACAATTTATAGAGGGCGCCAGAGTCGAGTCTTCGAAAATATTTTGTCCAGTGATCGGCAGTATCGATTTGTTCGTCAACGATATTGATTGTATCACTTTTTTTCGAAAAATTAATAATCATTAAAAAATGGTACTAATTTTTAATGAAAATGCAAAATTAGTGGAAAAATATTAGTAATCTTTCTAAATTATTAGTGATTAGTAAGAAAATGTATTCAATTATTTTTTAAAAAAATTAGTAGTTAGTGACAAAATATTTCTAATTTTTCCAAAAAAATTAGTATTTAGTGACAAAGTATTTCCAATTAAAAAAAAAAACATTAGTAATTAGCGAGAAAATTTTACCAAGTTTTTTTCTAAATATAATAATTGGTAAGAAAAATATTACTAATTAATTTTAAAAAAACTGTAATTTGTAGAAAAGTATTGTGTATATTTACGTATTTGTGTGTACGGATTGAGTCACGGTCATAAGCTCAAACAACTCTTAAAAAAGTTGTTCTATTTTTTATAACAACTAGATCTGTTGAATATTTCACAAATTAGTATTTATTGTATTGAATGTCATACGATATCACATAAGTTATTATTAATACGAATATTTAATCAGTACTCATTAAAAAATGCATTAGTAATTTTTTTTTATTTATTACTTCTTCCAAAATTAATACAACATTTCTCCACAAATTATCGATTTTTTGGTTATTCAGCAATATCTTTCTTGCCAATTACTAACTCTTGGAGAAAATTAGTAATATTTTATCGTTGATTACTCATTTTTTTGGAAAAATTATAAATATTTTGTCATTAATTACTTATTTATTAGAAAAATTAGTAATATTTTGTCACTAATTACTAATTTTTTAGAAAAATTAGTAATAGTTTTTTGCTAATTACTAATTTTTTAATGAAAATTAGAAATATTTTGTCACTAATTACTAATTTTTAGAAAAATTAGTAATTGGTAAATTATTAAAGAGGAATTAATTAAAGAGGAAGGTTTCTTACACAACAATTTACCACTATTAATGAAAAATCTATTTAAGGTTGTGTAGAAGCTATGAAACCTTTGAATGTTAATTGTTCAATAAATAGCTTCTTAATCGTAGTGAAATTTCTACACGACCTCCTGAATACTTCATGTAAGAAAATACCAAATTTTCAGAATTCTATCATCATTACTTCAACCTCCTTAAGGGTTAAAATAAAAAATGATGAGAAAATTCTAAAAATTTGGTATGTTTTTGTATGAGGTATTTAAGAGGTCGTGTAAAAATTTCACGACGATTAGGAAGCTCGTTATTAAGAAATTAACGTTTTGTTAAAAACAATTTTTTCAACAAATAAAAAAAATATTTATCAATAAACTTCGTTTTCTTTCCATTGCTTTCAGTATATTGTGGATATTAAAAAATTGATAGGTCAAAAAAATACTTATCGCAAAGTTATATCAGTTTCCACAAGACTACATTTAATTTTATTTAATTTGTTAATCTTAATTATTCGATAACGAGCTTCCAAATCGTCGTGAAATTTTTACAGGACCTCTTAAATACTTTATTGAAAAACATACCAAATTTTCAGAATTTTCTCATTAAACGTGATTTGCTTCTAAATAACCTTAACAAAAATGGCGGATGTTTGAAATAAATTGTGAAAAATTCAATGGTTCATTTCATTTCAAACATGTGTCATTTTTTTTATCGATTTTTCATTAACGGTAGTAAGTTGTTGTGTAAGAAACCTTCCTCTTTAAAATGCTTTTTTATTATTTTGTTTCGAACTTGCCAATCTTGAGATTAAGAGGAGGCTAAAACCGACATTTTTCGTGCGAGAGAGAAAGGATGATAGGGGCCGTGTGAGAGCGAGAGAGAGGTCCGAATGTCGCCTTTAGCCTCCTCTTAAGGGGAGGCTAAATACCGACATTAGCACCTCGAAAATGGATTCCAAACTTGCTCTGGTACGAATGGATGGAAATCAATAAAATTTTGACAGTATCATCAGAATTATGGCACAAACGGAGCCCCATTAAAATTTTTTCGAAAAACAAAAAAAAAATTACAGATCCGATTATCATCAGGAATCTGTAATTGAAAATATTGAATTATAATGTTTCTACTGCATTTCGGCTAAAACCATGAGTGGGGCTCCATGACGAACACCAGAGTACGAATATCGATACGTCTTCGACATTATTTAATGAAAAAACCGCGACGTAAGTTTGGAATCCAAATCACGAGATAAATGTTGATAAATTAAGTGTATTATCGAAAAACAAAATGGCGAATTCAAGTTCACAGAACATGGGCAGCCCCATATGGAATTCTCATGAAATAAATATTATTCTCATCAGATTCTATCAAAACTGTCTGACGAGTCAGTGGCAATTAACGAAAACGTTCATTTGTGTCTCGCATTTGCATTTTGCAATACATTCATCATTAATTCATAAATTTAATTGATATTCATCCACCGGTATTAATGGTAATAATGTCGGTATTTAGCCTCCCCTTAACTGTCGGCCATGGGAAAAGACATTTTCGACTTTGGCGCCTTCTACAAAATATTCAAAAAATCAAAGTAAAGGATGATAGTCTTTTTTGTACTGTCGAAGGATGCAACAATGTTGTAAAAACAGTTTAATCGCCACATCTGATGAAAGAGCTGAGAAATAATCTTAAATTTTTTTTTTGGCCTTCTAAAGTAGACTAGTACCTTAATGCCAGTTCAAAATGTTCCAAAATATTGAGAAATCATATTTAGAAAAAATGTCTGTCCAAGTATCTTCCGTCATTGCAAATTTTGTCGAAATTGCAAAATAATTGTCCATTTGGGGGACTTTTAGTTTTTTCCAAAATCTATGAAAGTGCTAAAATTTTCGGAATTTTGCAGTTACCAATGTCAAATTCTTTTGTGTACTCTTCATAATAAGGATAGTTCGGTCATAAATTAGAAAGAATCGCTTCAGGGATTCGATTAGAAAAAAATTTGAGTTTAAAAAAATGCTTGTAAACCCTTCAATTTTTGTAATTTCGAAATTGAGATTGAAAAAAAAATCTTTTGAAATTTTGCCAGTTAAAAAGTTTAAGTGTATTTAATCTCCCAAATATGAATTTAGGATATTAATTATTAGTCTGTCGAGAATCACAGCTTATCGACATTTGGAATAAATTTCAAGTATGTCAGAAAATTCAAACATAAAATTTTTTTCAATATTTGAACTAGAAAAAAATCCCCCATTCTTGTCCTTTCGATGGTCAATATTGTAATCAAATAATTTTTTAAAAAATTGCATGAAACCCAATAAATTATACGTGTAAGCAAAATTATGTTCGCTCCGGAAATTCTCTCAAAATCTACCATTTTTGTGGGGAAAGAAAGAAATGAGAAAAATAATGGAATAAGATGATGATTAATGGCGCCCTTTTTTTTCTACTATTATAAGATTCGATTTTTCGATCTTGATGCAATTCTAAACCATATCAATGATAAACATTTATGAAAAAAAAAAATATATACAAAACATAAAACAACATGTATTACATTTAATGAACGACACTCAACATGCAGCCCCAATAACTAATTAGACACCGAACAAACGCTACAGGACAACGAAGAAGGCTTGGAAAAAAAAAATTCCCCGAATAAACTGCGAAAAAATGTGCATTTTTATAAATCGGACGCTATTTATTGAACGATAATCGTTTTTTTTCCACATATACGTTTTGAAATTTTTTGAAATTTTTATTATCATTTTATCGTCGTCTAACTGAACTAACAATTTTTTAAACATTGCTACACACATCGTGTATATTTTTTCCTTCATTTTTGTCTTATACACAGTATATTCAATAATTTATGGAACAACAATAACAGGCAGAAATTTTTTTTCTCGCCAATCTTTCATCATTGCGATAGAGAAGACAGGAGAGGGAAGAGAGTAGAAGAGAAAGTTGCTGAAAAGTGATTTTGGAAGATGAAATCTTAGATTTTGGAGATATTCGTGTCAAAAGTGGCATCGACGAAAGCCGGACTGCCGACGAGCGGGGACTGATTCGGACCGGTTGAATTATTATTATTTTGAATTTGCGGAACCGACGAGGACGAGGTCGACGTTAGCTCGATTACTTCCTCGCTGTTGACCCGGAGCAAAGGACTCGGCTGACGTGCCCTGCAATCCCAACCGTGCGATAGCCCAAGATAGAGAGAATTTGACATTACAGACGACAGAAGTAGTGGAGAAAGAAAATTGTTAATCAGCATCAGAATTGTAAATAATGCATTACTTTGACAATACATTACTGTATTTATTACCCATTACACTGCATAATGTGAAATGGATAAGTGTACCATTACAAAATACAAAAAGTAATGTGTAATGTATGCATGTTCCATTACAAATAAAAAAAGTAATGTGTAATGTATGCATGTTCCATTAGAAATAAAAAAAGTAATGTGTAATGGATGCATGTCCCATTAGAAATAAAAAAAAGTAATGTGTAATGGATGCATGTCCCATTACAAATAAAAAAAAGTAATGTGTAATGGATGCATGTGTTATTACTAATAAAAAAAAGTAATGTGTAATGGATGCATGTGCCATTACGAATAAAAAAAGTAATTTGCAGTGGAGAATATTCCATTACAAATAGAAAAATTGCCGTGCTCATATTAGAAACTTGCACATTGCTGTCTCATTATTTTATTTCGCTCACTAAAAGTTCATCCACAATTATCACAAATGATCCATAAAGTTGAAAAATAGAAACAAAAAAACAGACAGTTCATCGTTAAATATGAAGTACGAAAATGTACTCAACCCCAAAAATTATCCAACTTTATATTGAACTTGTTTTTACACGCTGTTACCCATAATTGTAAGCAATCTAATAAAAATTACAAGTTACTGATACAAAATTTATCGCTTTATTAAATCCCTAAATAATGTGCAGGTTCTTTTTTTTAACTTTACGGATCATTTGTGATAATTGTGGATGAACTTTTAGTGAGCGAAATAAAATAATGCAATGTGCAATGTGCAAGTTTCTAATACGAGCATGGCAATTTTTCTATTTGTAATGGAATATTCTCCACTGCAAATTACTTTTTTTTTAAATTGTAATTTGTAATGGAACGTACATTATACATTACTTTTTATTTGTAATGGAACACGCATCCGTTACACATTACTTTTTTTTATTTGTAATGGCACATGCATCCATTACACATGACTTTTTTATTTGTAATAGGACATGCATCCATTAAACATTACTTTTTTTATTTGTAATGGAACATGCATACATTACACATTACTTTTGTAATTAGTAATGGAATACTTGTCCAATACACATTGTGTAAGTAATGGGTAATGCATTACTTTTACATTACTATTTTGACAACTCTGATCAGCATTCAAAAGAAAAAAAAAGCCCAAGCAAAAGCAGCGCTAAAACTACGCGGTGAACCTCTAAGAAAAAAAAATGAAAATTTTTACACGTGAAAACTGATGACACGAATGAGTAATGGAAAATCGATCGGGAAGAAGATAAATGCGCCGATAAATGATTTAAAAAAATATTAGCTTGAATCTTCCAGGAAAACAGAAAAAAAAATCGACTTTCAAATTTGGAGACCACTAAAATTATCTCAAGTCACCTTAAGAGCTTTTATCTGTTTTGATTTTCTACCCTTTTTACGATTAAAATGTGCTAGGTTTTTTTTAAATATAAAACGATAATTTAAAAACATTCGATGGGCATTCTTTCGTATTATTTACTCAATGACTTTTTCAATGATTTTTTAAATGCGCTTTTTTGATTCCATGTGAAAGCGACCATTTTTTAACCCACTTTCAATTTGGCTGAATTTTTTTCTCCTTTTTCTACCTCATTGGAAACATTTTTCAGGAAATTTTCGAATCTTTATACCCAACAAAAAAAACTTTTTTTTTCAAATAGCTATAACTTCTTCAAAAACTGATTGATTGGGACATTTTTTTCAAAATTTTCGTCTTCAGATATGCTTTTCGAAAAAAAAAAAAAATACAAAAAAAAATTGAGATATTAAAACCTATGAACTTTTTCATTTTTTCGAGAGAAATCATCTTTTTCTCGACGTTCGCCATTTTTAATTTTTTTTTCACTAAAAAAATACTTTGATCAATTCCGGAAAAAATGCCGCTCAATATAGAATGGGCCGATATTTCCTTCTATTTTTTCGGGGATTAACATTTTCAATTTTTTTTTTCTTCTCAATTGTTTAAACTCCGAGGTCCTTTATAAATCCTCAAAAAATTCCAGAGTGGTATTTTGTGAAATAAGCCCAGCTGGGAATTTCTTTTTTTTCAATCAATAAAAAAAAATGGAAGGAAATGTCGGCCCATTCCATGTTGTCGAGAAAGATGATTTTTCTCGAAAAAGTGAAAAATTTTATAGACTCTGATATCTTAAATTTTTCGCATTTTTTCGGAAAGTACATTCAGAGACGTAAATTTTGAGAAAAAAAAACGTCCCAATAAGTCAATTTTTGAAGAAGTGACAGTTATCTGAAAAAAAAAAGTTTTTTTTGGGTTGGGTAAAAAAAATTGAAAATTTCCTGAAAAACGTTTTTAATGGGGTAGAAAAGGAAAACAAAATTTCAGCCAAATCGAAAGGGGTCGAGTTTAAAAGTGGTCGATTTGACATGGAAAGCCCCATATGCAAACTTTAAGAAATAACCTATTAATAAATCTGTGACCACTCGATCCTGTGCTCATTATTTCCATTTCTCATAAGTTCTTAAACTCGCATTATCAATTTAAAAAAAAATCAAAGCGTTCTTGCGAGAAAAAAAATCCATTTTTTCCGTAAAACGATGAATTTTCATTTATCGGTGCATTTTCTTTTTTTTTCTTACGCATTGGCCTGTTTGTCCTACACACTGAAAATTGTCAGTTTTTTTTTGTAAATCCAACAATCGACTAAGCAATACAAAAATCGAAAAAAAAATCATAATATTATTCAATCGTTACATTACTCACTCGGATCACCACAGAGTGGGATAGCTGCGTTACACAATGAGGGGGACACAGAGATATATAAGAGTGTGAAGAAAAAAAAATTAGTAAATGAGGCATTCCACGTCAAGTCAGCCACTCCATTTTTTAAATCACCAAAAATCGCATGCAAATTTTTATAAAGAAGTTCTAACTGTCAAGGAAATTCGTGATTTTTTTCAGATTTTTGTATTACACAATTTAGCCGGAAAAAAATACAAAAAAATTTCTCGTTCCATTTCGTAACTCGAAAATTATTCATCGTACGAAAAAAAAAGTACAACATGAAATTTAGGATTTTCAACGCACTTTTCACTGAAATTTTTTACGAACTCCTCCAAAAGCTCTGTATGCCATTTTCGGAGCAAATAATGTTTTGATATTTTTTTTCTCAGAATTGACATCTTCGATTCGTCTGTAGTTTTGCTACAGACTCCTTGCTACTTTGTATTTGCTCCGAAAATGGCATTTAGAGCTTTCGGAGGAGTTTGTAAAACATTTCAGTGAAAAGCACGTTGGGAATCCTAAATTTTATGTTCTACGTTTTTTTTTCGTACGATGAATAATTTTCGAGTTACAAAATGGGACAAACGAATTTTTTGTATTTTTTTCCGGCTAAAAAATGTGATTTAAAAATCTGAAAAAAATCACAAATTTTTTTGATAGTTGGAACTACTTTCTAAAAATTTGTATGCGATTTTTGGCGATTTCAAAAAATGCGGTGGTTGACTTGACGTGGAATGCCTCAGGTATAAAATGTATAGCGAAAAATAGTCAGCGTGCCGTTATGTGCACTTGATTTTGTAAAATTTGTAAAACTATCTTATCTTCATTGTAGAAATCAATGAAAATCGTATAGACAGGAAATTTTGAATTTTTTTTTTTTTTCGTCTCTTCTTTTTTCCCTCTTTATCTTCACTCACCCAGCGAGTTCTCGTTGAAGATCCTGCATTGTAGCATTACACTGGGCGTAATGCCGTGCCTGAGCCTCGACGAATTCGTGAAGACATCGAAGATGTCCAGCCTGAGAGCTCGATACACCCTCGAGCAATAATTTCGTTATTTCCGATTGTCTGTCGAATTCGGACTGTGCAACCCTCAGCTCACGTTCTGCCTGAGTTTATCAGAAAATTATGAAATTAGATTGATTTTTTTATTTTTTTAATTTCATTTCAACCAAAGTAACGAATTTTTAGTGGAATTATCGTTTGCCAGATTTTCCGAAAGAAAAAGATGAAAATAGTCTCAAGAGAGCACGTCCGAGTAAGCTGAAAAAATCTTGCGTATTCCGTGAATTGAAAAAGACGATTATGGGGAAGAAAATTCTCAAGACTCGAAGATTTTTCAGCATTCTACAGGGAAGGACTCTCTTAAGGGGCCATGGGACTATTCTGCGACGAAATATATCGACTTATTTTTGAATTTATCATTTTTTTACTTTAAATTTCTTTGTATTTAAAAAAATTTCGAAAAGTTATTTACAAACGAAAGTAGAATAAATGAAAATGATTGATAAATATCAGAAAATGGGCTTATTTTTTAATTTATAATTTTTTTAATTCGAATTTATCTGTATTTAAATGAATCTAGAAAAGTTATTGGCAAAAGAAAGTAGAATAAATGAAAATGATTGATAAATATCGGAAAATGGACTTATTTTTGAATTTATCATTTTTTTACTTCGAATTTCTCTGTTTTTGAGATAAATCAATAAATGAGAATGATTGATAAATATAAGGAAATGGACTTATTTTTTAATTTATCATTTTTTACTTTGTATTTCTCTGTATTTGAAAAAACCTCAAAAAGTTATTTACAAAAGAAAGTAGAAAAAATGGAAATCATTGATAAATATCAGAAAATGGATTTATTTTTGAATTTATCATTTTTTTACTTCGAATTTCTCTGTTTTTGAAAAAATCTCGAAAAGTTATTTACAAAAGAAAGTAGAATAAATAAAAATGATTGATAAATATCAGAAAATGGGCTTATTTTTGAATTTATCATTTTTTTTACTTCGAATTTCTCTGTATTTAAAAAAATCTCGAAAAGTTGTTTACAAAGGAAAGTAGAATGAATAAAAATGATTGATAAATATCAGAAAATGGACTTATTTTTGAATTTATCATTTTTTTACTTCGAAATTCTCTGTATATAAAAAAATCTCGAAAAGTCATTTACAAAGGAAAGTAGAATAAATGAAAATGATTGATAAATATCAGAAAATGGCTGTGATAATGCCTGAGAGGGATTTAGCGTGAAATAAAAATCTTGAAAAAACGGCGACGATAATTGAATAGTAAGTGTCCAAACTTTTTCAAGGCGTTTGCGTTAATCTTTCTGAAATTAAATCGATTATTTGGTCGTTCAATAATTTCAGGGCCTGCGGTAGCCTCTAAAGTCGTCCTAAAAGCCTTAAAAAAATATAATGTTTTTTTTCTTTTAAGGTACCAGTCTACTTTAGAAGGCCAAAAAAAAAGAAAATTTTTAAGATTTTTTTTAAACTCCTTTATCAGATGTGGCGATAAAACTGTTTTTACAACATTGTTTCATCCTTCGAAAGTACAAAAAAATATATTATTCTTTATTTTGATTCTTTGAATAATTTATAGAAGGCTCAGGATTGGCAAGTGTGAAACAAAAAAATAAAAAATCATTTTAAAGAGGACGGTTTCTCACACAACAATTTACCACCGTTAATGAAAAATCGATTTTGAAAAAATGGCGCATATTTGAAATGAAAACGAACCGTTGAATTTTTCACAATTTATTTCAAACATCCGCCATTTTTGTTTTTATCAATTTTTCGTTAACGGTGGTAAATTGTTGTGTAATAAACCTTCCTCTTCAAAATACTTTTATTTTTTTGTTTAATACTTGCCAATTCTGAAATTAATTGTCGGCCATGGGACAAAACATTTTCGAAGACTCGACTTTGCCTTCTATAAATTATTCAAAGAATCAAAATGAAAATTTTTTTTTGTACTTTCGAAGGATAAAACAATGTTGTATAAACAGTTTTATAGCCATATCTGATAAAGGAGCTGAGAATGAAAATCTTGAAGATTTGCTTTTTTGGCCTTCTAAAGTAAACTAAGACCTTGAACTATCGATCTACAAGGGCCTCGTACAAGAAAGGGTCAAGCGGTATTCGTTATCAGAAATTTTGGTCAGTACCTGATCGAGCAACACTTCGGGTGACACCCCAGAGTCCTGTTTCACACGCACACGTTTATTGTGTTACGTTAAAGGGCAGCGAGTTTTCAACGAGACATTTTTTTCATTTTTACAACATGATATAAATTTCATTGCGATAAAATGACGATAAGAGATAAGAAACACATATATTTTCATGTAAGGAATGAAATATCGATGCTTACGCTCTGCTGGCCGAGCATGCTTCTTGCCTTTCTCACACGATTTTTAGAAGCGTCCAAATCCAATCTGAAATGTTGTTAAATATCGTTGAGGTACTTTGTAACTAAAAACCCTGCAAATTGAAATTTGCACATTGCTTCCTCATCTTTATCCTTAATTCACATAGCTTCCTTTAACACACAGTATGGCGATCAAATTTGGCTTCCTCATAAAGGAAGCTTTGTTAACTATTAAAAAATATAAGAGATCAATGTGCAAATTCGATCGATTTTCGCCAAATTTGATAGCGAATAACATTGATAGCTATACTGGCTCTTCACAAAATGTCATTGCAATATCTAAAAAATTTCAAAAGTTATAGCGTTTACGCTTCTTTAATAAAAATTAAAAATTTGATAAAAATTCAAGCATTTGATCGATTTTCGCCAAATTTAATAACAAACATCCTCGATAGCTATATTAGCTCTGTGTAAAGTTTCAGTGCAATATCTTAAAAATTGCACAAGTCAGAGCGTTTGCGCTATTTTTCAAAAAATTAAAAATTTCATAAAATGTTGATCCCTCGATGGATTTTTGCCAAATTTAATAGCAAACAACCTCGATAGCTATATTAGCTCTGTGCAAAGTTTCAGTACAATATCTTAAAAATTGCACAAGTTGGAGCGTTTAGGCTATTTTTCAAAAGATTCAAAATTCCATAAAATTTTAATCCCTCGATGGATTTTCGCCAAATTCAATACCAAACAACCTTAATGGCTATACTAATTCTGTACAAAGTTTGAGTGCAATATCTTGAAAATTGCTGAGGTTAGAGCGTTTACGCCATTGTTGCTAAACGAAAAAAGTCGATAAAATCGCAGCACCCGTTATAATTAAAACGAAATTTTTTTCATAATGAAGAGCAATTCGTGCTCGATAAGTGTGCCAAATTTTAGCTTGATATCCCGAAGCGTTTTCGAGTTATTAATTATTTACATCTGAAACTCAGGACACACACACACACACACACACATCCATCCGGACATTTTTTCCAAACATGATTTCTCGATGTTTTAGGACATTTTGAACACATTGGCATAAAAATCGCGAAAAAAAAAATTTTCACGAAAACAAAGCTTCCTTTATGAGGAAGCAAAAAATATGATATATTTGAAAATAACAATTTTTTCAAAGTCTAACAACAAATTCTTGAAATTTTGAGAACAGAATAAGTTTTTCGTGTTTTCTGAACAATTTTCCATTGAATAATCCATTCACGCCGTTTAAAATAGAAAAAAGAACAATTTCCAAATGTAATTCCGACCTTCAAAATATCAGTGTTTTTTTTGTTTTTTAAAAATTCATAAAATATAGCGGAAGATTTTATTTCAACTTTTAAAAAATGACAGAGATTAGGAAATTTTCTGCTAATTACGAATATGTCGAATAAAAAGTGATAATTTCCACGAGAACGTAATTAAATAATAAGGAAAGTGCATTTTTGTACCTTTTTTTTAAATCACAGTAAAAAGCTTTTTTGCTAATATCAATTTTTCCGTAAAACATTTCCATCCAATTTTTTCGATATTTATCATTTACCTTTTTGTCTCCAAAATTGCCATTTCCTTGCTGATAGTTTTCATCTCACCATCGAGAAACTTTCTCAACGGTTGAACGTAACAATTTGCCGCAGCGCCGATAAAATCTCGCTCGATTTGACCGAGTTTTTGCTGACACTGACCGACCTTGATCAGCGCACTGCCTAAAATGCATAGTTTGCAAAAAGAATGAAAGACAATGATAGAGCCTCCGGTGAACATTTATATTTTTCAGTGAAAAATTTCATCACCATAAGCTATGCCCGGTCCAAATTCATTTCCAGCCTCGATCATGTCGATTCCCACGTACTCCAAATTGCTCAATCTGTTGGGCCTTTTCTTCTCCATCTTCTCGTAGAAAAAGTCCTCGATTCTGTTGCCTGATTGACAAAAAAAATATCGTTTCAACTTAAATAGCGCAAAAAAAAAATAGCATCTCAGTATTAAAATCTTTCGAAATCATCTTTTAGTATTTTTTACCATAATTATCCATATGGGGCATTCCATCCCAAATCGGACAGTTTGAAAAACTTTTTTTTTTATTTCCTCAATTTTTTTATATTTTTGAGTAACCATCAAAAGACCCTTCCTGTTAAATTTTGAAATTTTTTTGATTACCCTTTCAAAAGATATTAAATTAACAAAAAACCTGCTTTTTTTAGTATTTTGGTCATAACTTCTTTAATAATGGTCCAAATTAAAATTTTTGTTTTCAAAATTTTTGTTTTTTTATGGCCTTTTCAGAAAAAAATACAACAAAAATATTCGACGTGTTTTTGAATGAGTTTTTTAAGTTTTAAACTTTAAATGGTGTTTTTAAAAGTGATTGTCATTGAGTGATTTTTTTTTAAATTTTTTGTTTCAAACATCTACCCATTCAACAATTTTTGAGACTAGGCCGATCGTGGGATCTCAATAACTGCTATTTTTTTCGATTTTTGAAAATAAAAAAAAAAAATTTTTAAATAAATTATTATGAATACCAATTTTTGTTACTGTATAGTATTTTTTTCAATATTTAGAATTTATTTGGACACTTTTTTATTGTTAACAGGTATTTAAAATTAATAATTAATCGTTAAGTCTGTTTATGAACAATAATAACAACAGTTTTTATTTATTCACGTATTTTTTTGAAAACCTTACATATACGATTATTTCCTGAATTAGAATATTCCTTTGCCAATACGTTTCCGTTGTTCATTGGTATAATTGAATGAAATTTTTGTGTCCCCTTGTGATTAACTTCGCAGTATTTTATGGCAAATAAAATCTTTCTTTTGCATCCGAATAATGTTTCTCATGTGAAAATTTGACAGCAATATTCGGTAGACTATTTAGGTTCAATGCCCACTCATACAATTCTTGAACCGTTGTTATTTGTTCATCGATTAATTATTAATTTAAAAATCTGTGAACAATGAAAGAGTGTCTAAATTAATTTAAAATGATTTAAAAAATACTATACAGTAACAAAAATTGGTATTCATAATAATTTATTGAAGAAAAAAAAATTTAATTTTCAAAAATCGAAAAAAGTAGCTATTGAGATCCCACGATCGGACTAGTCTTAAAAATTGTTGAATAGATAGATGTTTGAAACAAAAAATTAAAAATAAAAATAAAAAATGACATTCACTTTGAAAAATGCGATTTAACGTTTAAAACTCAAAAAACTCATTCAAAAACACGTCGAATATTTTTGTTGTATTTTTTTCTTAAAAGGCCATAAAAAAACAAAAATTTTGAAAAAAAAACTTTTAATTTGGACCATTATTAAAGAAGTTATGACCAAAATACCAAAAAAGAGCGGTTTTTATGTTAATTTAATAGCTTTTGAATGGGCAATCAAAAAAATCTCAAAATTTAACAAGAAGGGTCTTTTGAAGGGTACTCAAAAATATAAAAAATTTGAGGAAATAAAAAAAAAAAGTTTCTCAAACTGTCCGATTTGGGATGGAATGCCCCATATATATCTTCAATTAAATTGAATTTTGAAGATATCAAATTTCAATAAACATTAATATCAAGAAAATAACAATTCATTCCATCTTCCTTGAACCTGATTATTCAAAACCTTCTATTTCAAGTTCTCAAAGAACTTTTCAATTTTACGATTTTTTTTATTACTTAATTTTTCGAGTAATCGATATCTAACCGGAATTTGGAGTGAGAACAGCCTCCATATTTTTCAATACTTTCTCTTGAATATCAAGGAAATAATAATTTATTCGACCTTCCTTGACCTTGATTATTCAAAACCTGCTATTTCAAGTTTTCAAACAGCTTTTTAGTTGCACGATTTTGTTCATTACTTAATTATTCGAGTAATCGATATCTAACCGGGATTTGGAGTGAGAACGGCCTCCATATTTTTCAATACTTTTTCCGTCCACATTTTCGTCGTATTTGCCCTCTCTGCGAGATGCTCAAAATGTGCATCGAGCTCTGTTTTTTCAGACGTCCCAAGCGTCTCTTCAGTCCGCTAAAAGACAAATATGATTAAATTTTTTTTTTTCAAAAATCCATTTTCACTGCCATAAAAACAACTTAACGTCACGGCAATACATTAACTCTACTCTTTTTTTCTCTATTCGTAAATATCTCTTCTCTTAAATTAACATGTATTCAAAATTTATCTATTCGAAAATATCTTTATTCCTAAATAGCTCTACTCTTAAATATCTCTATTCTTCTGTCACTCCTTATTATGAAATGTCATAAATTTGGTTATTCAGAAGTGACAGAAGTAGAGGGAAGAATAGAGATATTCACGAATATAGATATTTTTGCAAATAGAATCATTTAAGGGGAGGCTAAATACCGACAATATTACCGAAGCCCTACATTATCGACTCAAAATCGCTGTCCAAACTTTTTCCAATACCGGTAGATGAAAATCAATGAAATTTATGAATTAATGATGAATGAATTGCAAAATGCACATGCGAGACATAAATCAACGTTTTCGTTAATTGCCACTGACTTGTCAGACAGTTTGGATAGAATCTGATGAGAATAATATTTATTTCATGAGAATTCCATATGGGGCTGCCCTCTTTCGGATTTCTGTGAACTTGAAATCGCCATATTGTTTTTCGATAATACACTTAATTTATCAACATTTATCTCGCGATTTGGATTCCAAACTCACGTCGCAGTTTTTTCATAAAATAATGTCGAAGACGTATCAATATTCGTACTTTGGTGTTCGTCATGGAGCCCCACTCTTGGTTTTAGCGCAAATGCAGTAGAAACATTATAATTTAATATTTTCAATTACAGATTCCTGATGATAATCGGATCTGTAATTTTTTTTTTCTTTTTGAAAAAATTTTAACGGGGCTCCATTCGTGCCATAATTCTGATGATACCGTCAAAATTTTATTGATTTCCATCCGTTCGTGCCAGAGCAAGTTTGGAATCCACTTTTGAGGTGCTAATATCGGAATTTAGCCTCCCCTTAAGAATAGAGTTATTTAAGAGTAGAGTTATTTAGCAATAGAGATATTTACGAATAAATAAATTTGGAATTAATGTTAATATAAGAGTAGAGATACTTAGGAATAGAGATTTTTACAAATAGATAAATTTTGAATAAATGTTAATTTAAAAGAAGAATTATTTAAGAGTAGAGATATTTACGAATATAGAAGTAAAGAGTAGAGTTATTGTATTGTCAATGTTACTTCTTTATTTATCTTAAGAACCAAAACCATAATTTTGAAGGCATAAGAATTAATTTTATAAAAAATATTTAACATAAATCGTTAATTAATATAAATAGTTAACAAAAAGTACTATTAAATCGTGTACGATTTATAGTACTTTTTGTTCATTATTTTTTATAAAATCAATTCTTACACCTTGAAGATTATGGTTTTGGTTCTTAAGATAAAAGAAGTTCCCTCAATATATTAAGGGAAGAAATAAAAATTCGGCATTCTACTTCATTTTTTTCTAATCAACCGGACCAATTTTATTAATGACATGAAATTATTGCAGGGAAAGTTGGATTGTAAAAGAGAAATAGGAAAAAAAAACAAACAAAACAAAAAGTATAGATCCTAACGAATTCCTCGATCGTAAACAAAGGGAGCGGCGCTGAGGAAGTTATGGTGGGGGAAAGGTGAGGTTATAAAATTGGATTGGGTAAAGTTGGATTTCCCGAAGTGAGCAGAAAGATCAAAGAATTTGCGGCTACGAGAAGCATAAAGAATTGTAAAAAAAAACGTATTTTCAATTCTCGAATAAATCGAGAATAACAACGAGGAAGAAAGAAGAAAAACGAGAGAACGAACAATCATGATTGTTCAACGCTTCAAGTTGATCAGGGAAAAAAATGTCAGAATTGACAGCGTTCTGCAGAGGATCATCGAAACGGGAAAAGCCCATCGTGGATTGTCCCTCTCACCTGGACGGCTCTGCTCAAAACAGCTCCGGCTTCTTTCACAAATTTCTTCACGTTAAAATCCATCTCCTATTTCCTCTTCTATTACGATTCGCTTGTTTACAACTTGGGATTAATCATTCGCGACAAAAAGTCCTAAATGTACGATCGTGTCAAAAAAACGTCCTGCGATGAGTGGCACGAGAAAAAAAAACGAATCTCCTTCCTATCGATCAGGCTGCGCTCACGGCGCTCGCGTTTAGTTCGCACATTCGACGCCGCGCGGCGCCACTGTCGTGACCTCGAGATTTGAATTTCGAACGATCGAATGGGAATTATTTTTAATTAAGCACGGGACGAATAAAACAAAGGAGATGATTGAGAAGAGTCAATTTTGATGAAAAAATCATTTCTTCATGGATATAGCGCGAGACGATAAGATACATACGATTTTTGTTATGTCTTTTTTTAAGTCTCCTTCCTATCGATCACAGGCTGCACTCACGGCGCTCATGTTTAGTTCGCGCAATCGACGCCGCGCGTCACTACTGTCGTGACCTCGAGATTTGAATTTCTAACGATTGAACGGGGGTTATTTTCAACAATTAAACGTTTTCGGGACGAAAAGGACAAAGGAGATGATTGAAAAGAGTTAATTTCGAGGAAGAAATCGAATTTCTTCATCGATATCGCGCGAGACAATAAGATACATACGATTTTAGTTATGTTTTTACAGAAATGAAGAAGCTCGTTCTCAAAAGCTTTGATTTCCGGTTTAATGGAATATTTGTTTAGCTTTAAATAAAAATTCAGTTTAACGATGCAATTGCGTGAATCTGACCTTTGGAAAATCTTAAATAAAGTAGTCCACAGAAACTTTTGAAATTTTGTACGATTTAAACAATGAATTGTTAATGTCTAAGTCATTTTTTGAATAACAAAATTTGGTAAGCTGCGCCGGATCTATTTTAATGATTGGGCTGCCAAAGTAAAATGATATATAGCTATAGATCATGAATAGATGTGACTACGTGGCCTACATGTCAGATTCGAGAGTTGTGTCACGAGAATTAAGAGCGAAAAAAGATGTCAAAAGCTCGATGATGATGATAATGACGATGGATGAGAAATAAAATTGCTTATACCTGTTTGACTCTGTGAAGGGCGACCCCGGCATCCTTCACCAATTTTTTCATATTGAAATCCATTGTTTATTCACGTTTTTTAAATAGCTTCCTTCACTTCCGAAGAGTTGTACGCGAATGTTTCAGCTGTTGCGACCAAATCCTCTATCGATCTTGTTAGTTCCGATTTTCGGCGTCGAGACGCGATGCTATGGCGCGATTGCGCACAAACAAATATCACTGAAAATGAATGAATTTTTTAAACAATTGATCAATAAAATCCACGTGGATGAAAAAAAAAGTTTTTTAGCAAACTTTTAACCGAGTCGATACTCGTGGAACTATTAATTTCATTCAGCCTTCACCTTAAATCGCATTAACCCTCCGACTGTATACTGGGTCTTTTAAGGCACAAGCTTTTCAAATCGAATATCTCTGGAATTAGAAAAATTGTAAAAAAAAATTGATTACTGTGAATGGTTAAATAAATGATTGGATCATGGAAAAAAATGTTATAAAAGTAATTCAGCATTTTTTGACGTTTTTTTCTTAGAAAAAACATTAGCCAGACTTTAATGACCCAGATTATAGACGGTGTCCCAAAATTTGAGTCTACAGACGGAGGGTTGATAATTTTTAAGTCTTAATGAAGAAATCATCTCCTCGATTGATTGAAATTTTAACAAATTTTTGCGTCTCGATCTTCCCATGAAATTCGTCACTTTAGATTGTAACAGTCACACTTTGGGTTATCGAAATTTAGAGAAACCCAATTTATATTTTTACAGTGACTTCAGGAAGCAAAGTCCCGCGTTACTCATTTTATTTGTTCTAGACAATTGTCATAATCTATTGACCCGCAAGATCTTTCGATTCGTACAATTGTCTTCGATTCTACTGAATAAATAATGCAATATGTTTAATTAAGTCTACTTTAGAAGGCAAAAAAAACAAATTTTTAAGATTTTTTTTCCACAGCTCCTTTATCAGATATGGCTATAAAACTGTTTTTATAACATTGTTTTATACTTCGAAAATACAAGTAAAAAAAAAATTTTATTTACATGGTTTGAATAATTTATAAAAGGTCTTCGAAAATGTTTTTTTCTCATGGCCGACAGTTAATTTCAGGTTTGGCAAGTCCGAAACAAAAAAATAAAAAAGCATTTTAAAGAGGAAGTCTCCTTACACAACAATTTACCACCTTTAATGAAAAATCGATTTTAAAAAATGGTGGATGTTTGAAATAAATTGTGTAAAATTCAATTTTTCATTTTCATTTTAAACATCCGCCATTTTTTTACAATCGATTTTTCATCAACAGTGGTAACTTGTTGTGTAAGGAACCTTTCTCTTCTAAATGTTTTTTTAATTTTTTTGTTTCAGACTTCCTAATCTTGAGACCAGGGTTGCAAATAATGCATTACTTTTTTTAATGCATTTGCATTTTCATTAACCATTAAAATTTAACGGTTAATGGAAATTATTTTCATTGACCATTATAATTTAATGGTTAATGGAAATTATTTTCAGTAACCATTGAAATTTAATGGTTAATGGAAATTATTTTTATTAACCATTAACCATTTTATTTTATTGCATTTTATTGACTTAGGACTTAGATTTTCAGGTACCTTCAATTCTAAAAAGCGTCTATATTATAATTATAAAAAGAATCTATATTATTATTGCAATGTAATGTGTAATGGACAAAACTTTGATTGCAATTTTGGGAATGGAAAAATATAGATGAATAAATTATTGCAGTTTTGCATTATATTTTATTGACTTAGAACTTAGATTTTTAGAATTATAATATAGATGCTTTTTATAATTTAAAGTGAAAATCTAAGTCCTAAGTCAATAAAATGTAATGCAAAATTGCAACAATTTATTAATCTATATTTTTCCATTCCCAAAATTGCAATCAAAGTTTTGTCCATTACACATTACATTGCAATGGGTAATGGAAATAATTTTAATGGTTAATGAAAATAATATCCATTAACCATTACATTTTAATGGTTAATGGTTAATGAAAACAATTTCTATTAATCATTAAATTTTAATGGCCAATGAAAAAAAAAATCCATTAACCATTAAATTTTAATGGTTAATTTCATTAGCCATTAAAAAAGTAATGGTTAATGCATTACTTTTTCATTAAAAATTTCGCAACCCTGCTTGAGACTAACTGTCGAATATGGGACAATACATTTTCGACTTTGGCGCATTCTATAAATTATTCAAAGAATGCAAATAAATTTTTTTTTTGTATTTTCGAAGGATGAAACAATGTTGTAAAAACAGTATTATAGCTATATCTGATAAAGGAGATGGGAAAAAAATTTTGAAAATTTGGAAAAAGACGTTGAAAATTTAAAAAAGGACATTGAAAATAAGCGTGAATTTGAATAAATATAAATAAGTGGTTAAACATGTAGAAAATTCGAAATTTAGCGATAGCTTCTTAATTTTTTTCCCCATCATTCGGAAAAAATCATGAAGAATAATGTTTACAAATTTTTATTTCCTCAGAAAGTAAGTTTCAAGAAGATCAAAAAAGAGGGGAGCTTATGTCAATATTCTTAATTCAAATGAATTTTTTGTTGCACGAAAATTCAAAAATTTCACTTCTGGAACACTTTGTGTTATATAAAATAAATATTTAAAATTCTGACTCATCAAACGATTCCTCCTAAATTCGATAACAATGATAAAGATACAATAATCTTGACGACTAGAAAAATTGGTAAAAAATATTTGTTTAACCTTTGAAAAAAAAATGGTCTTAGAAAAAGTAAAATAACAAATGTTTTTTTTTAATATTCACACGAATGAACACTTTTTTTTTATGACGAGTCGAGACGTCTTGCCTCGTTCTACGCCGACGCGCCAAACCTCATTAGAGTTGGCTAATTACTCGACTATTACGGAAGTTCCCGGCAAAGTCCAAATTCATGGCGGACGCCAGATATTCCATGTAACTCATTACAAGCCGCCAATAAAAGCATACATTTCGGAATGAATAGTTAGGTTGAAAGAAACTTATTGAAGATAAGCAAATTGCTCCTAAAAGAAAGTATGAAGGAGAGAGACAGAGAAATTAAATTTTATCCGAAAAATAAATATATATGTGTCATACTTTTAATTTCAATTTTTTGTATTTTTTGTTTGCCTCAAATTATCGATAAATTTTCCATCTAAATTGTTATCCCACCATTTTGAAATTACTGATTATAAAAATTGATTTTGAAATATGTAT
Organism: Alloplasta piceator; assembly: GCA_946863875.1. Classification (NCBI taxonomy): domain Eukaryota; kingdom Metazoa; phylum Arthropoda; class Insecta; order Hymenoptera; family Ichneumonidae; genus Alloplasta; species Alloplasta piceator. The sequence continues at coordinate 7,446,542 of OX333075.1, read as the reverse complement.
TGATTATTGATTATTTTGAAATATTGATTGTTATATTTATTACAAATATTGATTATGCTCTCTAAATTAATTGCAAACATCCATTGGATTATTGTCACTGGTTTCTCCTACTTTTATTTAAAATAGAATTAAAAACTGGTCTTCTGAAATAATTATAATTGTAAACGGCGCAGACTTTGTCTTCAATATCATTCTGTTTCATCTCATACGTTTCATACGATAAAGATTATCTTCTCTTGGAAAAATGTGCATTGTGTTTTGGGATTTTCTAGTCTTGAGAATCGTTAATCCGTGAGAATTAAGGCGAAATGAATTTACTTTTCAAGGAATTATTTCATGTTTATATTGTACAAATAAATGCATATTTATTAGACCGATTAAAAAAAAAGCGACAATTTTTTGTTTTTCGAAACAACATATTAAATATTTTCGGGGAGGTGAAAAAAGATGCCTGTTAAAAGCAGAGCTCTTAATATAAATATTTAGACATATCTCATCGCAAATTCCTATTTCCTATTTCAATAACACAGGATAAAAAAATTTCAAACTTTGAAATGTTTTATCTCGACTTCAAATCAATGTACCAAAATGAACGATACATATTCTTGTAGAAAATTGAACGCTCTACAAAAAAGATCTCTTATGATCTTTTCGATAAACTCACTCCTTAAAAAGCTATTCAAGGTTAAAGTTGAATTTAAAGTAAATTTCACTTTTTTTTTAGTTTCCGGCAAAATGTTGAAACTTATTACTAAATATCGTGAAATCTTTCCTGAAACAAAAGTTTAAATTGCATTAACATAAATTACCTAATTTTTAAAGAAATGACTAACAGTCCACCCATATTCACAGTCTAATATACATATGGGACGTTCCATCCCAAATCGAACAGTTTGAAAAACTTTTTTTTTTATTTCCTCTAATTTGTTGTATTATTTAGTATGCTTCAAAAGACCCTTGCTGGTAAATTTTGGGATTTTTTTGATTACCCGTTCAAAAGATATTAAATTAACAAAAAACCGCTCTTTTTCGGTATTTTGGTCATAACTTCTAATAATGGTCCAAATTAAAAGTAAAAAAAAATTTTTTTTTGGTTTTTTTATGGCCTTTTCAGAAAAAATACAACTAAAATATTCGACGTGTTTTTAAATGAGTTTTTTTAGTTTCAACCTTTAAATCGTGTTTTTAAAAGTAAGTGTATTTAAAAAAAAAAAATTTTTTTTTCAACATCCATCTATTCAACTACTTTTAAGACTAGTCCGAACGTGGGCCTTCCATAACTATTTTTTTTCGATTTTTGAAAACTAAATTTTTTTTTTATTTAAAAAGTTTTATAAAAAAGTGTCAAAATAAATTCTAAATAATGAAAACAAATACTATACAGTAACAAAAATTGGTATTCATAACCCACGATCGGACTAGTCTTAAAAGTTGTTGAATAGATAGATGTTTAAAACAAAAAATTAAATAAAAAATCAAAATATACACTCACTTTTAAAAACGCGATTTAAAGTTTAAAACTCAAAAATCTCATTTAAAAAAACGTCGACTATTTTTGTTGTATTTTTTTCTGAAAAGGCCATAAAAAACAAAAATTAAAAAAAAAAACTTTTAATTTGGACCATTATTGAAAAAGTTATGATCAAAATACCGAAAAAAGAGCGATGTGTTTAGTCTTTTGAATGAGTAATAAAAAAAATCTCAAAATTTACCAGCAAGGGTCTTTTGATGGGTACTAAAAAATATACAAAATTTGAGGACATAAAAAAAAGTTTTTCAAACTGTCCGATTTGGTCTGGAATGCCCCATATATATTAGAACGTGAATAACTTATGAACGAGTGAGTTTATCGAAAAATCATAAGAGACCTTTATCGTAGAGCGTTCAATTCCCTACCAAAATACGTATCGTTCATTTTGGTACATTGATTTGAAGCCGGGATATAAAATTTCAGTTTCAAAATTTTTTCCTGCTACTTAAATGGGAAATAGAAATTTGCGATGAGACATATCTAAATATTTATATCAAGAGCTCTGCTTCTAACATGCATCTTTTTTCACCTCCTCGAAAGTATTTAATATGTTATTTCAAAAAACAAAAAATAGACGCTTTTTTAATCAGTCTAATATTTATATAGAGTATATTGGACCTCTGGCGGTGGCGTCATTGTACTAATCATAAATGAAATCATGAATGAGGTGACGAGACGTCTTGAACTGTATTAATCATTTTGTTTTGTGTATGTACACGAATATTAATACGTTAAATCGTATTGTGTCGTCATTTCGAGACAGTATTTTGGTCAACCGCTTCATTGTATTGTCTCGTATTGTCCCCAATCCAGTAATCACTGTTGTGACTCAACCCTCGATAATCCCACTACTCCTTCGACCTTCTCTCTCTCTCTCTCTCTCTCTCTCTCTCTCTCTCTCTCTCTCTCTCTCTCTCTCTCTCTCTCTCTCTCTCTCCCTCCCTCCCTCCCTCCCTCTCTTCCTCCCCCCTCTCCCTCCGTCACTCTCTCTCCCTCTCCCCACTACCGCAAATTTTCTTCAAATTTCAAATTTTGGCGATCATTTACCGAGCCCGATCCGTCGTCATTCTCTCAGTCGACATCGAACACTCATATTCGGAAATACAGTTCTTCTCTGGAATTTCTTCAATCCGGAAGAAAGTGATCCCACGCTAAAGTCAAGACTCCATTTCTCGTTGTTTGTGAAGTTTCGTGATAATAAGATGTTCAAGTACCTGAAAAAATGGGTGAGTAACGAATATTAATCGAAAATCAATTACAATGCTGAAGAAAAAACAATTATAGTGAATTTGTAGACAGTGTTTTTTGTGAATTGATTTGGGGAAATTTTTGCCGATTTACAGTTTCACGAAGCGATTATTCAGGGTCAACAATTCGTGGGAAGAAATTTCCAGACCGCTGTGAGGGAAGAAATGGAAAACGAGGGAAATTCATTGAATCCCATTGAATCATGTGAATTGCCGAGACCGACGATAAAGAAGAAATCTGGCGAAAAAAGTGAAGAGAAAAATTGTGACAAAGTAATGAAGAATATACGAGGCAAAATTCTTCGTTATTATGCAAAAAGAGTTTGCGATGTCGAGAAGAAAAAGAAACGCGAAATGATCGTGAATAATGGGAAGAAAACGAGGGAAGAAAAGAATGTTCTTGCCGACGGAGAAACTTGTCGTTGCAAAAATTGCTCGATCGTCGCGGAAATGAGCGAGTGCGTCGTTTGCCTCGAATCCATGCAAAATCGTGGAATAAGATCTTGTCAGATTTGTGCGAATCTCGTTTGCTCGAAATGCGCCGATAAATTGAAGAAATGTCCATTCTGCAGAAGCTCCATTCCGTTGCAGAATAATCGAGCGATCGAACGTTTGCTCGGTGAATTTTTCATCCCCTGTAAAAATTCAAGGTAAACAATGTAAACTCAGTCATTTTGCTTCCTCATAAAAGAAGCTTTGTTTTTCCGTGAAAAAATTTAATTCCAACGGTCGTTCAGATTTTATCGACTTTTTTCTATAAATTATTATGAATACCAATTTTCGTTACTGTATAGTATTTTTTTTTCATTATTTAAAATTTATTTTGACACTTTTTTATAAAACTTTTTAAATAAAAAAACAATTTTTAGTTTTCAAAAATCGAAAAAAATAGTAGTTATGGAAGGCCCACGATCGGACTAGTCTTAAAAGTTGTTGAAAAGATAGATGTTAAAAAGAAAATTAAAAAAAAAAAATCAAAAAATACACTCACTCTTCAAAACACCATTTAAAGGTTAAAACTAAAATAACTCATTTAAAAACACGTCGAATATTTTTGTTGTATTTTTTTCTGAAAAGGCGATAAAAAAACAAAAAAAAATTTTAACAAACTTTTAATTTGGACCATTATTAAAGAAGTTATGACCAAAATACCGAAAAAGAAGCAGTTTTTTTGTTAATTTAATATCTTTTGAACGGGTAATAAAAAAAATTCTGGAAATTTACTAGCAAGGGTCTTTTGATGGGTACTAAATAATATAAAAAATTGGAGGAAATGAAAAAAAAAGTTTTTCAAACTGTTCGATTTAGGATGGAACGCCCCATATGTATATTAGACTGTGAATATGGGTGAAAAATTAGGTAATTTGTGTTAATGCACTTTGAACTTTTGTTTCTGGAAAGATTTTACAATATTTAGTAATAGATTTCAACATTTTGCCGGAAACTAAAAAAAAAAAGTGAAATTTACTCCAAATTGAACTTTAACCTTGAGAAACTTTTTAAGGAGTGAGTTTATCGAAAAATCATAAGAGGTTTTTTTTGTAGAGCGTTCAATTCTCTAAAGAATCTGTATCGTTCATTTGGGTACATTAATTTGAAGCCGAGATAAAACATTTCAAAGTTTGAAATTTTTTTTTTCCTGCGTTATTGAAATAGGAAATATGAATTTGCGATGAGATATGTCTAAATATTTATATTAAGAGCTCTGCTTTTAACAGGCATCTTTTTTCACCTCCCCGAAAGTATTTAATATGTTGTTTCGAAAAACAAAAAATTGTCGCTTTTTTTTAATCGGTCTAATAAATATGCATTTATTTGTACAATATAAACATGAAATAATTCCTTGAAAAGTAAATTCATTTCGCTTTAATTCTCACGTTTTTGTAAAAATGGCGAAAAACGCTCTAACTTCTGCAATTTTCAAGATATTGCACTTAAACTTTGTACAGAATTAGTATAGCCATTAAGGTTTTTTGGTATTGAATTTGGCAAAAATCGATCGAAAGATTTAATTTTTATGAAATTTTGAATTTTTTAAAAAATAGCGCAAACGCTCTAACTTGCACAATTTTCAAGATATTGCTATAAAACTTTGTAAGGAACTAGTATAGCTATCAAGGTTGTTCGCTATGGATTTTGGCAAAAATCCATCGAGGGATTAAAATGTTATGACATTTTTAATTTTTCGAAAAATAGCGTAAACGCTCCAACTTGTTCAATTTTTAAGATATTGCACCGAAACTTTGCACAGAGCTAATATAGATATCAAGGTTATTAAATTTGGCAAAAATCGATCGAATGATTAAAATTTTATCATATTTTGGGTTTTTTGAAAAAATGGCCTACTCTAAATTCGACTATTTGCGAGATATTGTACTGAAATTTTGTACAAATTCAAAATAGTGATCAAGGTTGTTCGCTATTGAATTTAGCAAACGTAAAGTTGAAAGAATTTGGCATTTTGATTTTGGACAATTAAATAGCTGCAGTGGATCTGAGATTGATCTCGATTGATAATTTTTCCACAATTTTATAAATGAATTTAAAGCCCGAATAATTCATATTTAGAACATTTTAAACATTCTGGCAGGAAAAATTTTAGAAAAAAAAATTACCTAATTATCATAATGCTGTAAATGTTTTTACAGAAGTGGCTGTCGAAAAATGTTGAATTCCGAGACGAGATTGTGGCACGAAGCTGTCTGTGATCACACCTCTGTTGGTTGTCCAATTTCGAAGACTTGTTGTTGGAATGGTTCGCCAAACTCGATTTTGGGCCACTTAAAAAAAGCCCACAAGCTAAAACCACTCGAGGATCATGGAATTGTGGTGGAAATATCGAGCTTCCGTCAAAAAACTATGACAAAGGAGGGAGAATACACGGTATGTTAATTTTATAATTCATAATAATAAATGTTTTAATATACATTATATATATATAATGGTATTTTGGACAGTAGCCATTATATATATATATATATATATATATATATATATATATATATATATAATGGCTACTGTCCAAAATATCGAGTCAAAAACAGCTGCTACAAAAAATCAAGTACAAAATAAATCTGATACAAATCCTGTCATTTCTACCTGGGTCTGACCCTTGACCTCTCGGATTGGGCCCGAGATTTTTTATTTGATTGTTTTGACTTTCAAAGGAACACAATTTTTGTTTTAGATTTTTTAGACTCGATTTGAATTTTCGACATTTTTTTAATACGATTTTATTGATCGACAGAATTTTAAAATCTCAAAAAATTCTGAAAAATCGTGTGTCAGATATCAAAATTTTTAAGTTTAAAGCCGGAGTGGGGAGATTTTTCCATCTTACTGATTTTTGAAAAAAATTCGGATTTTTCGGAACCATTTATTAGTAAAATAAAGAAAAAAAAAAATCTCTTGCGAAAAATATGAAAATGTTTAAAAAATCCGATGTGACGTATGAAAATGTTTCAGCAACCATTCATAGTAAAATAATTCCCGTTTCTAATTTTTTTTAACGTTTTTTTCGGAAAACGCTTAAAAAGCTTAAAAGATTTTTAAATTTATGCCGATCAATGAAATCGTTTAAAAAATTGTAGAAAAATCAAATTGAATCTGAAAAATCTAAAAAAAAAAAAACGGGGTGCCTCTCAAAGTGCGAACAATCATGTGAAAAATCGCGGGCCTAATCCAAGAGGTCAAGGGTCGCACCAAGGTCACAATGGTAGGGAATGCCTCAAATATAATAATAAATCAGATATCCACAAAAATATCCCATTGCACAAATATCGAAATCTTAAAATATTCAAGGATATAATATCCACATAATTATCGCATTGCAACGATAATTTTCATTCAATTATCACAAATCACTCATTAAACATTATTTATCAATATTATCAAAATTAAGGAGGCAAAAAACTGAATTTAAATTAAGACTTTATCCTTGCAATTTTTTAAGATAATTTTTCAGACGGATGTTTATGATATTATTTATATGATATATTATTTATAATATATTATATTTATAATACGATATTATTTAAAAGCTATTTTTGTATTTGGATATCATGCAGATGGTTATTTTTCTAAATAAATATCTTGGTCAGATTATTTGTGGGTATGATATTTTTTTATATTCTAACCGAGGACATTATATATCATTATATGATATATAATGATATATTATGTATAATAATGAATCTTAAATTATTTCACTATCGATATAGTCAAATATCGAGTTTTTCCAAAATATTTGAAGTTTTTTTCAATATATATTTTAATTTCAGATTTATTTGTCGTGTTACGGTCAATTATTCGCCATTAAAGTGACGCTGAGTCGACAAAAATTGAATCTATCATTTTCGCAATTGGGCTACATCACTCTCGATACGAAAAAAATTGCAAAAAAAAAGTACGGTGTTTGGATGAAGCTACGAGTCGCTGGCAAAAGAATTCGCGGAGTTTTGCCATTTGGAAAATTCGACCGTGAGACTCGAGATATCGAGATCAATTGTGAAAAATTATTTTCCAAGCTCGGCGGTGTTTTTCATCCTGGCGACGATGACGTGAAAATTGAAATTTCCATTCGTGAATTAATAAAAAAAAATGTTTGATAAGCATTGAACAATTTTAACACGCTCTACCACGAGGTATGTCCTTTTTGTTGAAGCTTTATTAAAAAAAAAAAAACCAAAATTTATGGAATGCCAGGTAGCGTTCTTGACTTGAAAAACAAAAATGACGATGGGTCTTGCAAAACCTTTTCTATGTAAATTTTAATTGTATCATACGTAAAATTATATGTATTTATATATTTGTAATTAATGTAACGTGAGTTAGGAGGGATTTGTAATTAATGTAACTTAAGTTAAGGGGGATTTGTAATTAATGTAACTTGAATTAAGGGGGATGGAGTGTATTAAGCTGGTCAAAATCGTTATTCAATTTTGCATAATTAATAACAAAAAAATGCTCACCGAGCATTTTTCACAACTATCACCGATTCTATGAAAAATTCTCATCAAGCTGGATTTCCTTTTTTTTTTTCAAAAATAAAATCGGAACTTTTTTCCCAACTTTGGTGATCAAAGATTTTGGAATTTGGAAGATTCTCCATCAATTTATCGTGTAAATTCTTATTAGTAGTCTTGAAAAAAAAATTAACATTGTTTTTTTCATATCCAGCGAATATATAAATTATATAAAATGTATATAAAACATGTAAAATATTAATTATTATATATTCATATAAAATGTTCAATATTACTGTTGTATGGAGAAATATGTTGAAAACTTTTGAATTTTCAAAATTTCGCACTGCTTCGTCGAATTTTTGCTCCAATCTGCTCCATTGATTATGTCGAATCAATTAAACTTCCAATAATTGATATTTAGAAAAAACTCACAAATTGTAGGATTGCAGATTTGTAGAAAATGCGTAGAATTGCAAATAAGATGAAAATTACGCATAAACAATTTCTCAATTATATTGTATGTCTAACTAAGATATAAACATTTTACCTCATAATAAAATCGAGAATATTGTATGGGAAAAAAATTGTCTCACCCGGGATCCTTTCCTTGGCGAAGGACTCGTTTTGTCAAAGGATGAAAAAAAAAATTGTAAATAAATTTCTTCTCAATTTCTCCGTCTCCTCAAATTGATTTGTCCATTTTTCTGAAGTTCTCCCACCTTCTCAATCCATCGTCCTTAAATCGTCCTTGAACCTCTCTATAATCGAAATTTAAAAAAAAAATGCCAATTATAAAATTGTACATTTCCGAAAAATGCCTGAAATTGTAAATATGTGATTAAAAATAACGGATAAATGATTTCTCATTTGTATTGTATATCAAGCAAATTCGCAAATATTTAAGCTCAAAATAAAATCGAAAATATTGCAAGGAAAAAAAATTGTCTCACCAATTGTTATCTTGGCGAAGGACTCATTTTAACGGAGGGTGAGAAAAAAATTGTAAATAAATTTCTTCTCAGTGCACACGTGGTCGTTTAATTGGTTTGTCCATTTTTTTCCTCATTCATTTATAATAGGCGACTAATTGTACGTTACAACTTGGATTTGCAATCTCTCAGACGTCAACGCACATTTTCGCACGCACGAATCCTGGATTCGATCACTCCCACATCTACAAAATTCTTCAACGCTATTCAGGATAAATCGGACAAAGTAATAAAAAACGGTGTCACGACGAAATATCCGCAGACAAAATATCCGTGAAAAAATATCCGCAGCCAAAATATCCGTGACAAAATATCCGTGACAAAATATCCGCAGCCAAAATATCCGCTGTTAAAAATATCCGCAGTCAAAATATCCGCGATTAAAAATATCCGCTAACAGAATAACTGAGGCAAATATATATGGATAGAGTGGATTGTTGTTGTTGATGTTTTTAACAGCGGATATTCCAACAGCGGATATTCTTACCCGCGGATATTGTGATCGCGGATGTTTTTAACTGCGAGTATTCCGACAGGGGATATTCTTACCCGCGGATGTTTTAACTGCGGATATTGTGACCGCGGATATTTTTTGCCACGGATATTCCTACAGCAGATATTCGTAACTGCGGATATTTTGACTCCGGATATTCTCTTCGCGGATATTTTTTACCATGGATATTTTCAACAGCGGATATTTTTTGACGCGTATACGTAGACTGCGGATATTTTTTCACGGATATTGCGTCCACGGATATTTCGTTACAGAACCTAACAGATGTATAAAAAGAAAATTACTCGAATCCAATCGGTGCAATTGTGTGAATATTTTGATGTATTATAATTTTTTTTTTTTTAATCGAATTTTATCGACTGCGAGAAAATAATCGAGAAGATTCTTTAATTATGCGTGATTCGTTGGATCGCGATACGGCGAACCTCCCCTTTTTCTCGCATTAATTATTATGGCGATTTGCAATGGATATTTTTTTCATATACGTCTAATCGGATTAACAATCAATATCGTTATCACGTTCTAATTACGATGATCGATAATTATTAGACCGGTTCATAAAAAGGGTCTTATTGTGAAATTCTTTTTTTGAGATCCTTCGTGAAAATTTTTTATCAGAGCAACAAACTTCGAAAATAAAGATACTTTTTTTGAACGGGTCTAAAAATTAGTCTTTTTTTTTAATTTCAATCGTTCAAAATCTATTATTGTACGTTCGTGTCGAGCAGAGAGGCCGATTATCGTCGATATAATCCCAGTGAACACGTTATGTTGCAGCAATGTAACATGGAAGTTACATGTAATGTTACAATGTTATTCCTATGTAACATAGCTGTTATATAACGTGCAACTAACATGTTATGCAACATACGTTACATGCAGGTTTCATAACTAGTATATAACTTTGTTACATTACAGTAATGTAACAAAGTTTTGTAGCCGTTACGTAACACGCTTATAACGAAGTGACATTACAGTAATGTAACATATGTTATATTGCGGCAATATAACATGGAAGATTCATGTATTGTTACAATGTTATTCCTATGTAACATAGCTGTTATATAACGTGCAACTAACATGTTATGTAACATTTGTTACATGCAGGTTAAATAACTGATACATAAGTTTGTTACATTACAGTAATGTAACGAAGTTTTGTAGCCGTTACGTAATATGCTCATAACGAAGTGACATTACAGTAATGTAACATATGTTATATTGCGGCAATATAACATGGAAGTTGCATGTAATGTTACGATGTTATTTCTATGGAACATAGCTGTTATATAACGTGCAACTAACATGTTATGTAACATTTGTTACATGCAGGTTACATAACTGGTTCATAACTTTGTTATATTACAGTAATGTAAAAAAAAAAAATGCAGAATAATAATGTTACAGTAATATAATTTAAATATTTCAGTTGTATAACTGCTATATTAAAGTGATATCAGTACAATATTGCATTAATACAACTGAAATATTACAATGATATCACCGTAATATTGCTGTTATATAAATGCAATATAACAGTTACATTAATGTAACATTACATTCCAATATCGCGGTTACATAACTGTTACATAACAATGTTATATTGCTGAGTAGGAAATTGTAACTTACATGTAACTTACATGTAACGTCTATGTAATGTTACATGTTACAAACGGTAACATTGCCGTTACATTGCTGCAGCATTACTGTGTTCACTGGGATTACTTTTACTTTTCTTTCACATTCACTTATTCCTTCGGTTAAAAAAAAAGCACGAGGGCTTTATCGTAAAAATTACGATTTTTCTTTAAATACTCCCTAGATATAAAAATATGAATCGCGTCGCTGATTGCAGCGCAGCAGGGATTGCAATAATAATGTTTTAATCAATTATCGCAATTATATTTACACTTATGGGACTAGAGCATTTGAATCGCGCTCTGGGATACAAAAAACGAATATCCGAAGACTCAGTCACAGCGGAATATTTGAAGTTTTTTAAAAATCATCCTCGCATTCTTCGCTTCATTATTTATTCGTCCTTAAAACGTGGATTTTTATTAAGGGGTAACGAACGGTTGCCGTTTTTTGAAAAAAAAAAAACCGATAATTTTTGGGTCTGAAAATAAAACATTCTGAATTCGTGTTCTGTCAAAATTTTTCAGAGCTTTCCAATGATGAAAAAGAATGGCTGAAATCAACAAAAAATGTTCTCAATTACATTTCTCTAATAATCATTTTTTTTCATTTTGGTATTCGTTATTAAAAAAATATTCAAAAACTTCAATGAATAAGTAAAAAAAAAATTTCCAAAAATTTCGATTTTTTCCCCCTGTTAACCAGGCGCAACCCCTTAAAAATGCACATTTTAATGAATCGACAAGTCAGTTTTTCCTATTACCAAAAACTTTACTTTTCTTTGATCATTAAACGAATTTTCCTAATACACGCGCACCACGATTTTTTCGACAATATATCGAAGAATATCGATAATTTCACTCTGGCAAAACCAACATGGCTGCATTTCAAATATATCATTCGTTCTTTAATAAATTTATAGATCACGAATAAACGTCGTGATCTCGATAATAATAAATCTTCAACAAATAATATTATAATACACGTATTGCGTAAATATAATGATTCTCTATATTTTACCTTCAACGGTAAAAAATAAACTCTTCGCGCAAAGTGCGTAAAAAATTGCTAGAAGTATATCGCATGAGAGAAGAGGTTATAAAACGGCCATTTTGAGTATACAAATTGGCGCACGAAGCGGCCATTTTGAGTTTACAAAATGGCGCACGAAGCGGTCATTTGGGGTATACAAAATGGCGCACGAAGCGGCCATTTTGAGTATACAAAATGGCGCACGAAGCGGCCATTTTGAGTATACGAAATGGCGCACGAAGCGGCCATTTTGTATACGTGATGGAAAATGGCCGCTCCCATTGCAGCAAAATTCGTATCTCTCGTAAAATGGAAATTTGGTTTAATACCGTAGAAAACAAAACGAGAAAACGAGTGGATGACGTTGATGAAATTTTCCTCAACGAGTTATAATATTTTTAAAAAAACATTTTCAGTCCAGTGTCCTTCGTAATTTCTTATTTCTTGGCTGAAAGCCACTGGCCAACCATCAGACGTCATTGGGACTTCATTGAGACGAGCTTTCGCGATCGGGCTCTGGTTTCCGTTCGTATGTTTGTGTATTCGAACCACAGGACGTTTGGTATTAGCGTTGTGTCGCGTAGCAACAAGTATTCCGAGATACGCCTTGAATTTTAAAAACATGGAAAAAAGTCATTATTATATGAGCTTACGATTCTTCATTTTGTATGATGGTGAAGTTTGCATCGTTTAAAGTCTACTTTGGAAGGCCAAAAAAAAAGCAAATCTTTAGGATTTTTTTTCTCAGCTCCTTTATCAGATATGGCTATAAAACTGATAATACAACATTGTTTCATCCTTCGAGAGTACAAAAAAAAAAAATATTATTTTTTATTTGGGTCATTCCATGTCAAATCGACCGAGAGTTGGAATCGACCCTTTTCGATTTCGATGAAATTTGGTCAGAAGTTCTCGGTTTTAATAAAACGAAATTCTACCAAAGGAAAAAAGTTAAATTTTTTTTTTTTAAGTTATGCAAATTCAAAATTTCACAATTTTTCAAATCTTTCAAGTTTATCTTTCAAATATCTCGAAAATTATTATAGTTACGAAAAATTGTTCTGAACTCGTCTTAAAAAGAACACTTGGGGCTAGAAAAAAAATTTCAGAAAAAAGATTTTGAAAAATGATGAATTTGGAGAATTTTGAATTTTCAAACATCGTGAAAATCCAAGTTTAACATTAAATTTTTGGTTCAATTTTTTTTTATCTAATACCTTGTACTGATCTAAAAAGATCCTGAAATTTTCAGGATGATGGTTTTGTTTGAAAAATATAAATTTTTGAATTTTGGTTAAAAAAAAAAATTTTGTTTACCTCTCAATTAAGTAAAGTTGAGCAATCATGTAGTTTTGTAATTTTGAGCAGTAAAGAAAAGTAAAAGTAAATGAATTTTGGAAAAAAAAATTTCTTTACCAAAATTCAAAAATTTATATTTTTGAAACGAAAAAAACACCTACCTGAAAATTTCAGGATCTCTTAAGATCAGTACAAGGTATGATATAAAAATAATTTAACCAAAAATTTAATGTTGTTCGTGGATTTACACGGTTTTTAAAAACCCGCTTCGCGCACGCGCAGCGATGCGAAGCGTGCGAGAAGTGGTCACTTTACGCACGGAGTGCAATAAAAACAGTTTCATCACCACATCCGATGGAGCTGAGAAAATAAATCTTAAAAATTATCTTTTTTTTTGGCCTACTAAAGTAAACTAGTACCTTAAATGCGACGAAAATAGTTTATTAAAAAAAAAATTCCTTCTATCTTAAAAGTTTTTAAAGTGATAAATAGTTGAAATGTATTTTGGGATCTTTATCAATTACTTCGGATGCCAAATGTACGATCAGTGTAAATATCAATAAAAATGAATTTTAAAAAATCATTTTCGTTGCATCGCAACGATGCATCATTTTACTTCATCTTTTTCGTCGCTGATAAAAAATGTCCTTACCACGAAACGATGAAGGGAAAGAAAGGTGTGAGAACCAGATGAGCCAAGAAAAACCATCCAATCCCGAGAGTCGATCCCAGAAGCGTGCCCCAAAATATTTGAGCGAATGTGTGATACTGAAGATATATCCGACTATAAGAAACTAGAGTTGCGAGAGCAATGCATCCGCCCATTATACTGGAACGCCAGAATCTCTCGGATACGCTGCTATTATTGTTTTGATGGAGTCTGCAAGATATATTCAACTTGGTTATTTTAATATATTAATAGTACATTATGATGTACGATATCTTATATCACGAGGTGCAATATGGACGTTTTCACGTCCGCTTGCGGACGTAAAAGCGTCCATTATTGCACTGAGTGATATAAATTTTATAATTTAAACATTCAATATATGAGGAGTTCTTTTTCAACCGGTCCACTTTTTTTTCACCCTCCCCAATTTTTTTCAAAATCTGCAAGTTTGAAATATTAGTCAAATGGAACGTCTGTGATTTTTTTAAAGATTTTTTTAGGCGTCCGTTCAAGATTTTTAATTTTTCATCATTACGAACACTGTATCTCCAAAAATATTCATCAAACAAGAAAAAACATAAGAATAAACCCTTATTTATTTTTTTCACTTTATCGAAAAAAATTAAAATCATAACTTTTCTGCATTGAGAAAATTGAAATTTGGCAACAAAATGAGAATGCAATTTTTTAAAACCTAATAACACACTTTCGATTTCGGTGCAAATTTTACAGGATGTCTGTCTTTGGGTAAAGAGTCTGCGAAAAAAATTTCAAAGGGCACCTGCAATGGTTACAATGAAAAAAAATAAAAACCCTGTAAATTTAATTTTTTTTTTTTAATAAATTATTATGAATACCAATTTTTGTTACTGTATAGTATTTTTTTCAATATTTAGAATTTATTTTGACACTTTTTTATTGTTGACTGGTTTTTTAAATTAATAATTAATCATTAAGTCTGTTTATGAACAATAATAACAACAGTTTTTATTTATTCACGCATTTTTTTGAAAACCTTACATATACGATTATTTCCTGTATTAGAATATTCCTTTGCCAATACGTTTCCGTTGTTTATTGAATAAAATGTTTGTGTCCCCCTGTGATTGAATTCGCAGTATTTTATCGCAAATGAAACATTTCTTTTGCATCTGAATAATGTTTCTCCTGTGAAAATTTGACAGCAATATTCGGTAGACTATTTAGATTCAATGCCTACTCATACAATTCTTGAACTGTTGTTATTTGCTCATCGATTAATTATTAATTTTAAAAATCTGTTAACAATGAAAAAGTGTCCAAATGAATTCAAAATGATTTTAAAAAAATACTATACAGTAACAAAAATTGGTACTCATAATAATTTATAAAAAAAAAAAAAAAATAATTTTCAAAAATCGAAAGAAAATAGTAGTTATTGAGATCCTACGATCGGACTAGTCTTAGAAATTGTTGAATAGATAGATATTTGAAACAAAAAATTAAAAAAAAAAAATAAAAAATGACATTCACTTTTAAAAACGCGATTTAACGTTTGAAACTCAAAAAACTCATTCAAAAACACGTTGAATATTTTTGTTGTCTTTTTTTTTGAAAAGGCCATAAAAAAACAAAAATTTTGAAAAAAAACTTTTAATTTGGACCATTATTAAAGAAGTTATGACCAAAATACCAAAAAAGAGCAGTGTTTTTGTTAACTTAATATCTTTTGAACGGGTAATCAAAAAAATCTCAAAATTTAACAGGAAGGGTCTTTTGGTGGGTACTCAATACAAAAAAATTGAGGAAATAAAAAAAAAAAGTTTTTCACACTGTCCGATTTGGGATGGAATGCCCCATATATAAAAATATAAAATAAAATAAAAATGTCAGGTTCGCCGGACGGAATATCATCATTGGTGACCCAATGAAACAATTTATGAGGAAAAAAAAATTCCTGTCGTTTTTCCGAACAGCCGCATTTCTAAATATTTACCAAAGGCTTCATTATTTCTTCAAAAGCTTCATGAGAATTTTTGTTTACCTGATGCATACAAATAGCGTCGTGTAGGCAGCAAAAAACCACATAAATTGAGAATGAGTGGACGGCATTCCATATTCCGTGTATACAACATCCCGTCTCATGGGCCTGGCTTCCTTTATCGTGTATTTCAGAAAGAGCCCAACAACGTCGTTAATTGCCACGCCAAGGAAGAAAACGATCTGCAGTGAATAATCATTATAGTCGCCGTGTTTCTTGCCTAAAAAAAACTTCCCATTTTTCCGTCTGTCCCATTCCTTACCGTATGTAAATCCCGCCTGAAGAGTATGAGAGTCAGGAAGCCGGCGACTATCGCAAACGGCGTCAAGCTCACAAGTGCCAGGAATAGACCGAACCAATCTCCTGTGACAATTTAAAAATATTTCGTATAATTTCTTCATTTTGTTCCAAAAATACTTCTTCACAATGAAAAATTTTTCATCGATATTAACTTTATCATATTATCAATATTAACTTTATATTATTAATATTGATTTCACTGTTTTGAAATTGTTCGGAGGTATTATTTTTTAGTTGTTCTTCCGTTTCACACCAAGAGGTGATGCATTCGTGAAATCGTTGAACCACCTCTGTATGAAATCAGAATTGAAATCGTTTGAAATCACGTGGAATAACATGAATTCGCACGAAATCGACGTTACGAAAATATCGTTGAAATCACTCGAAATCAGAATGAAATCGCTCTAAGATTATTGAAATCAATGTGAAATCACTTGAAGTCAATGTGAAATTACGTGAAAACGATTGAAATCACTTGAAAACCTTTGAAATCATTTGAAAACCTTTGAAATCACTTAAAAACCTTTGAAATAAGTTGAAAATCTTTGAAATAAGTTGAAAACCTTTGAAATAAGTTAAAATCACGTAACTTTTGAAATCACACAAAGCTTCATGACTTCAGTGAAATCGACTTCATTCTGAAATCATTTGTACCACAAGATTCGTATCCCAGCAAAAATGTTAGTGTTTGAACTCGTCCTGTTTCGATCGCTATTTTGTTTACTT
This sequence comes from Alloplasta piceator, assembly GCA_946863875.1. Taxonomy (NCBI): domain Eukaryota; kingdom Metazoa; phylum Arthropoda; class Insecta; order Hymenoptera; family Ichneumonidae; genus Alloplasta; species Alloplasta piceator. The sequence goes on along the minus strand of OX333075.1, from coordinate 7,429,609 downwards.
CCGAAAAACTTCAATATATATTTCACGAATGGGAAAAGGAAGGGGGCGGGATATTGAAGCGATTTACCTTTAGGATATTCCACAAGAGTCAGTGACAATGGGACCCATTTCAGATCGTCCGTCTTATGAATGAAATGGGAATTCACATCGTGAAACGACTCTTCCTCGAGCGACGCCATATTGCGATAACCTGCATACGGTGTGCTGGCATATGTGTATTTTTTGTGGGCCCCTCTCGGCTATATTGCTCTCTCTCACACCTTCTCATCGACTACCAAAATTCGAAGCGAGAAACACACACACAGACGAATTCGAACACGTTGGATTTTCTCCGGCAAGCTGCAAAATTGAACCGCATAGGCTCGCATATGCACCGATACTTAAGTCAATCGTTACTTCTCTCAATTCCGCTTTCCTCAATTTTGGGACTCCCTATTCGAGAATTTTAAAAAAAGCCAAAGAATAATAGATTTCTCATAATCAGAAAGTTCGAATTGAATTGTAAAATAACAGAAAAATTAGTCATTATACACTGATGATAGTGTAAACAAAAATTATTAATAGTCGTAAGATCGATTTTATACATTATTATCGTATTTTTTTTGACGATACATTATCTAGACACGTTATTTGATCAAATGTATTACCAATAAAGAGTCAAATGAACTTTTTAATGTTGAAAACAGCAGTTTTACAAATTATTGTTCATGGGGCTCTTTCGAATTACTAAAATTTCCCGCGCTCGCTGATCTCCGTCAAGCTAGACTCCGTCTGATTGGTTTATGCTTGTCACGTGATCAATTACCTGACCAATCACGCACCGATTCATCGACGTGGCTCTTGAACAAATTCTAAAATCCCGGAGTTGACACGAGAGTGAAGATTACAACAAAGAAGACTAATATCAAAACTAGTAGTCACGCGGAACGAAGATTACTTCTGTGACAGTCAAGAAGAACATGTAGCAGTAAATGAATGAATTTTACACGCTTCGGGACTCTAACTTCGTTGCCCGAAAGTAAAAAAACCATCCACGGAAGCAATGAAGCCGCGAGATGGCGTCAATAGTCACTTCCAGCGTTGTTACAAATAGAATCGAATTCTGTCCGTTGTTTATTGTTTGTTTAAAACGGAGTAGAATTTTGTAAAATAGAATACAAAGAAAGAAAACCCGTTTTTCAATGACTCACTACTTGCTGAATCTGGCCCAATGATTTTCTCGACTCTGCTCTTCCTTTTTTCCATCTCCTTATTTTTGGACCGATCTCCGTCATTGCAGCTAAAAAACTTCACATATCAGCTGGTACTCGATTATTTTCATCACTTCGAAAACTTTTCACTCACACGCACACTCAAAAACCTGAAAGATTTTGTAATTTCAGCGTAATTCCCGAATAAAACCGCGAGGGGAGAATTGACAAAGCATTGAAATCTGTGAATCCAGAAATAATATACACGCGACGATTTCACACTAATTTGCAGAGAAAAAATGACAAGCGTCGAAAAGTGTCGAAACAAGATGGCCGCGACGACAGCGCCCTCCCACGAGAACTTCGCGAGTAATTTAAAACTTTCTCCTGGTCGTACTTTATATGCTATCTGTATATTTATTATTAATTAGGTTATAGGATAAATTGTCCGAGTTAGATTTTTTCGTTATCGCCCGAATTTATAAAAATGTTTATGCGCGAAACGAATTACAAGATTTTCACAAAGAGACCACTGCGTCGGTTGACCGGACCGATGCCAACATTTCCGATGTAAATAATGTGTAAAGAGAGATTTTTAACTCACGATAATCGTCACCAGCGTTTCTCCGATAAAGATTCGCAAATTTATATCGAAACAACGCTGATCAACGCAGGAAAATCTCCGATAAATTTGGAGATGTTTGGCGCGAGTACGCGACGCGATCACAGCTTGACGTCCGAGCCGTCCGAGGGGAAAGAGAGTTCGCAGTGCTACCTGGGTAAAATTTACCCCCACTTTATGACCCGCGCGCGTAGCATCGCTCAAAGCGCTCCGAGCGATTGGTGCTGCCACCTAGGCGGGAAAACGAGAAGACAAAAGCGCCGCGTCCCGCATGTGGAATTATTCGCAATTATTTGAAACTTTTTTTTCCTTTTGTTAATTTGTTTCTCGTTTGTACTTCAACGGATTTTCCGGTACCGGTGCGGCGTCCTTTTGTTCGGAGAGAAACAAAGTTGCTTCAAAGTCCTCGGATAGTCTTCAAACTCGCCGATAATCACGTTGCAGAGGTTCAACAGTGAAAGGTAAGCATTTTTAACACTGTGAATGCATGTATCGCAATAATTCAATATATGTATATTCATGCAGTCGAAAAAAACAGTCTATCATACATACGTACATACATACATACATACATACATGTAGTTTGCCGAGTCGCACAAGTGGCGCTAGAAGGCGGTCGCAAAATTTTTTTCGCAACGTCAAAGATGCCGCAAAAAGTTCATTATAGCGCCGGTCTTTTTCGCGTGTATATAAAGAAAAAAAAATTCGCCAACATATCTCAGTATCATTCAGCTATAAGAACGACTTTTGCATACAATTCCGAGCAATGGGTAAGAATAGCCTCATGTAAATAAAAATATAACAGTCCCAAAGACTAATTCAATATATGTATATTCATGCAGCGAATATATTCGCAATCGAAAAAAAAGAATATTCACACATTCATATGTATACTATATACATGTATGTAGTTCGCCCAAGTCCCACAAGTAGCGCTGCAGGGCAGTCGCGAAGTATTTTTTCTTTTTTCGCAGTGTCCAAGATGGCGGTAAAAAGTTCATTTGCGTCGGTGCGCTTCATTATATATAGTCTCGCGTGTAAAGAAAAAATTCGCCAACATCTCAATATCAGTCAGCTATAAAAAATACTTTTGCATAGAATTCCGAGCGATAGGTAAGAATAGCTACATGTGAATTATATTCTTAATGCTGATATAATGAGTATATATAGAAAGGAGAATGAAAAATAGCGCGTCTGTCGCGCCGCGAGCCACAATTTTCTTCTTCTCTCACAGTGATATTTGGCTCGCATTTCCCTCTATTCATGCATATTTTCGATGTTTCATACTCGACGATCGCTTGGGAAAGTAAATACTTACCCCCGCTTTGCTGCGTAAATATACGGCGCGGAGCTGCACTGCCTCTCGGCCTCTGCTCCTCATTCCACTGGAATACTGGATAACTGGATGCCGCGTTTCGACCGTCGACGTTGCTTCGCGCTCCATGTTCCCCGCCGCGCATAGTTTTTCGCTGTTTTTTTATATCTCTCGTGAATAAGTTGACAAGCCTGAATATTTGCGATGTTCAATCGGTTAATACGCGTTGCAATTAATGTAAAAATTTACGAGTGGGAACGTCTTCGGTTTTTTTTCGCGAACGCGTGGTTTTTCGGAGCGAGGGGGGGGGGGGGGGGCATTTTGCGGGTCACGAAATTCATTGTTGCTTTTCATAGCGATATTGAAGGTTATTCTAGCGTGATGGTTGCATACGTGTTCGTTGATAATAAACAATGAGAATTTATTTGTAAAATGAGTGAAAATTTTGGGCGCCGGTTCGGCTTTGTACAAGACAAATTTTTTCGAGCCGGTATAACCTCAAAATTGATCTCTTTTTGTTTTTTTTCGCAGTTTTTTCATAGTTTTTGGAAATAATTTGAGAAATCTCAATACTCGCGATGTTCGATCGATTAATGCGCGTCGTGTTTAACCTCGATATTCAGGATTGCGAGCTTTTTTCGGGTTTTTCTGAGGGGAAATTTTTTTTTTTGTTCCGAAATTTATGATTTTTTCTCAGTTCACTGTTTTGTGTGATTTCGTTCTTTCCTAACAATCCGATATACGATTTTGAATATTTTTTATATTTACAGGGTGCAGTGAAGCGTGCGAAGTGTTATCGAGATACCGATGACCGATAATTATCGATCGAATGATTTTTACAATTTACGGCTCAAGGGATTTCCAGGAAAGTGAAAAAGCAGCGATGGATTTCCACAAGACTGCGACGGATGTCTGAAATGGAATGCCATCAAAGTTCGTACTACGAGAACTTCTAAATGGTAACGTTGATTTTTCGATATAATTAATCGTCAATTTTCCTCCCTGTCCGATGCATAGTGACCGCGAATCGTTTTAGAAATATCGAGACGCTCTCGATATTTCTGAAACGTCTCGCGAGTGCGCCTTCATTGCTTTTTTTGCATATTTCATGTTTGTTAATTGATAGGGAACATAATTTTCTCGGCTATTTTTCAAATATCTATAAAAACTCAACAAACACTAAATGTTCCATTGCTTTTAAATAATTTTTTTTTACTTTTTATGAAAATTAATAGTTTTTTTGGAAATTAATAGTTTGAGGCGAGCTTCGCTCGTTTCAGAGTAGAAAAAATCTATCTCAGGCAGCACGATGTGGATTATTATTATTTCATCTAATATCATAGTAAAGTTTTGTATATTTTGTAAATATTTTTGTTTCGAGTCACGTAGATCGTGCTATAGATTTCAAATATCCGTTTTACAGGCATTTCAGGTATTATGTTGTTTAGTTTTAATTGATCGTTGTGCCTCGTAGAGATCTGCCTCTCTACAAGGGTCAACGATAGCGAATTTGCATGGTTTGTCCACCGGCGCTCCTTGAGCAAGAGGAGTCCCAAATCTCCGAAAGCTTCGGTGTCGGACACGTCCCGGGGCGTGACGCTGGTTCAGGAACCGCGTGAACTGGCCGACCCATACCAGTTTTCCCTAGGGCAGTTTGTCACCTTGGCGGTGTGAATGAAAACGAACGATTGTAGTTAAACGTTTGTTCGACGTGGAGTCACTTGGGTCTTAGGGACTTTTTTGTGTGGGGTGTCGCGATTCAAAAACTTGTCCTTAAACCGTTCCGTGGGTAAAAAATAGGCAGGACTTTGCGCGATTTTTTAAAAAATGCCGGTTTTTTTGTTTTTTTTTCGAGTGTGTTTCAGCGAATAAGAGAAAATATATGCAAAATTGTAATAAATCGAAGTTCATAAACTGCGATTCTCATAACTGCACTGGGAGAATGGAAAGGAGAAATAATGTACCTACTGCATCATTATTTTTTTATTTTTTTGTTTTCAAATATTCACGGGGATATCCTTTCAATGAACAGTTTTCCAAAACGGAATTGAAAACATTTAATTTATTTATTCATATATCGTCTACTTTGCCTCTTTGATTTTTGACATTTTTTTCCAATATAAGATACTTTATTTTCAGTAAAAAAAATTTTTTAATAGTAATACAATTTTTTTTTTCAGCTGTAAATTATTTAGTTCGATTACATTTCTCAGTCTTTCTCGGATTCGTGAATGAAACACGAAATAAGACACCGGAATAAATCGAAAAACGTCGTCGTCTACTTTGTCTCTTTGATTTTTATCATTTTTCTTTCCAATATGAGATGCTTTATTTTCAGTAAAAGAAAAATTTAATACAAATAAGAAATTTTGTTTAAGCTCTAAATTAATTATCTGATTATATCTGATTATATTTGGACTATATAGTTTGGACAAAATGAATCGTAGAGGTCGTGGAATCGACTTGCCCGGCCCTTACGGGTCTCTTATGAGTAAGATTACTGGGAACGTGTCAGCTTAACGAGCAGGGACTCTTTCGAGAATTGGATGTAAGGTGACCGATTATCCGACGAATTCTCATACGATTCTAAAATCGTGGAGGTCGTGGAATCGTGCTTTGACCATTACTGGTCTCTAATCAGAGTAAGATTACTGGGAACGTGTCAGCTTAACGAGCAGGGACTCTTTTAAGAATCGCATGTAAGGTGACCGATTATCCGACGATTTCTCATACGATTCTAAAATCGTGGAGGTCGTGGAATCGTGCTTTGACCATTACTGGTCTCTAATCAGAGTAAGATTACTGGGAACGTGTCAGCTTAACGAGCAGGGACTCTTTTAAGAATCGCATGTAAGGTGACCGATTATCCGACGAATTCTCATACGATTCTAAAATCGTGGAGGACGTGGAATCGTGCTTTGACCATTACTGGTCTCTAATCAGAGTAAGATTACTAGGAACGTGTCAGCTTAACGAGCAGGGACTCTTTTAAGAATCGCATGTAAGGTGACCGATTATCCGACGAATTCTCATACGATTCTAAAATCGTGGAGGTCGTGGAATCGTGCTTTGACCATTACTGGTCTCTAATCAGAGTAAGATTACTAGAAACGTGTCAGCTTAACGAGCAGGGACTCTTTTAAGAATCGCATGTAAGGTGACCGATTATCCGACGAATTCTCATACGATTCTAAAATCGTGGAGGTCGTGGAATCGTGCTTTGACCATTACTGGTCTCTAATCAGAGTAAGATTACTAGGAACGTGTCAGCTTAACGAGCAGGGACTCTTTTAAGAATCGCATGTAAGGTGACCGATTATCCGACGAATTCTCATACGATTCTAAAATCGTGGAGGTCGTGGAATCGTGCTTTGACCATTACTGGTCCCTAATCAGAGTAAGATTACTGGGAACGTGTCAGCTTAACGAGCAGGGACTCTTTTAAGAATCGCATGTAAGGTGACCGATTATCCGACGAATTCTCATACGATTCTAAAATCGTGGAGGTCGTGGAATCGTGCTTTGACCATTACTGGTCTCTAATCAGAGTAAGATTACTGGGAACGTGTCAGCTTAACGAGCAGGGACTCTTTTAAGAACTGCATCTAAGGTAACCGATTATCCGACGAATTCTCATACGATTCTAAAATCGTGGAGGTCGTGGAATCGTGCCTTGACCATTACTGGTCTCTAATCAGAGTAAGATTACTGGGAACGTGTCAGCATAACGAGCAGGGACTCTTTTAAGAATTGCATCTAAGGTAACCGATTATCCGACGAATTCTCATACGATTCTAAAATCGTGGAGGTCGTGGAATCGTGCTTTGACTATTACTGGTCTCTAATCAGAGTAAGATTACTGGGAACGTGTCAGCTTAACGAGCAGGGACTCTTTTAAGAATCGCATGTAAGGTGACCGATTATCCGACGATTTCTCATACGATTCTAAAATCGTGGAGGTCGTGGAATCGTGCTTTGACCATTACTGGTCTCTAATCAGAGTAAGATTACTGGGAACGTGTCAGCTTAACGAGCAGGGACTCTTTTAAGAATTGCATCTAAGGTAACCGATTATCCGACGAATTCTCATACGATTCTAAAATCGTGGAGGTCGTGGAATCGTGCTTTGACCATTACTGGTCTCTAATCAGAGTAAGATTACTGGGAACGTGTCAGCTTAACGAGCAGGGACTCTTTTAAGAATTGCATCTAAGGTAACCGATTATCCGACGAATTCTCATACGATTCTAAAATCGTGGAGGTCGTGGAATCGTGCTTTGACCATTACTGGTCTCTAATCAGAGTAAGATTACTGGGAACGTGTCAGCTTAACGAGCAGGGACTCCTTTAAGAATTGCATCTAAGGTAACTGATTATCCGACGAATTCTCATACGATTCTAAAATCGTGGAGGTCGTAGAATCGTGCTGCGTGGCCATTACTGGTCTCTAATCAGAGGAAGATTACTGAGAACGTGTCACCTTAACGTTTTGCTTAAGTATAAATTTTATGTTAAACTTTTTTGTATCATTAGAATCACGCATGTAGCGCTTAGAGTATGTCTAAAATACGTGCTCTATACTCCGAGTCTCGGACAACTTATAATTTTGTGGAATATCGATATTTCTCCAAAAATCAGTTTCTTATATATTCCAATAAAATTACAGTTTACAAACAGCTGCTCAATTTTTTTTTTTTTATCGAGTGACAATACAATCATTTTCCCATTTGTTTTTAGAACAAAATAACTCTTCATTTTCAATTTCTCTGTCATTTCAATGATACTGGTTTCAGTGGTTTCTTCGATAATACGCGTGACGTACTTACCCACGGTCGATAATAATATGAACGACGAAAGACCGAAGATGGCGCGCACGATTATTTCTCGAATTAAAATGGCCGCTGACGCGGGAGAAAACATTTTTTGCGACGCTCTCGCGCAACTAATACATAAATGTTTTGTTGTTCACATTTCCTTCAGATGCAGATGGTCTAAAATGAGACGAACTATTCTAAAATCATTGTACATTTGAAAATCACGATAATGAACAATTATTTGGGGATAAACAGCGGAACCCAGACTATATCAGAAACGCGATTGATTAGTTCCTCCGAACGCCACGATGAATTCTTCAGCGCTGCTAACGCTCACAATAGCATGCGCATGCGCGTTTTAGACGTCTTCGTTGTTTTTCTTTTGTTTACGTTCACCGGTTCACGTGCTCCTCCTGTGCGATGACGAGATAGTTATTGCTACGAAATAGGGAAGATTTTTTTTTTTAAAGTATAGAATTGGCTATTTTTTGGTACACTCCTGCGTATGGCTGAGTTAATTTCCTTATGGAATATTGCGTTGTTTCGAATAAACCACAGCACTTGTTTTCGAAGAACATAACCTTCAAATGGCGAGTGTGAGTCGTGCCGGAAAGGAAGCAGTATTGAAAAAAAATACAATGTCGCAAGAATTGATTAAACGTACGAAACCACTGACTTTTGAAGTGATAGCCGAGTGCAAAACAACGAAAGCAAGAACTGGAAAAATGGTCGTCGTGCACAATGAAGTGGACACGCCGGTTTTCATGCCGGTCGGCACACAGGTCTCTTATTTTCATTTTTTTTTCATTCAATCACTCGAAAAATGCAATGAAAAATAAAAAATTTTCAATTATGTTATTATTTTATTTATCATAATTTTATTCAACAAAAGTCATGTTAGTTATTAAACATCATGAATTATTCGATTTTTTTTCACGCAATTTTGATTTCCTAATATAAAAGATGAATATTTTGTAATATGTAATTTTGAAGAAAAAAAACGTCCCAATAAGACAATTTTGGAAAAAGTTATAGATATTTGATAAATAAAAAGCCAATTTTTTTTTTTTAATTATAACTTTTTATCAGTTGGGTAAAAAAAATTTGAAAAAATTCTAAAAAATGTTTTTGATAGAGTAGAAAAAGATAAAAAAGTATCAGCCAATTCGAAAGGGGTTGGGGTTAAAAGTGGTCGATTTGACATGGAATGACCCATGTACATTATGAAAATAAAATTGAAAATGATCGATTTTTTTAAAATTCTGACTGCGTATAACCCCTTAACTCACTGATCTGTTGATGCAGGGAACTCTCAAAGGTCTTCTACCCCAACAATTGGAAGAATTGGGATGCCAAATAATACTGGGAAATACATATCATCTAGGCACGAGACCTGTGAGTTTACTCAGATATTTAAAAAACTAAATAACTGGAAAATAATTCTGTTCACGTGTAGCTGATTCTTGATGAAAATATTTTTCCCAAGGGTCCAGAAATTTTGAAGAAAGCTGGAGGTTTGCACAAATTTATGAATTGGAATCGTGCCCTTCTCACTGACTCCGGAGGATTTCAGATGGTTTCCCTGCTGAAACTCGCTGAAATAACCGAGATGGGAGTTAAATTCAAATCCCCATATGACGGTAAATCATTAGCTATAATTTTCCACCAAAAATATTGCCTTTGGATTTTCTACTTTTGGAATGTTCTCCAATTTCAGGTTCCGAATGCATGTTAACGCCGGAGCACTCGATAGAAATTCAAAATGCTATTGGCGCCGACATAGTTATGCAACTGGATGACGTTATAAGTAGCACGACAACAGGACCTCGAGTAGAAGAAGCTATGGAGAGGTGATAATAATTTTTTTCATTTATCCAAACTCTGCTTGTTGGAATTTAGGAAGGGTTTGAAAAACCTTGGAAACCAGATGCATAATTCTTTTTCGCTAGAACTACTCGCTGGCTCGATCGTTGTCTCGAAGCTCACCAAAGACCGGATGAACAAAGTATATTTCCCATAGTCCAAGGCGCTTTGAATGCAGAGTTGAGAACCGAAAGTGCGAAAAAACAGTCGAAAAGAAACGTTAATGGTTTCGCTATCGGAGGCCTGAGGTAAGGCAGAGCACTCAAAATATGTACATATGGGGCGTTCCATCTCAAATCGGACAGTTTGAAAAACTTTTTTTCATTCCTCAATTTTTTAATATTTTTTAGGACCCATCAAAAGACCCTTCCTGTTAAATTTTGAGATCGAGAAATTACATTTTTTTTTTTGAACGCTCTTTTTTCGGATTTTTGGTCATAACTTCTTTAATAATTACTTTACTTTACTTACTTTTTTAAATGCATTTACACTTTCAATAACCATTAACTCTTATTGATTAATTAAAATAATTAATGTAAATTATTTCCATTAACCATTAAACGTTAATGATTAATGTAAATTATTTCCAATAACCATTAAATGTTAATGGTTAATGTAAGGTATTTCCATTAACCATTGAATGTTAATGGTTAATGTAAATTATTTCCATTAACCATTGAATGTTAATGATTAATGTAAATTATTTCCATTAACCATTAAATGTTAATGGTTAGTGAAAATAATTTCCATTGACCATTAAATGGTAATGGTTAATGAAAAACATTTCCATTTGCCATTAAAAAAGTAATGATTAATGCATTACTTTTTCATTAGAAATTTCGCAACCCTGATTCAAAGTTTAAAACTTGAATAACTTATTCAAAAACACGTCGAATACGTTTTTCTGTATTTTGTTCTGAATAGGCCATAAAAAACAAACATTTTTGGGGAAAAAACACTTTATTTAGACCATTATTAAAGAAGTTATGACAAAAAAACTGAAAAAGAGCGGTTTAAAAAAAAATGTAATATCTTCATATAAAAATTTAACAAGAAGGGTCTTTTGATGGGTACTAAAAAATATAAGAAAATAGAGGAAATAAAAAAGAAAAGTTTTTCAAACTGTCCGACTTGGGATGGAACGCCCCATGTACATTTAATACAATTTTATGTAAATGAACTAATAAATATTTTTAAAATATGCCTGTATATATTTTTCATTTTATATGAATTAAAGATTATATTAGACGCTACTCATCGCAGCATCGAGCACTTAATTCTTGACTGAAAAAATTATTTTTTCACTTTACATCAGCGGCGGTGAGAGCAAAAATGATTTTTGGAGAATGGTTCATCTTTCAACTGACATTCTACCGAAAAATAAACCACGCTATTTAATGGGGGTTGGATTCGCCGTTGACCTTGTCGTTTGCAGTGCCCTTGGCGTTGATATGTACGATTGTGTCTTTCCCACAAGAACTGCGGTATGCATTTGACCTTTAGAATAATAAATTGAAAATATTGAGTAGGGGAGACCGGGGACAGTTGTAACAATCTGTATTTCGGCTTTTCCTGGGCCCGAAGTATAATGCTTACGTCAATGACACGTATACTCCTGCGTAGAGCATTTAATGGTCTACAAAATGGTCTATGTTGAAGTCTGTAACGAGAATTGAAAAAAAAGTATAGGCCTTTATAAAAAGTGTAAGAAATTGTTACAACCGTCCCCTACCCCGGGGCAGTTGTAACAGTCGATGGGGAAATTTGTAACGGTCGATTGGGCTAGTTATTAGATAAGATTTTAACACAAAATTATATCTTTCATTGTGACCAATATTATACAATATTATTACAACATCAAACATTATCACAGGGATATATATTACGGTCACAATGATAAAATCTTAACACATGGAAATAGTCGTATCGAATTGATAATAATCATGAAATAATAGAATAAAGTCTCAGACACACCAAACTTGTCAAAGAAACATGACGTATAACCCAAAGTTACGCGCCGTGGTTGCCTGTATAGATTTTCCATTTTTTATCTTTTCACACGCTTCTTTGTACGTTGACATGTCAGCACAGGCTCCTTGCGTGATTCTTACGCGTTGCAGAGGCATTTTTGCACACAGAAACTGAAAAAAAAGGTCTGTTTGACGTTAGATTCATTGTTTAGATGTGAAATTATCATGACAAATGACAGCCGACAAACTGTTAGAACCGTCCCCGGCAAAATTGTTACAATTGTCCCCAGATGGTTTTTTCTACTTCAAAGTTATCATTTGATTAATTTCCTCAAGCTGGAGGCTTTAAAAACCGCGAAAGTTGACACAAAAATGGCCAAGGAAGCTTATGAAAAAAAAAAAAATGACTGTATGTAGGGTTGCCATCCGTCCCGATATATCGGGACTGTCACCGTTATGGACCTTCTTGTCCCGACATCCCGACAAGATCCAATTTTGTCCCGATTTCGCGAGTCGCGGCCGTCGCCACCAACTGACTGGCGTAAAGTTGACAATGCAATTCTAACTTTTTCAATTTTTATTAAAGGGTTAATAATTTTTTTTAGAGAAAAACGAATTTAGCTATTAGAATAAATATCCCCGTTGCAGAGTTTCTGTCATTTTTTTGGGTTTGAAAAAAACGACGGAAACTCTGCAACGGGGATAATTATTCTAGTAGCTAAATTCTTTTTTTCCTAAAAAAAAAATTATCAATTCTTAGAAAAAAAAATGTTGCCTCCCCGAGCTAATATTGATTTTTTGTATCATTATCCAATAGAACATAATCAAAAAATTTGGGATTTGTGTGACCCCAAAAAATTTCCTATCGATTGACGCCTTATAGAACCAAAATAATTAAGAATCGAAAATTTTTAGGCCAACTCCACACTCAAATTTGATTTACACTTTCTAAAAAAAACGGTTGACCGCCAACTTTTTTAATTAATCCAATTTACCGCAAAAATATTAGAAAAAGAAGAATTCGAAAAAGTCACCCCTCCCCCCCCCTCCCCCGAGGGTCCCGACGAGGTCCCAGCTAAATATGGCAACCCTAACTATATGTAGCGCAGTAATCGAGATATTCGTGTTTATCGAAAGCCGCAAAAGTTTACTTTGGGCCTGACAATATCAATACACCTCTCTGGTGAAGTCTGTTTAGTGCGAATGTCTCCTAGCCTAGTAACCAAATGTGAGGAACTGCAAGACGCATTATGTGCCTGCGGGACACGGTGGTACCTACTGGTACCTACTATAGTTTGGGAGATATTCGCTATGTTACAACTGCACCCTGTTACTTTTGTCCCCGGTCTCCCCTAACGATGAATATTGTCATAACTTTTGTTGAAATTTCCAGAGATTTGGCTGCGCTCTTGTCAGAACGGGACAGCTAAGTTTGCGTCAGCAAATTTATGCCAATGATCAAAGACCGATCGATGATTCCTGCGACTGCGGTACATGCAAAACTTACACACGAGCTTATCTCCATTATCTCGTGACCGTCGAGACAGTGGCTTGTCATTTGTTGACAATTCACAATATTGCATTTCAAATGAGACTCATGCGTGACATAAGGACGAACATTCTCCAGGATACGTATCCAAAGTTCATCAGAGAGTACATGCTTGAGTTGTACCCGGATAAAAATTATCCGCAATGGATCATAGACGCATTGGGCGCCGTCAATGTTCAATTATCTTAGCACTTCTTTTCTGATTTACAATGGAAAAGTAATTTATTTACGAATACAATTTGTATTTTTTTTTTTTATAAAGTACCTGACTACCAAAAATCTTTCAGTAATTCACCTCAAACTTTGCAGAGACGCGAATGACGAAAATTGCGATTTTTTCGCTTCCTCACAAAGGAAGCTTTGTTTTCGTGAATAAAAAAAAATATCAGATCAAAAAAAACCCTTAATATTCACATTGAACCTTGCCCCAAAGACGATATATTTCCCGTTTAAATAACATGGGATTTTTCCACGCTTTACATTTAATTTTTTTTCTCCGAAACAAGTATTCTACAGAGCACTCTACAAAAAAGGTCTCTTATGATTTTTCGATAAACTCACTCCTTCAAAAGTTATTCAAGGTTAAAGTTGAACTTACGGGAAATTTTTCAGATTTTCCTGCTTTGACGGCAAAATTATTATTATTTAGATAAAAACTAATTGTTCATTTTGAAAAATATCTGATTCTAATTGTACTATAATAAAAATTGAGAAAGAATTCCGAAGAATGGAAAATGATGTGGCTAACAAGTAAACAAGTAACAAGTTTGACCGTGAATAACTTTTGAATCAATAATATTATCAATAAACTGATAAGTGATAAGTACAACTGATAATAATATTGCCGTCAAAGCAAACGGGAAATATATCGTTTTTGGGGCAAGGTGTAATGTGAATATTAAGGGCTTTTTTTGGTTTTTATCTAAATAATAATAATTTTGCCGTCAAAGCAGGAAAATCTGAAAAATTTCCTATAAGTTCAACTTTAACCTTAAATAAGTTTTGAAGGAGTGAGTTTATCGAAAAATCATAAGAGACCTTTTTTGTAGAGCGTCCAATTTCCTACAAAAATATGTATCTATCATTGCTATATATTTACTTGTTTCGGAGAAAAAAAATTAAATGTAAAGTGTGGAAAAATCATCAAACGGGAAATCTATCGTCTTTGGGGCTTTTTTTGGTCTGTTATTTTTTGTTAGATCATAATCTAAAAATTTGGGGGGCGCTATAGAAAAAAAAAAAACAACTTGGTAGATAACGGACAGCCTAGTGCATATGTTAGGCCGTTCGAAAAAAAAAATTATTTTGTTACTTCTCCCAAACAGGCTCAAAAGTTTCATTTAAGTATAAGAAAAGGTCTGTGAAAATATAAGCTCTTAATATTAATATTAACATCGTCCACATCGCACTTTTCGATTTTCCATAAGAATAACATGGGAAAAATTATTTTTACGTCTTCTGATTTTTATAACTAACGAACGATCTATCATACAGGAAATCTTGAGACATATCTTTGTACAGAATTGAACGCTCATGTTTTTCGATAGTTAACAAAGCTTCTTTTGTGAGGAAGTCAAATTTGATCGCCATACTTTGTGATGAAGGAACCTGTGTGAACCGTGGATAAAGATGAGGAAGCAATGTGCAAATGCCCAATTTGCAGGGTTTTTCTAAACGATTTTTATTAATCAATAATGAAAATCGACGATTTTGCACACACAAAAATATTCCATTACTTAAAAATAAAAAGCCGAGTTTCAATTTATCACATAAAGTCGTCGGAGTCATATCCTGATGTTTCTGCGTTCGTTGTCATACTTGACTTGCTGAATAGAGACGTGTAACTCCTGAAAAATTCAAATATTTAAGGTCCGAGTCTACTTTCGAAAGCCAAAAAAAAAAAGCAAATCCTTCAGATTTTTTTTCTCTGCCCCTTTATCAGATATGGCTATAAAACTGTTTATACAACATTGTTTCATCCTTCGAAAGTACAAAAAAAATATTTTTATTTCTTATATGAAGCTTTGAATAATTTATAGAAGGCGCCAAAGTCGAGTCTTCAAAAATGTTTTGTCCCATGGCCGACAGTTAATCTCAGCATGGGCAAGTATGAAACAAAAAAATAAAATTAAAGAGAAAGGCTTCTCACACAACAATTCAACATCGTTAACGAAAAATCGATTAAAAAAAAAATTGATGATTTAAATAAATTGTGAAAAATTTAATGTTTCCTTTTTTCAAACATCCGCCATTTTTGTCAAACGATATTTCATTAACGGTGGTGCAGTTGTGTGAAAAAACTTCCTCTTTAATTAAAATGCTTTTTTATTTTTTTCGTTTCAGACTTGCCAATTTTTTAATTTATTTTTCACCTTCCAAAGTAGACTAAAATGAAATTAAATGAAATTGTACCGCTCACCTCATTTCCGCTTCATCTTCGCGTTTCTTCTCTTCTGCCTTTTCCCGCTCTTTTTGTTCTCTCAGTACCTTTTTCTTGCCTTCGCGCTCGTTACGATCTCGCTGTTCGCGCTCAGCCCGTAAATTCGGCTGTTCCGTGCGTTTCGTTTTAAGAATCCGGTTTACAATTGTGTTCGTACGTTTGGTAACATGAATTTTACGAACTTCCTTTTCGTTGTGAAAACCGACTTGACCCACATCCATACCAGGAGTCTTTTTCAAATTCGACCACATTGTGTAAACCACGTCAACGTCATTGACTTTGTTTCCTTCGATGCTGTTTGCTTTTACAAGTTGAGCCGCGTCTTCGATTACAGCGTTTGGTATGTCGTCGATAGTTTGACCCTGTGGTTGACGTTTGAATAAATAAATAATAAATAAACTTGAATGGATCGTAGTTTCAGTAGTTGCAAAGCAATTTGCTTTTATGGAATTGTGGTGACAAAAAATGTGATGCTTACGATTCTCAGCCGAAGATATACATGAGCGGATGAAAATTTGTCCACGTGAAACCAAACGTCTTCCGGCCATCCCCATTTTATAAGATCCTCGTCTAAACAAGAATAATTATGATTTTAATGTAATTGAAATATCAGTGATTCTTCTGTAACTTACGTTGTCGTGGGAAATACGTTAAAAGTGAGATATGTGAAAGTGAGGTTAGGTCACAACTCGCAAATTCGTAAAACATTATTTCTTTTTTTAAAAACCGATAAACAATGATTGATGTGTGAAAAATTAACTTACTTTCATGTTTGTCGAGTCCCATGAAAAGTGTTACCGGAGGCTGAACCACTGAAAACCGTTGAAAAATACAAATTCGTCATATAACCTTAAATTCAAGATGTAAACATTGGCAGTTTATTTTGAAAGAACCGTATTTTTATCGTAAATTGTCACCGAAAAAGCGAGAATCGTGTCTTACCATCGCTCTCGAAGAAAAAAACCATTTTCGCAAATTGTTTAGATTATAAAATTAACGGATTCAAAATTGAAGGTACACAACTGTCAAATAACGTTTTCATGCGCTTGTGAGAGAGTAAATATTCCTAGTTCACTTTTCTGCCGCGGGCGCACGTGGCGCATTACGTCAGGTCCGCACTTGCGCACGCTCGCGAATGAGGCGCATGTATATGAGCCCGGCGCATGTATATGGGTCATTCCGTGTCAATTCAACAACGTTTTGTCGGTGACACCTTCGATTTTTTTTTATTTTTTAATATCTTATTATACGTGCAAAAAGAAATGTCCACGTAAATTTTTAGCTCTCTATCTTAACCCAAACCGAAGTTATTTAGTTTTGATAAAGTATTCTTAAAATAATCATAACTTCTACAATATCAAGATATTTTAACTCGTTGAGAGGTAATTTTGTTTGTTTTCCAATGTACTTTTTGAACAAAATATCAAAAATTAATAAATTTTTTTTAAAATGTCTTTTTAGCCGTTTTAAGCTAAAAAATTAGATTATCTTCCAATGGGACCCCTTCGATTAAAAATAAGAAAAACTAAAATTCTACGTACAAAACAAAAATTTTCAGATTTTATCGAAGATGGGATTCAAATAACTTCTTATTTTAAAAAAAAATTAGATTTTTTTTTTTAATTCTTACCTTTTTTCTTTCTATAACTACAATAGTTGATTTCAATTACGTTAAAATAAATAATTTAACTTCTTTCACATATTTCCTTTGTCAATTATAATAATTAACATTAAGAATTACAATTGTTATGCAAAAAAATTGTATAAAGTGCAAAACGTACTTGAATTGTAATTCTTAATGTTAAGTATTATAATTTACAAAGAAAATATGTTGGAGAAGTTGAATTATTTATTTTAACATAATTGAAATCAACTATTGTAGTCGTAGAAGGAAAAAAGATCAAAATTACGAGAAAAAAAACGATTTTTTTTTTTAAATGATAATAAGTTATTTCAATTCTATCTTTGGTAAAATCTCAAACATTTTGTTTTTTATGTAGAATTTTATAGTTTTTTTTAATTCGAAGGAGTCCCATTGAAAGAAAATCCAATTTTTTAGCTTTAAACCGCTAAAAAGACATTAATTTTTCTTATTCTTAATTTTCGATATTTTGTTCAAGATTACATTGAAAAACAAAAGAATGACCTTGTAACAAGTTAGCTATCTTGGTTATTGTAAAAGTTATTATTTTAAGAATATTTTATGAAAAATCAATAACTTCGGTATGTGTTAAGTTAGAGAGCTAAAAATTTACATGGATATTTCTTTTTGCATGTATACTAACATATTAAAAAATCAAAAAAATCGATGGAGTCACCGACAAAACGTCGTTGAATTGACATGAAACGACTCATATCCATGCGACGGGTTGCGTTCGCGAGTGTGCGCAAGTGCGGACCCGGCTTTAGTGAGAAAAATGTATTTTTAAAATTAACATTGAAGCTATCTAAAGCGCGGAACACGAATTACTTCCCGGGCCGGACAAACTTCTTCGTGGGGTGGACGAATTACTTTGTGGGGTGGACGAATTACTTTGTGGGATGGACGAATTACTTTGTGGGATGGACGAATTACTTTGAGGGATATGGACGAATTACTTCGTGGGGTGGACGAATTATTTTGTGGGGTGGACGAATTACTTTGAGATGGACGAATTCCTTTCTCGGATGGACGAATTACTTTGTGGGATGGACGAATTATTTTGTGGAATGGACGAATTACTTCGTGGGGTGGACGAATTACTTTGTGGGGTGGACGAATTACTTTGTGGGATGGACGAATTACTTTGTGAGGTGGACGAATTACTCTGTGGGATAGACAAATTACTTTGTGGGATGGACGAATTACTTTGTGGGATGGACGAATTACTTTGTGGGATGGACGAATTACTTCGTGGGGTGGATGAATTACTTTGTGGGGTGGACGAACTACTTTGTGGGATGGACGAATTACTTCGTGGGATGGAAGGAACGGGAAGAATAATCGTTATATATCGAGGTGAGGACCATTATGGCGGAAAATAAGAAAATTCTTGTATCTTCGTGGTAAAATAACGTATTCTTTCAACTCTCTAAATTTCTACAGACAAAGTTACATGATTTTCGAATCAATGGGCGTTTCAGCACTTCAGGCGAATAATAAATTTCATACGTCTTCAATGGGCGAATATTTTTTCATTACAC
Organism: Alloplasta piceator; assembly: GCA_946863875.1. Taxonomy (NCBI): domain Eukaryota; kingdom Metazoa; phylum Arthropoda; class Insecta; order Hymenoptera; family Ichneumonidae; genus Alloplasta; species Alloplasta piceator. The sequence goes on along the minus strand of OX333075.1, from coordinate 7,410,663 downwards.
ATTTGCGTATCATCATGCAAATGTATATCTTCTCTTTTTACAATTATTGCCAACGAATGCAACGAATCGTTATTTTATTATTAATTTTCGAAATAATATATATATCTTTCACTCATTAAATAAATAACAATTGAGCGACCCATGGATTTTTTTGCTTTTGCCCTTTTTTTAAGTTATTACTAGAGAGAACATAAATTGAAGCGACTGATTTATCTTTTCGAAAAAACACTTCAGACGCTCTGGCTAAAAAAAATTGCAGGATCGCTTCGTCATAGCTTGTAGATTTTTACGAAAATATCGTCATTGTTGCTAAAAGCTGTTTTTCGTTTAATAAATATTTCTATATTGAAATTATTGAACTTACGAGATCAAGTGGGACGCGAATAAATTTTACAAGGATCTATTGTTGGTAAATAGATTGTTGATTTGAAGGCGATATAAACGACGAAACGTTAGCTTGAGGTATTTTCATAACGATTCATGTGAACCGCGTGTTTCTCCGCGTGATAAGTCTTGAATATTTGACTCAAAACTGGCGAAATTTCTGGATCGTTTATCCAAACGTTCGTGATAGATGGAGTCTCCAATATTGACAAATAGGCTAGAAGAAGAAAAGATGAAAAACAATTATCTTCATGCCCTCTATTGGGTCATTCCATGTCAAATTGACCAAGAGTCGGAATCGACCCCTTCAATTTCAATGAAATTTGGTCAGAAGTTTTCGTTTATAGTAAAACGAAGTTCTACCGAAGGAAAAAAATTAAATTTTTTTTTTCGAAAGTTATGCAAGATTCAAAATTTTACAATTTTTCTAATCTTTCAAGTTTATTTTTTTAATATCTTGAAAACTATTATAATTAGGAAAAAATCGTTCTGCGTTCGTCTTGGAGAGTATACTTGTGGCTACGAAAAAAAAATATACCGAAATTTTTTTTTGAATAATGATGAATTTGGAGAATTTTGAATTTTTTTAAATCGTGCAAATCCATGATCAGCTTTGAATTTTTAGTTGACTTTTTTTTATAATACCTTGTACTGATCTTAAAAGATCCTGAAATTCTCAGAAAGGTGGCTTTTGTTTTTTCAAAAATATGAATTTTTGAATTTTTAAAAATCGTGCAATCCATGATCAACATTGAATTTTTGGTTAAATTTTTTTTATGTAATACCTTGTACTGATTTTAAAAAATCGTGAAATTTTCAGGATGGTGTTTTTTGTTTGAAAAATAAAAAATTCTGAATTTTGGAAAAAAAAATTTTTTTTTACCTCTCAGTTAAGTAAGGTTGGGCAATCATGTTTTTGTAATTTCAAACAGTAAGAATTTCAATTAATGACATAAGAATGTAAAAAACAGAAACATAATTTTAATTGGTGTTTTTATTTATTTGGTAAAGCGTTTTAAGTGTAAACTTAATATTCATGTTGTATATTAAGCTTTACGCTTAAAACTCTTTACCAAATAAATAAAAATGCAAATTCAATTATGTTTCTGCTTTTATGTCGTAAATTGAAATTTTTACTGCTTAAAATTATAGAATTACATGATTGTTCAACTTTATTTAACTTAGAGGTAAAAAAAACATTTTTTTTTATCAAAATTCAAAAAATCATATTTAAAAAAAAACACCATTCTGAAAATTTCAGGATCTTCTAAGATCAGTACAAGATATGATATAAAAAAAAATTGAACCAAAAATTTAATGTTGATCGTCGATTTTCAAGATTTTTGAAAATTTGTTTCGGAATATTTTTTTTTGCGTAGCCCCAAGTGTACTCTTTGAGACAAATTCAGAACGATTTTTCGTAACTATAATAGTTTTTGAGATATTAAAAAACTAAACTTGAAGGATTTAAAAAATTGTGAAATTTTGAATTTTGCCTAACTTTCGAAAAAAATGTTAATTTTTTTTTCGTTAACAGAACTTCGTTTTATTATAAACGAAAACTTCTAACCAGATTTAATCGATATTGAAAGGGGTCGATTCCCACTCTTGGTCGATTTGACATGGAATGACCCTATTATAATTATTGTAGCATTTTTATAAGATATTCTAATAGCTATTAATACCAAATATTGCAGAATCACAAAATTTAAGGTCAAGGGACATTTTTAAATTTACCAAGAAGGATTTTTGGATTTGTGAGACTAAGCTGAATGTGAGGATTGGTCATAATCGCCTCGTAAATCGGTCCTTCGGGATCGAGACCCTCATCGATATCCTGAAGACTCGGTCTCCTTGCCCCGAGCAACCATTCGCACTTGAATTTAACAAATTAAGATTATTAGTGAAAAATTAACTTTGTAATAGAAAAAAAATTAAAACCTGCCATAAAATATTTTTTATAATTCTTACAGCGTTCGATTGATCGTTTCCTGTTATTTTGAGAGCCTCGATGACTTTCTTCTCATCAAATCCCATCTCGATGAGCGATTCTTTGACCCTGTGACTGGGTTTAAAATCGAGCTTTTTGTACTGACGAAAGCTCTCGAGCAAAAGCCCAACGACTTTTACCAAATCAGGCTCCTTCTTTTGATCTGACTTTTGACCTGATAAAATTACGAATTTTTTGTGGAATTAAATTTTCGTTTTAATTATTCAATTCAGATAAAGACTTCATTTTTCTTCCACCTTACGATGGAAACCTTTTTTTTGTAATTTAAAAAAGTGTTAATTGAATTGCTTTTATCATCATGCGAATGAAAATTCAATTGATTTTTTATATATTTCAAGATATCCATTGAAAATATTTTTTAAATGTTTTTTTTGTATGACAATTAACAAAGCTTTTGAATTTGAAAATACCTCCTTTGAAAATATCCACGCAAGCTTCCTTGAGGGATTTTCTTTTTCCACTTCCGGGCACACCGGACGAAGAGCTTGGTCCTGGAATTCTATTTTCCGCATCGCTTGATAATTCAGGACTATCGAGAGGTGGAATTACCAGATCTTCTTCGTCAGGATCGTCTTGATGCTCGATCAACCATTCCAGAGCTTCGGAAGTATTCATCCTTTAAAGTAATCGCCCAATATTTGTTTTAAATAAAACGAAGAAAAACGTTTAGCGATGGTTCTTATTCTTCTGGTTAGAACTTTCCTTTCGTAAAAAAATTGCTAAATTGCCAGAGAAGCCATTCTTTCTACGAAGACATTCTGCGCTAGGAAAAAAAATTGCTAAATTGCCAAAGAAGCCATTTTTTCTACGAAGAAATTCTGCACTAGGAAATAATGCTAATATTATACAATTATAATATTAGCATTTTTTCCTAGCGCAGAATGTCTTCGTAGAGAAAATTACTTTTTGGCAATTAAAAATTTTTTTTTCATTCTGCGCTAGGATAAAATGCTAATATCATACAATTATAATATTAGCATTTTTTTCTAGCGCAGAATGTCTTTGTAGAAAAAATGGCTTCTCTGGCAATTTAGCAATTTTTCTTTCGAAAGGAAAGTTCTCGAAGAATAAATTTTCCCATCGCCAGCTTTAAATTAAAGCGAAAAAATGTTTCATAGCGCTGAAGACTATTTTTTCAACGTACTTTTTTAGATGCAGTGCTCTTAGAACTTTTTTCTCAGAGAATCCCATTTCAACCAGACTCTTGACCAATTTTGGATCATTCGGAGGTTTGCAGCGTAACTCAAGTTTCTCCCTGATGACCTCATAAACTGTCGTAGCTTCTTCGCTGTTTGATAATATTCTCGCTGAGGCTTGGACCAGAGTTATCAAAATTTTACGGAATTCACTCTGAAACTAAAAGAATAAAAAACAGTAAAACGATGAATCGATTATATTTGATAAAATTAGAAAAATAATTTGATAAAATTAGAAAAAAAATTTGATAAAATTAGAAAAATAATTTAATAAAATTAGACAAATAATTTGATAAAATTAGAAAAATAATTTGATAAAATTAGAAAATTAATTTGATAAAATTAGAAAAATAATTCGATAAAATTAGAAAAATAATTTGATAAAATTAGAAACATAAATCGTTTTATTTGTTTTTTGTATTCACGCACATCGGTGGGACAATTTGTGGACGGTACCGGTTTCGGAGGTTTAGGCATCGGCAGATGGGCCGTTGCCCGATCGATGGCTTCTTGATCGGGTCCCTTCAAAAATTCGTCGAGGATATTATCACGTTTCACGGACGGACGAATCTCCGTCAGTATAAGTTCGTCTATTAAAGATATTTTCATAAATTTCATTATAAGAAATCGAGAATAAAGAAAACTCTTAATGGGAAATATTTTTTTTTCAATCAAAGTCCATCGAAAAAAGCCTCTTCGGAGTGCAAAGGGACTTATTTGAAAAACTTGATAAGTTTCCTCACGCAAAAATTCTTATTTCTTACTGCTGTTAAGTAGATGGGACCCCTTAATAATATATTGTGCTTCTTTATAGAGAAACCTTTGTTCTTGGGCAATTTTATTAAATTCAAAACAATTTTGGAAAAAATAATTTTGTTCAATTTAACTAAGTTTCTCAATGAGAATTGATTTGTGATTAAATTGGAGATTTTGTCGACTTTTACGAAAATTTTAAGCTCATCGAGACATGAAAAATCTCCAAAAAGCAAAATTTGGTGACTGCATTTACAGATTTTCTTGTGGAGAGGAAGATTTGAAAACATGAAGTTAAAATTGATTCTACATCTCAGAGAGTGAAATTGCTCAGATGGGGAATTAATTTTCGGCGTTCATTATTTACAAATTTCAATTTATTTTAATTGCAGAACTTTTATGGCTAAAAATTATGTTTTGCTTCCTCATAAAGGAAGCTTTGTTTTCGTGAAATTTTTTTTTCACGATTTTTATGCCAATATGTTCAAAATGTCCTAAAACATTGAGAAATCATATTTAGCAAAAATGTCCGGATGGATGTGTGTGTGTGAGTGTGTGTGTCCTGAGTTTCAGATGTAAATAATTAATAACTCGAGAACGCTTCGAGATATCGAGCTGAAATTTGGCACACTTGTCGAGCACGAATTGCTCTTTATTATGAAAAAATTTTGTTTCAATTCTAACGGATGTTCAAATTTTATCGACTTTTTTCGTTTTTGCAAGTATGGCGTAAACGCTTTTACCTCTGCAATTTTCAAGATATTGCACTCAAACTTTGTACAGAATAAGTATAGCTATTAAGGTTGTTTGGTATTGAATTTGGCGAAAATCCATCGAGGGATTAAAATTTTATGAAATTTTGAATTTTTCGAAAAATAGCCTTAACCCTCTAACTTGTGCAATTTTTAAGATATTGTACTGAAACTTTGCACAGAGCTAATATAGCTATCGAGGTTGTTCGCTATTAAATTTGGCAAAAATCCATCGAGGGATTAAAATTTTATGAAATTTTTAATTTTTTGAAAAATAGCGTAAACGCTCTGACTTGTGCAATTTTTAAGATATTGCACTGAAACTTTACACAAAGCTAATATAGCTATCGAGGATGTTCGTTACTAAATTTTGCGAAAATCGATCGAATGATTAAATTTTTATCAAATTTTTAATTTTTATAAAAGAAGCGTAAACGCTATAACTTTTGAAATTTTTTCGATATTGCAATGAAATTTTGTAAAGAGCCAGTATAGCTATCAATGTTATTTGCTATCAAATTTGGGGAAAATCGATCGAATTTGCACATTGATTACTAATATTTTTCAATAGTTAACAAAGCTTCTTTTATGAGGAAGCCAAATTTGATCGCTACTGTGTGTTAAAGGAAGCTATGTGAACTATGGATAAAGATGAGGAAGCAATGTGCAAATTCCAATTTGCAGGGTTTTTTGAACCGTTTCAATTCTAACGGGTGTTCGATTTTATCGACTTTTTTTGTTTTTGGAAAAATGGCGTAAACGCTCTAACTTCTGCAATTTTCAAGATATTGCAGTGAAACTTTGTAAGGAACTAGCTATAGCTATCAAGGTTGTTCGCTATTGAATTTGGCGAAAATCCATCGAGCAATTAAAATTTTATGAAATTTTTAATTTTTTGAAAAATAGCGTAAACGCTCTAACTTGTGCAATTTTAAAGATATTGCACTGAAACTTTGCACAGAGCTAATATAGCTATCGAGGATGTTCTTTATAAAATTTGGCGAAAATCGATCGAATGATTAAAATTTCATGAAATTTTGGTTTTTTTGAAAAATAGCGTACTCTAACTTCGGTTATTTGCGAGATATTGTACTGAAATTTTGTACACATTCAAAATAGTGATCAAGGTTGTTCGCTATTGAAATCAAATTTGGCAAGAAGTAAATTTGAAAGAATTTGGCAAATTTGCACATTGATTACTTATGTTTTTCGATAGTTAACAAAGCTTTCTTTTGAGGAAGCATAATTTGATCGTCATACTTTGTGATAAAGGAAGCTGTGTAAATTATGGATAAAGATGAGGAAGCAATGTGCAAATGTCCAATTTGCAGGTTTTTTTTAAAAAGTCTCACCATACGGTTTAATGTCCTCGTCACTGACTATTTGTTCATCTGACAATTTTTTGCGTCCGTTCAAGTGAACAAGACGATAACGGGGTAAAGGTGCGGATGTTGATGCCGATTGTTTCGAGGAAGTATCTTGATGGCCAAAAAAGTGTTTGATTGCGATATTTTTCACCTTCTCGATCGTGAAACTCGGTTGAACGTCAATCCCGAGAACTCTTCCATCAAGACTGAAAGAAGATAAATATTAAATAATTAAATTAAATTAATAAATTAAATTAATAAATTAAGTCCATAAATTAAATTCATAAATTAAATTAATAAATTAATTGAATTGAATAATTAATTACATTAAATTAAAAAATTGAATTAAATTATTTCATGAAAATATTTAATAATTTAAAAAACTTGACCATGAAATTGTTTACCTCACAACATTAACGGAAAAAGTCTCGGATGAGGCGGCAGCTGGAAGAAACATTCCTGCTTCTTCGCGGCTGCCGCTTCCTTCCGAGTTTCCGCCCGATGCCGATTTATCGGTATTATTATTTCCAGCCCTAGAACGTCTGTCAGAAGATCTCAAGCTCCTTCTGTTATGCCAAGCTTCCGTGATCTGATCTCGCATCCATGGCAACATCAAATCGATCTGAAAACATTTTTTGTTGTTGTAAATATCGGTAATTCAATCGTACAATCGATTAATTAATTAAATTAGATTTTTTTAAATAATTAGATCAAGTAAATATTAAAATGTTGGGATTGTATCGAGTGGGAAGAATTTTTTTTAAACTGACTTGATATTTAGTAATGTCCTAAAATTTTGTATTCAAATAATTTGCAATTTATGTAAGAAAATATGCATGATTATTTAAATTTATTTGGGATGCCGAATTTTTTTTTTTTTTAATTTTACCTCTGTGATAAAAAAAAGTAGACTGATATCTAGTAATTACTAAAAATGGTATATTTGTTTAATTCGAGAATTATGTAAATTTAAAAAATCATGTATAAAATGAGGTTTACTTGAGATGCCAAATTTACCTTTTGAAAAATATTACTAATATTAGAAAAATATTAAAAAATATTTTGAGGTCTAGTAATTCATTGAAAGTACATTTTAAAATGATTTGAAAACTATCCGAATGAAAAATACTACGCATAAATAAGTTCAATTCTTCTGAGATGCAAATTATTGTTAAAAAAAAAAATAATTCATCACTTAAATTTAAGTTCTTTTAATAACCCAAAGAAATAAATATATAAAATTTGCAAAAATATAGAGCAAACAAATTTTTTTAAAAGGACCTCGTTTTTAGTTACGCCTTAACATTTCGTATTCAAATAATTTCCAATTTATGTAAGAAAAGATCGTGCATGATTATTAAAATTTATTTGGGATGCCAAAATTACTCTTTAAAATTTTTTTAACCCTGTGATAAAAATTAAAAAAAACGGACTGATATTTAGTAATTCCTAAAAATTTTATATTTGTATAATTCGAGAATTATGTAAACTTCAGATGCCAAAATTACCTTTTGAAAAATATTACAAATATTACAAAAGTATTAAAAAATAAAAAATCGATTGAGGTCTTCATTGAAACTGTGTATTAAAATAATTTGAAAATTATCGGAATTGAAAATACTAGACATAAATAAATTCAATTCTTCTGGGATGCAAATAATTGTCAGTGTAAATTAATTGTAAATTAATGTTCATAAACAAATTACCTTTTTGACAAAAACGACAAAGAGTCTGACGCGTATCGAAGGCCATCGGCACGTAGGTTAAACCCACTCTGGATTAAATTTGATCGTATTTATCATTTTAATTTGCTTGATTTTTCCCTCAATAAATTTAAGCCACTATAAATCGATTATGGATTTTTATAATTTTTGTTAAATCAAAAAATCTTATAAAGGGTTTTTTTCGAGAATATTAATTCCTTCGGAGATGAAAATATTATTTGGCTGTTGTACTCGGTTGGAGGGTTGATTTTTTTTTATAGGGTTTGGAATAAAACGACGAGGGGTGCGATATGCCGGAAACTGTCCCCAATCGCGCCTCCAATGCTAGGAAATAATAATAATAATAATGAAGAAACTAGCCCGATGTGGGAATCCCTGAATTCGAGTCGATACTAACCAACGTCACATTATTATAATCAATAATTTTTTTTTCTCTCATAATGCTAAATTTACTACTAATTTGAATTCACTTCAAATCGACAAATTATGTGAAAAAGCATTGGGATATTAACGATACTTTTGAATAACTGAAAAAAGTTATTTTATTGTTTAAAAAAAAAAGATTTTGAAATATGCAAATTTGATAAATTTTTTATAACGATGGAGATCTGATTTTAATTTTGAAAAAATAATTGATCTTTTTTAAATAACGAATCTTGAAACTGTAGAATTAGATATAATAACCAAAGTTATAATTATTGACAAAATTTTTAATTTGTAATAATAATTATCGCCAAAATTTTTTTGAGTCAAGTAAAAAAAATGTTACTGCTTATGATAAAAGGCACTGTGATAATTCAAGTCTCGACTTTTTTAATGAATAACTAAAAATCAAGAGCAAAACGACGTTTTGTCGTTTAGGAAAGAACAAAAAAAAAATTTTTTAATTACTAGCCTCGAAAAAAAATAAACAATATCCAAAGTCACATTGAAAAATATCATTTATATTATTTTTTATGAGATTTTTTTAGTTTTTTTTTAAATTTGTCCACTCTGTATATTAAAAAAAAAAAAACGTGATTTTGGCATTTAGAGGAAAAAAAATCAATTCGGAATCAAAATTCTTCGTGACCGTTATATATTTTGCAATTCAATTTCTCACGGAACTAAATTCAATTTCAAAAAGATAATTGCATATTTTATTTTGGGAAAAATTAAATTTCGACTTATGGACGTTTTTTCAAAAAAAAAAAAATTGAAATGCGACGAGGGTGAATCCGCGTTTCCGGTGGAAGAGAAAACTTTATATTATGTTTAAAATTTGACGGCCAAGATTATCTAAATTTTTGTTTACAAAATTTGTACACTCTGTATAATTAAAAAAAAAAAACGTCATTTTGACATTTAGAGAAAAAAATCAATTCGGAATCAAAATTCTTCGTGACCGTTTTACATTTCAAAATCAAATTTCTCACTGAACTAAATTCAATTTCAAAAAGATCATATTTGATTTTGGGAAAAAAATTTTTTTGAAAAAAATTGAAATGAGACTAGGATAAATCCGCGTTTCCGGTCGAAAAGAAAACTTTATATTATTTTCTAAATTTTTGTTTACACAATTTGTACACTCTGTATAATTAACAAAAAAAAAAAAACGAAACGTTATTTTGGCATTTTGGCATTGGAGAGAAAAAAAATCAATTCGGAATCAAAATTCTTCGTGACAGTTGTAAAATTCAAAATCGAATTTCTCACTGAACTAAATTCAATTTCAAAAAGATAATATTTTATTTTGGGAAAAATTAAAATTCAACTTATGGACGTTTTTTCGAAAAAAAAATAAAATCCGCGTTTCCGGTCAAAGAGAAAAATCGTGATATGAATGACGAGGGAATATATTCCGTCATCAAGGTAATATTAAAAAAAAAAATCCAAAAAAAAAATTAAATAATATTAAAATTGAGTTACTATAAATGTGCAAATAATTGGTCGAAGACTGTTTATTTGCTTGGATGGCTCATCGTGGCGAGTTATTATTTCACCTGGGGAGAAAACGAGCGTACAATAGACGAGCCCGTGGACGAGACCGGTTGGGTACCGGATGGAGCCTATGCAAAACGACTAGGACACGACGGTTGAATTGAAAAAAGAACGAAAAAAATGCAATTTTTTGACGACAAATAAATACTCAAAAAAAAAAAAAATCCGGAATAAAACCAAATTTAAGACCACTCAATTATTTTCCCATGACTTTTCTTCTTACGATTCTTTAATGAGCGTTCTCATAATTCAACAAATTCAACAAAGGTAATACATGGAACGTATCATAATCACGATAAATTCCAATATTTATCAATAGATGGGAGATCGTCGAATACGTACGGATCATTCCAGGTCTCATCAACGATGTAAAAAATTATTCGATTTTGAATTTTAGTTTTTTTTGTTTTCAGACTTCAGACAATTTTTTCTAGTTTGTGATTTTTTTTTAAATTTCTATTTTACCTGGAATGCCCCGTACAAAGTACATTAATAATTTACATGATCAATGAAGCATTCACTATCAAAATATAGGTCACGTGTCCCGGATAAATATCCTGGAAAAACAGGAACCGCTTTTATATTTCATTCGTCCAACACGAGTGTTTTTTTTTTTTTTTTTTTTAACCTATTTCATTCGATAGACCGTTAGAGAGGAAGAAAAAATCATTCACTTTCAATGATCTTCATAATTGTACGAAATTCATTCATAAAAAAAAATCGATCGGATTATTGATCGGCATATTACAATTATTCTCGCAATTTTAATACTGCGATTATTTTTTTCACCATCGAAGGTAAAATCTAAATCATTTCGTATTTAAATAAATAAAAACTTGAGTTTGCAATTAGTTGAATTGATGTCTGTGAAATATCACACGAAATTCATTCATTTAAAAAAAGAGGAAAAACATGGTAAATATCGCGGCTCCACCTATAATAGGCTTGTATTTTTTTTGCAGGTTCGTTATGGTCTAAAAACATCATAACTAGTAATGATATGTTGGCGCATGACGTTTTTTGCTCTAAAAAAATGAAAGATGAAAAAAAAGTGGTAATTATTGCGAAGTGCGACTCATCGGAAAGACGCATCCCAAATTTTTTTTTATTCTGTTAGATAATGATAAAAAAATAAATATTATTTCGGGGGAGGCCAACTTTTTTTTTTAATGGATTAATAATTTTTCTTAAGGTAAGAAGAAATTTAGCTACTAGTCGTTTTTTTTGGGTTTGAAAGAAAAGAAAAGAAATTATAAATTTTTTATAACTTTTTTTTTCATCAATTCCAAAAAAACGACAGAAACTCTGCAACGGGGATATCTATTCTAGTAGCTAAATTCCTTTTTTTCCTTAAAAAAATTATTAATTCTTAAAAAAAAAGTTTGCCCTGAAAAACCAATTTCAGGGCAAAAAACGTCATGCGCTAACATGTCATAACTAGTTATGATGTTTTGACCCGACTATGAAGCTTACAAAAAAAATACAAGCCGATTGTAGTTGTAGCCGCGATACTGTATATTAGACTGATTAGAAAAAAAGCGACTATTTTTTGCCGCTTTTTTTGAATCAGTCTACTGTATATGGAGCGTTCCATTCCAAATCGGACAATTTGAAAAACTTTTTTTTATTTCCTCAATTTTTTAAATACTTTTTAGTACCCATCAAAAGACTCTTCCTGTTAAATCTGGAGATTTTTTGATTACCCGTTCAAAAGATATTAAACTAACAAAAAAAACCACGCTTTTTTTTGGTATTTTGGTCATAACTTATTCAATAATGGTCCAAATTAAACGTTTTTTTTTCGAGATTTTTTTTTATGGCCTTTTCAGAAAAAAATACAACAAAAATATTCGACGCGTTTTTGAATGAGTTTTTTGAGTTTTAAACTTTAAATTGGGTTTTTAAAAGTGAGTGTCATTTTTTATTTATTTTTAAATTTTTTGTTTCAAACATCTATCTATTCAACCATTTTTAAGACTAGTCCGATCGTTTGATTTCAATAACTACTATTTTGTTTCGATTTTTGAAAATAAATTTTTTTTTTTTCATAAGTTATTATGAATACCAATTTTTGTTACTGTATAGTATTTTTTTAATCATTTTGAATTAATTATGAATTAAGGTTTTCAAAAAAATACGTGAATAAATAAAAACTGTTGTTATTATTGTTCATAAACAGACTTAACGATTAATTATTAATTTTAAAAACCTGTTAACAATAAAAGAGTGTCCAAATAAATTCTAAATATTGAAAAAAGTACTATACAGTAACAAAAATTGGTATTCATAATAATTTATTGAAAAAAAAAAATTTAATTTTCAAAAATCGAAAAAAAAATAGTAGTTATGGAAATCCCACGATCGGACTAGTCTTAAAAATTATTGAATAGATATATATTTGAAGCAAAAAAAAAAGACACTCACTTTTAAAAACGCGATTTAAAGTCTAAAACTCAAAAAACTCATTAAAAAACTCGTCGAATATTTATGTTGCATTTTTTTTTCTGAAAAGGCCATAAAAAAACAAAACTTTGAAAAAAAAACTATTAATTTGGATCATTGTCAAAGAAGTTATGACCAAAATACCCAAAAAAGAGCGATTTTTTTTTGTTAATTTAATATTTTTTGAACGGGTGTTCAAAAAATTTCAAAATTTAACAGGAAGGGTCTTTGGATGGGTACCAAAAAAATATAAAAAAATTGAGGAAATTAACAAAAAGTTTTTCAAACTGTCCGATTTGGGATGGAACGCCGTATATTTACCAAAAACATAGTTGATCCGATCCTTCATCGAAATATTGCAATTTTCGCAATTTCAATGCTCCGCCAAACTTCTTTACCGACCGAGGTAAAATGCAAATAGTTTCGTGTAATTGAATGAAACTCGAGCTTATGAGAGGTTGAATTTCTGCATATTTGCCGATGTCTCGGGAATAATTGAATTTCCATTGCTCGATATATCGAATGGATTATCGTTTTCCTGATCGTTTTGCAACTGCGCTTGCCACATTTCACTGTAAAATCCAGCGTGCGATATGAGCTCTTCGTGATTTCCACGCTCGATAATTTCTCCGTCGCGCAAAACCAAAATCTCGTCGGCGTGGATTATCGTCGATAATCTGTGGGCAATTATTATCGTTGTACGATTCGCGCATACGCGATTCAGGGCCGATTGTATGTTTCTCTCGGTCTGTGTATCGAGGGCGCTCGTCGCCTCGTCGAGGAGAACGATTTTTGGAGCTTTCAAAATTGTTCTCGCAATCGCGACTCTCTGCTTCTCACCGCCGCTCAAACGCAAACCGCGCTCCCCAACTTGGGTCTCGTATCCGTCCGGAAAGGTCAATATCTTGTCGTGTATGTCGGCGTATCTCGCAGCCGCTATTATGTCAACTTCCGGTGCGTCGATTCGTCCATATTGAATGTTGTATTTTATTGTATTGTTGAACAATACCGTGTCCTGAGGAACGACACCTGCAAAAGGATAGATTATTGTTTTTTACTTTGCCGTAGAGAGAGAGAGAGAGCTTTATTTTCAGGTAGAGAAGATTACGTCATCAGGGTTGCAAATAATGCATTACTTTTTTTTAATGCATTTGCATTTCCATTAACCATTAACATTTAATGGTTATTGTAAATAATTTAATGGTTAATGGAAATTATTTTCATTGACCATTAAAATTTAATGGTTAGTGGAAATTATTTTCATTAACCATTAAAATTTAATGGTTAATGGTTAATGGAAATTATTTTCATTAACCATTAAATGTTAATGGTTAATGAAAATGCAATTACATTAAAAAAAAGTAATGCATTATTTGCAACTCTGCCCATTACAATGAATTGTGTAATAGAAAAAATTTCCATTACCCATTGCAATGTAATGTGTAATGGAAAAAACTTTGATTGCAATTTTGGGAATGGAAAAATATAGATGAATACATTATTGTAGTTTTGCATTACATTTTATTGACTTAGAACTTAGATTTTTAGAATTATAATATAGATGCTTTTTAGAACTTAAGGTGAAAATCCAAGTCCTAAATCAATAAAATGTAATGCAAAATTGCAACAATTTATTCATCTGATTTATCCATTCCCAAAATTGCAATCAAAGTTTTGTCCATTACACATTACATTGCAAAAATAATATAGATGCTTTTTAGAATTTAAGGTACCTGAGAATCTAAGTCCTAATTCAATAAAATTTAATGCAAAATTGCAATAATTTATTCATCTATATTTTCCCATTCCCAGAATTGTAATCAAAGTTTTGTCCATTACACATTACATTGCAATGGGTAATGAAAATTTTTTCTATTACACACTACATTGTAATGGGCAGGGTTAGAAATAATGCATTACTTTTTTTAATACAATTGCATTTTCATTAACCATTAACATTTAATGGTTAATGGTTAATAAAAAATAAAGCTTCCTTTATGAGGAAGCAAAAGTAATGCATTAACCATTCCTTTTTTAATGGCTAATGAAATTAATTTCCATTAACCATTAACATTTAATGGTTAATGGAAATTAATTTCATTAGCCATTAAAAAAGGAATGGTTAATGCATTACTTTTGCTTCCTCATAAAGGAAGCTTTATTTTTTATTAAAAATTTCGCAACCCTGTATGTCATTATGGGTCATTCCATGTCAAATCGACCAATCGTTGGCATCGACTCCTTTCAATTTTGATGAAATTCGGTCAGAAGTTTTTCTGTATCTGAAGTTCTACCAATGGAAGAGAATTTGAAATTTTCGACCGTTATGCGAAATTTCAAATTTCGCCATTTTTTTTAAATTTTTCAAGTTTATTTTTTAAATATCTCGAAAAATATTGTAGTTACGAAAAAATCGTTCTGTATTCGTTTAACCCTCCGAATGTACACTTAAGTTTTGGGACACTGTCTGTACTCTGTACTCTGGGTCGTTAAAGTCCTGCTGATGTATTTTCGAAGAAAAAAACGTTAAAAAAATCTGGAAAAATTCTGAATTACTTTTATAACATTTTTCCCATTATCCTATGATTTTTTTTAACTTAATGGTTTAACCATTTATAGTAAACAAAATTTTTTTACAATTTTTCTAATTCCAGAGATATTTGATTTGAAAATTTGGCTTGTGCCTTAAAAGACCCAGTGTACAGACGGAGGGTTAAAGAGTATACTTGGGGCTACGAAAAAAAAAAATATATATTCCGAAAGAAAAATTTGAAAAATGATGAATTTGGAGATTTTTTAATCTGCTAAAATCGTGAAAATCCACGATCAACATTAAATTGTCGGTTCAATTTTTTAAATACAATACTTTGTACTGATCTCAAAAGATCCTAAAATTTTGAGAAAGGTGTTTTTTTCCAGAAATATGAATTATAGAATTTTGGTTAAACCAAATTTTTTTTTACCTCCAAGTTGAGTAAAGTTGAGCAATTATGTAATTTTGTAATTTTGAGCAGTAAAAATTTTAATTCATGACATAAGAATGTAAAAACAGAAACATAATCGAAATTCTTACATCATTAATTGAAATTTTTACTGCCCAAAATACCCAAATTTACAAAATTATATGATTGCTCAACTTCACTTAACTTAGAGATAGAAATATTCATATTTTTGAAAAGAAAACACCTTTCTGAAAATTTCAGGATTTTTTAAGATCAGTATACAAGATATTATATAAAAGAAATTGAACAAAAAATGTAATGTTGATCGGGAATTTTCACCATTTATAAAGATTTAAAATCATTTTTCAAAATCTTTTTTCGAAATATTTTTTTTTCGTAGCCTCGTTAAGACCAATCCAGAACAATTTTTTCGTAACTATAATAGTTTTCGATATATTTAAAAAATAAACTTGAAAAATTGAAAAAAATGTGAAATTCTGAATTTAGCAACTTTCGAAAAAAAAAATTATTCTTTTCCTTTGGTAGAACTTTGTTTTATAATAAAAGGAAACTTCTGACCAAATTTCATCGAAATTGAAAGGGGTCGATTCCAACTATAGGTCGACTTTACATAGAATGACCCATATTCTAAATTTCCCAAAACGTGGGTAAATCGACAAATCTGCTTTCTAGGAAAAAGGAATCTTTCAAACTTCCAATTCGCACGATTTTTATATTTAGACTCTTCATAAAATTGAGAAATTTCGATGAGAAAATTATGGAAATGACAAATTTGCATGTTACTCAATTTTCCTTCATCGTTTGCTAGTTTCATGAGAGACTCAAAATTAAAGTTTTTTTGGCTCACTGTAAAGAATGGGAATGATGAAGAAATAAATTAGGAAGCCATATGCAAATTTCCCATTTTTACGATTTTTTGTTTCACTCCAAATATCGAAATTCAAAATTATTGGGTAAGAAATGTAGAATTTTTGAATATTATTTACCTATGGAACCTCGAAGAGAATCTTGCTTGACTGTTTTCACATTTTGGTCATCGATAATAACGGCGCCCTGTTCGACATCGTAAAACCTGAATAACAGTCGCATTATCGTTGATTTACCGGCGCCGGATGGTCCGACAAAGGCAATGGTTTTTCCAGCCGGTGCGACAAAGCTAACGTTTTTTAAGACCATTTTTTCAGGCACATATCCAAAAGTGACGTTCGAAAATTCGACTTGACCGTGTTTAACAATTAACGGTCCGGCGCCCGGAGCGTCAATCACTTCCTGATCTTCCCTCAAAAGTTCAAACATATTTTCCATGTCGACGAAATTTTTTTGTATAGCTCTGTGTGGAAAAATCGAGAGTGAAAAAAATTATATTCGAAACCTAAGTTTTTTCGAAAATAGCATTTTTTGGGCTATCGAGGACAATAATTTTATTCAACCCACCTGTAATAGGTTCCGAACCAATTCAGAGGTACATAAAGCTGAATGATGTAACTCGCAAATAATACATAGTCACCGATGGTCAGTGTTTTCTCATCGACAACCTGCGAAAGGAAAATTCAAAGTCAAACATTTGAAGTGAACCCGAAAGAGCATGAAAACTGATTTTTTTCCCGAATTTTTAATAGTTTTATCGAAAATTTTTCAAAAGTGTTTCGAGATGACTCGAGGACTTCGTAAATTAAAAAATTTATCTGTAATATTGAATGTTCTGTAAAATCAGCTCACCATGTGAAGACAAAGCAGCGAACCAGCTAAAAGTCCACCGCAAACAATAACATTTTGCATCGTGTTCAGCATATTCAAAGTTATCATCGACTTCCATTCCTCAACTTGAAATTTGAGTATCGCCTCGCGATAACTCTCAACTTCGTATCTCTCAGCACCGTAATACTTAACGGTTTCAAAATTTAGAAGAGAATCGACGCTGCGAGCATTTCTGGCATTGTCCGCTAGATTCATTCGCCGCTGGAATTTCGTTCTCCATTCGGTTATGGTTATTGTTGCCGCTGAAATATAAAAGTTGCATTTATAAACCAAAGTTTCCAAATTCTTCTCAGAAAAAAATGAAGGTTAAAAAAATAATTAATGGTAAAGCAACCCATATATTCGACAAATTTATGGATTTGGGTCATTCCATTTCAAATCGACCAATAGTTGGAATCGACCCCTTTTAATTTTGATAAAATTTGTTCAGAAGTTTTATCATAAAACGAAGTTCTACCCAAGAAAAAAAATTGAATTTTTTTTTCGAAAATTTAAAATTTCACCATTTTTTCAATTTTTTAAGTTTATTTTTTAAATATCCCGAAAACTATTATAGTTACGGAAAAATTGTTCTGGGTTAGCCTGAAAGAGTATACTTGCATACTTGCGGCTGCGAAAAAAAAAAATATTCCGAAAGAAAATTTTGAAAAATGATGAATTTGGAGAATTTTGAATTTTTAAAAATTGTAAAAATCCACGATCGACATTAAATTTTTGGTTCAATTTTTTTAAATATATTACCTTGCACTGATCTTACAAGATCCTGAAATTTTCAGAAAGGTGTTCTTTTTTTTTTTAAATATGATTTTTTCAATTTGATAAAAATTTTTTTGTTTACCTCGAAATTCAGTAAAGTTGAGCAATCGTGTAATTTTTACTGCTAAAAATACAAAATAACATGATTGCTTAACTTTACTTAATTCAGAGGTGAACAACATTTTTTTTTTACTGAAATTCAAAAATTCATATTTTAGAAAAAGAAACACCCTTACGAAAATTTCAGGATCTTTTAAGATCAGTACAAAGTATTATATAAAAAAAATTGAACCCAAAATTTAATGTTGATCGTGGATTTTCCCGATTTTTGAAAATTCAAAATTAGTAAACTTGAGTAAACTTGAAAAATTGAAGAAATGGTAAAATTTTGAATTTTGCATAATTTTCGAAAAAAAAAAATAAAAAAAAATTTCCTGGGGTAGAACTTAGTTTTGGGATAAAAGAAAACGTCTGAGCAAATTTTATCGAAATTGAAAGGGGTCGATTCCAACTATTGGTCGATTTGACATGAATGACGCATTGAATATTATTTTCATTGAATTATACGTTATAAATAATTTTTTATTTGAATATCAGACTTTGGTGTGGCTCTTACCTATATAGAGAACCATCGTGCTGAAGACTATCAGTCCGAACCATTTGTTAAAAGCGCTTACGAAGAATATCACGGCGATTATAATGTCAATTATCGTCGGGGCGATAGAGAAGAGAATATAATTCAGCAGATTATTTATCGAATCTGTGCCACGGTCCATTATTCGCAGAACTTCTCCAGTTTTGCGACCAAGATGCCAGCGCAGACTCAAGCCATGAAGATGTCTGCGTGTTACGATGAAAAAAAAAAAATTCAACACATTCCGCAAAACATAGGTTTTTTTTTGACTTCCTGTAATCACCTGAAAAGCTCGACTTCGACTTCGCGAGTGGTAAACTGCTGAATACGAATCCACAAGAAAGATCTGAGATTGTTCAGCAATCCCATTCCGCCGGTTCCTCCTCCTTGAAGAAACTTCAATGCTACGTAAATTAGTACATAGTCCCATCTGCGGAATAAATAAATTATTCACCCTTTTATTGAAGTTTGGCATCAGCGAATCAAGGCTAGAAATAAAAAAATTCGCAAACCTAAATAACACCGGTTTGTCCGTCACGCTATCAACAATTTTCGCATTGTATATCGGTACATAGACATTGATAACTCGTCCAATTCCAAGAAGAGTGAAGCAGAATAGAACCCGAAATTGTAGCAATAGATCTTTCCTGGGCCAGAGAAAAGGCGCGAGAGTTTTGATCTTGTACCAGGCGTTTCGCCATGTCGAGGCATTGTCATTCGGTCGCTGGAAATGAATAACCGTCCCACTGATTACCCTTCGTTTCATGAATTCTGCGATGTTACCCATCGCTGGATAGCAATGGGAAAATAAAACCATCGCTGGATAGCAATGGGAAAATAAACCCATTGCTGGATAGCAATGGGGAAATAAACCCATCGCTGGATAACAATGAGAAAATAAACCCATCGCTGGATAGCAATAGGAAAATAAACCCATCGCTGGATAGCAATGCGAAAATAAATCCATCGCTGGATAGCAATGGGAAAATAAACCCATTGCTGGATAGCAATGGGAAAATGAATCGATCGCTGGATAGCAATGGGAAAATAAACCCATCGCTGGATAGCAATGGGAAAAATAAACCCATCGCTGAACCTTCGCAGAGAGATCAGACTTACACCTTGATAATATCTCGGCCTGAAATTTGGACCATCGTTGAGTGTCCGATAGTCAAAAGTGGTGCTTCCAAATATTCCAGGTGCTCTTAATCCCAGAGTGAAGATCACTAAACTACTGACGTAGCGCAGCACGAACAGTGCCATTTCAATCTGGTCGGTGGCTCTGCGAATAGACCGAAGATATAAATAAAGCGTGATCGGGCGGAGTAGGGATTAGGTCGTTGCTCTCGGGTACTTCTTTTTCCTCAACTATGTTCATTCGTTCGTCCCAAAAGTTTTCCAAGCGACTCTCACTCCGCACTTACGTGTTCAAGTGGAACCACCACTCGTCTCTACCGATGTTTATGAACGTTAGATTCTCAGCGATGAACGCCAGTGTCCAAAAACCAAGAAGAACAAGACCGTGGCCTGTCGGGGGTAGGCTGGGCAAAAGTTTGTGCCTCTCGATGCGAAGAATGTGCACAGAGTACGGATAGACGACAATCGTGAGAACTGTCGTGACGATCTGAACGAACGAGAATCTGGTGATTATAATGATGGTGGAAAGGAAAAAAAAACTGTAAATCAATCGATCGCAGAGAAATTTTCAGTCGGATGGAGCACTGGTAATTATAGTGATAGGGCAAAGGAATGAAAATATCCAAGTGACTGATTTTTACAAAAAATGTCTTCGGCTAATCATTGGGGCCGAAAATCCGCTTTTTTCGAAATTCTTTTAGCAATACCGAAAATATTGTTCATTATGCTACAAAAAAAATCTGTGCAAAGGGAAAAAATTTTGAATCCATATCTTAGGCTCGCCAAAGTTCAAAGTGTTGAAAATATTTGTTCTCTGCTTGTTTTCATTGGAAATTCAATTCTCTACAAAAAAGGTCCTTATATTGAATCATATAGGATTGATAGTTTCTAACATAATTGCAAATTTACTTAAAAAGTCATTTTTCTTTCTATGAATATTTTTCCTGTGAAGACAAAAAATTTCATTCCTTTCTTTTATTAGATTCTCTACAAAAACAATCTCCGAGTATTAGTGTATAGAAATTAAAATAATCGCGACATACATATGAATATACAGGGAATTCTAAGTCAACTAGTTTTTAAATATGCCTCCCGATTTTTTCGAGGATCATAACGAAGCCATAATCCCAATTTTATTTGAATTTTTTTCATAAAAATTTTAAAAAAATGTATTTTTTTTATTTGCCACGCATTTTTTTAAAGACGGCCTGCCGAGAAAATAAAGTGTATGGAAGAATATATTTTTCAATATATAAGAAGTATATTAGAAATATATATTAAGAGGTTATACGCAGTCAAGAGGCCGAAAAAAGGCGATTTTTCAAGATTTTTTCCTGGAAAGACATTTTTAATTCATTAACGTACAAATTTATATACACATTTTTGAAACATTAAATTTGATTTGGATTTTTTTTTTTTTTTAAATAATGATTCTTGAGATCGAGAAAAATGACAATTTTTTTTACTCAAATTGCAATTATCTAAGAAACTATCGGTCCTACATGATTTCATATAACAATCTTCCATGTAGAGAATGAAATTTCCTATAAAATAAGAAGTTTATGAATTATTTTTTACCCATAAAAAGTATAAATATAGAGAAAAATTACAATTTTTTTACAAAAACAGCAATTGTCTTAGAAACTATCAATCCTACATGATTTGGTATAAGGACTTTTTTTGTAGAGAATTTTTTGAGAGAATTGTAGAGAACACTGAACTTTTGACTCAACATTTGTTCCCTACGTGCAGATTTTTTTTGTCGCATAATGAACAATATTTTCGGTATTTCTAAAAGAATTTTTTAAAAAAGCGAATTTTTTATAACTTTAATCAGTTTTGCATGTGTTAAAGTTAAATTTTTTTTTTTTAAGAGCTTCTTACCATATTCTTTTACTCACCATATATCCATAAATAGTTTTATCATCGAGGATAGTGGCTTGGAGAATAATTCTGAGTATGCTGAGCACAGGCACAAAATAGAGGAAGAACTTTTGAATATTATACAATTTACTGCGTGGCAAAATATTTTCATTGATGACCGTCCCATATTCCCTGTACATCCACAATTGTACGGAGCCAAAGATCAGAAGATAGGAAGCTATTATCGATGTAGCTACGGTGTCCATGAAACACTTTGAAGTTCCATGATTCACCCAAATCTCCCAGAAAGTGATGTTCGGTGGACAATAACGCATTGTGTAGTTAGTCATATTGCGCATATTGTAGAACGAATAATATATTTAATCAATTTTGTTCTTGAGAGAAGAATATTCGTCTCATGGAGTATTATTCCTGTGATTTTCGTTCATCATGAAAATTCGCGTTTGCCTAAAACGCTCTCATAGGCGTTTCGTCAATGATAACACCTGAAAAGAAAAAATTGGAATCGTTAGTCATGCAATTTCTTTTTTCTTTCGACGTTAGATGCAATTTCGGGATAGTTATTCAGTTCCAATCTATCGAGTTTTTGCGACATATTGTGCAATGAGAGCATTTCGCAATCAGAGTTGTAAATAATGTATTACTTTGATGATGTATTACTGTATTTATTACCCATTACTTTGCATAATGTGAAATGGATAACCGAACCATTACAAAATACAAAAGTAATGTGTAATTAATGCGTGTGCCATTACAAATAAAAAAAAGTAATGTGTAATGGATGCATGTGCCATTACGAATAAAAAAAGTAATGTGTAATGGATGCATGTCCCATTAAAAATAAGAAAAAGTAATGTGTAATGGATGCATGTCCCATTAAAAATAAAAAAGTAATGTGTAATGGATGCATGTCCCATTAAAAATAAAAAAGTAATGTGTAATGGATGCATGAGCCATTACAAATAAAAAAAGTAATGTGCATCTATTACACATTACTTTTTTTATTTGTAATGGGACATACATCCATACACATTACTATTTTCATTTGTAATGGAACATGCATACATTACACATTACTTTTGTAATTTGTAATAGAAAACTTGTCCAATACACATTGTTTAAAGTAATGGGTAATGCAAATCTGTTCGCAATGCAGCTAAAATAGCAAATGATAATTGCATTATAGATCGAAGCATCGTAGTAAAGTTTGGGGGACGCTGTTAACATATAAATTATGAACATCTTTTTTTAATCTTCGAGGAAAACTATTGAAACCAAAAGTGGAGGATTCTTTGTGATTATTCGGAAATATGATTCCAGATCAAATGAGAAGGTTGAATGCTCAGTTTGCAATAATGATATATTATGGCAAAGCTTTAACTTTAAAGCTTTGGTCTATTTATCATGAACATTTATCTATATATGAATCTGAAGATAAAATTGAATCTAAAAAAAAATGGAGAATACATTGATAGGAACAATAATAATCTACATACATAATAATCAAAATGTTATCAAGAAAAAAAATAACATCGTAACAGGTATATGTCAGGAAAAGGAAGATAAAGAAATTCAAGTGAACGATGAATGAGCCCAAAAAATGATAATGGAATACTAAGCGCGGCACTGATAACAAAATGATTTCATTTTCGACAGTTTTAAGTAGAATGTGAGTTGCAATGCGCAAAAATTATTAACCGTGATTTATAAATTCAAAAGAGAGTACGATAAATGGATACAATTTTGTTAGAAATACATAACAAGATAATGTTATTTTTATGTATGAATATTAAAAATCTAGACAAATGCCTACAAAAATGCAGAATCAGTATGAAAAAGAAATATGCGCAAAAACGAAAAATCAGTTGATTTGCATTGGAAAAGAATCTTATTGATCGAGAAGTATAAATTCAAATTTCAATATTTATTTCACACGTAAATCTGTGTCTAATAACGAAATATTGACTTTCCTACCGCGCTTTTGGCCACACAAAATTACCCGCCGATATTTGTCAGTAAATTAAAAAAAAAATTAAACTTATTGGCAAATGAATGGAGGACATTGAAAATTCAAATTTTCCAAGAAGTGTTTGTCATACAAATATTGCGTAATTCCTGTTATTCGCCCTCCACTTTGGAGCTGCATGTCAATATTTCGCTCTCTATTCACTTAACCTACAATATCCGAAAATTTTAGGAAAACGAACTACGTACGTTTCTCTAACCGTCGCGCAAACGTACTTTTTTTGTCTTTCAAACTGTGAATGGGCGTTGCAATTAAACGTTGATTAAAAGTCACTTACCAATCGAGAATTCCGTCTGTTTAGAAACTATAATTAAAGCAGTGCGTAGACGATGATTCGACTTTCTAATGACAATGAAGCGCGAGAAATCGACCTCACGCATTTTTGAATCGTCACTTTAGACAACGCGCACTTGTCACGCGCATGCCGCTGAAGTTGGTCGCGTTTGCAAAACTGCAACTTCAAGGGACAATTTTACAAAATAAATATACTGGATGTTCCATTGAATTTAAAGTTGTTTATAATATCTCCATAAAGTTAACCGGACAACTTTAGCACTTTAAAATAGTAAGTTTCACAATAGTAGAAATATTAAATTAAAAAAACCTATAGTTATCGAGTATTGTATTTTGTCTTGTGGAATTATTTGAACAATAAATTATAATCACAACAGCGACACGTGTTGCTATTCCGGACAGTTCAACCTCAAAATGTTGTTTTCGAGAAGTTTTGTAACAATTTTTTAACATGCATGCAACAATTCTGTATTATGTTACAATAAAAACTTTCCACTTGTAACGGCTCGTTGTTTTCTCTTCAAGGATTTTAAATACATTCGAAAAGTTTTAACCTAACCTGAAAAAATTATAATTTATTATGATACAGCTGATTCTGAAATGTGCTCCAAAAATGTATTTTCTCAGCAAGTAACCGCTTTCTAAACATTCGTCTTTTGTATGAGTTGGAAAAAATGCATTGTTTTTACGGGGCGTTCCTTCCGAAATGGGAAAGTTTGAAAAACTTTTTTTTATTTCCTTAATTTTTTAATATTCTTTAGTACCCATCGAAAGACCCTTCCTGTTAAATTTTGACATTTTTTTTATTACCCGTTCGCAAGATATTAAACTTTTTTTAAAACCGCTCTTTTTTCGGTTTTTTGGTCATAACTACTTTAATAATGGTGCAAATTAGGTATTTATTTTCGAAATTTTTCTTTTTGTATGGCCTTTTCAGAAAAAATACAAAAAAAATATTCGACGTGTTTTCGAATAAGTTTTTTGAGTTTTTAACTTTGAATCGTGTTTTCAAAAGTGAGGGCATTTTTTTATTTTTTTGAAAATTCTTTACTTCAAACTTCTATCTATTCAACAACTTTTAAGATTAGTTGCTCATTGGAATAATTGAATTAAATTTTTGTGTCGCTGTGATTGACTTGGCAGTATTGTATCGCAAATAAAATCTTTTTTTTGCATCTAAATAGTGTTTTTCTGGTGAAAAACTGATAGCAATATTCAGTACACTATTTGGGTTTGATACCCAGTCATACAATTCCCGAACTGTTATTTGCTCATCGATTAATTATTAATTATTAATTAAAAAAATCTGTTAACAATAAAAAAGTGTCAAAATTAATGCAAAATGATTTAATATGCAAAATTGTTAATGCAAAATGGTTGTTGAACAAATAGAAGTTTAAAAAAAAGAATTTTAAAGAAATTCAAAACATGCACTCACTTTTGAGAACACGATTCAAAGTTTAAAACTCAAAAAATTTATTTAAAAACACGTCGAATATTTTTTTTGTATTTTTTTTTAAGGCCATAAAAAAACAGAAAATTTGAGAAAAAACACTCAATTTGGACCATTATTAAAGAAGTTATAACCAAAAAACCAAAAAAGGAGCGGTTTAAAAAAAAATGTAATATCTCGCGAATGGGTAATCGAAAAAATCTCAAAATTTAACAGGAAGGGTTTTTTGATGGGTACTAAAAAATATTTAAAAATTGAGGAAATAAATAAAGTTTTTCAAACTATCCAATTTGGGATGGACCGCCCCATGTACAATATTGATATATTAAATTGTATTTCAATTTTATTGTTTATATTTTTTTTTAAACTTCACTAAATATAAGTAAAAAATTGCCTGTATTAATTACAAAAACTTTGGTTTTCACAGTTGTAAAAATGGGAAAGAACAACAGACATCAGAAAAATTTGAAGTCGGAAAGAGCGAAAGTCAAGCTCAAGGCAAAAAAAGGAACGAAAAACTTGCCCAAGGGATTAAACGTGACCGACACGTCGTTCAAAGTGAAGAAAATTGTAATAAGGGAACAACTGAAGCAGCACGAAGAGACAGAAATATTGAGTCGAAGAAAGTTGAATGTCAAGGTAAAAAAAATTAATTTTTTTGTTTATGTTTTTCGTGCGATACTGATAAAAATGTGTGTTTTCAAGGATTTACTGACCAGACTTCAGCATCATAATTCGACGGTTCGCCAGGAAGCCGTTAGGGAACTCAAGGAAATGTTATTGCAGCATTCAACGGAAATTTTGAGCTCTCAATTGCGCTCCCTTCTTCAAGGCATTTCGAGTTTGGTTTTGGACCGAGAGAGGGACATTCGTCGAGATTCTTTGAAAGTCCTTAATTCGATACTCGGACCAATATCGAACGATCAATTGCGTCCATTTACCGACGTCCTCGTTTCTTACCTCCGTTGTTCGATGACTCACATCGATCCAAACATCAAGGAGGATTCTCTGTTGTTTCTCGACGTTCTCACGCAAAATTGTGGCTCTCTGTTGGCCAAAAATGCTCGAAAAGTATTGCCAAATTTTTTGGACATGATATCGAAGCTAAGGTCGGAATCGAATCCGGGCAGACAACTCGTGACAACGTTAAGTTCAAAAAACACGAGCGTCAAATGGAGAACGAAAGTACTGAGTCGATTGTCCACCATTTTGGCGTCGATAATCAGTGAGAGAAAATCGCACAGACTGGAAAATCGATTTTTCAATGGGAAAAGCATAATCGTCGATGAGGAGACCCGTTACGTTTCAATTTACAATTCCAACAATTTGGACATTTGTCGAATTGATTTTGACGATCAGGCAAATTCTGCAGAAACGAATACTGATCTCGATGAACTCATGAAATACACGAAAGTCCTGATGCCGCTCATGTTCGAAAGTTGGCTCGAAGTTGCGCCAAAACAGAGCACGATCAGCGTAATTTGCGATCGTGCGATCAATCAAGAAGCTGCGAATCTTTTGAAGAGCATTTCCGAAGTCGTTCAATACGTTATCGATTATTTTGAATTATTGGAGGACGAGAATGATTCTCGAAATCACGGTGATTGGCTCAGAGAGAATTTTCTAAATTCATTGGCGAAAAGTTTGTTCGAAACGTTTCCCTACAATGAAATGAGAAACGTTCAAAAATCACGAAAGCGTCAGGATGATTTTGAGAGGATAGAATTGAACGACAAATGTCTGGAGCAAAATTTTTCTCTGTGCTACGCTTATGTTTGGATATTGACCGCTGATAGAAATAACAAAATCAACGACACGTTCGATAGAGAAATATGCACTCGAATTTTGGATTATGTTAATGGTAAGAATGATACCGATACTTTTCATATATTTGGGTCAGAGTTGGGCAAAGTACTTGAAAGTACTTCAAGTATCAAGTACCGGTGGTACTTGAAGTACAAGTACTCGAAAGAATCAAGTACCAAGTATCATGTACTTCTCAAGTTTTCGGGTACGTCCCGTAAATTCTGGTCCTCGGGTCAGTCCGTGTCAAATCGACCAAGAGTTGGAATCGACCACTTTCAATTTCGATGAAATTTGGTCAGAAGTTTTCGTTATTAACAAATTTTGAAATTTATTAGAAGGTTTTGTAAAAAAAAAATTTTTTTTTTTACAAAACTTCGAAAATTAACATTTTTAAAACAAAAAAAAACACCATCTCGGAAGTTTCAGGATTTTTTAATTTTTGAAACAAAACAACACGATCCTGAAACTTTCAGGATCTTTTAAGATCAATTCGAAGTATTATATAAAAAAAATTTAACCAAAAATTTAATGTTGATCGTAGATTTACACGCATTTTAAAAATTCAAAAATTCATATTTTTGAAAAAACAAAAACCACCTCTCTGAAAATTTTACGATCTTTTAAAATTAATACGAGGTATTATATTAAAAAAATTGAATCAAAATTTTAATGGGCAACTCGGATTTTTACGATTTTTGAAAATTCGAAAGTCTCCAAATTCATCATTTTTCAAAAAAAAAATTCGGAATATTTTTTTTTTCGTAGCCCCACGTATACTCTATTAGACGAATCCAGAACGATTTTTTCGTAACTGTAATAGTTTTCGCAATATTTAAAAAATAAACTTGAAAAAATGGTGAAATTTTGAATTTTCGAACAAAAAATTTAATTTTTTTCCTTTGTTAGAACTTCGTTTTATGATAAAAGAAAACGTCTGACCAAATTTCATCGAAATTGAAAGGGGTCGATTCCAAATATTGGTCGATTTGACATGGAATGACCCACATTGAAGGGCTTTGCGCATGCAATCAGCAAGACATATTCAAAAGTACTTGATGCTTTTGAAAAAAGTACTTCAAGTACAGAAAAGTACTTGAAATTTTCAAGTACAGTACTTCAAGTATTTGATACTTGTACTTGAAAAAAGTACTTTGAGTACAGAAAAGTTCTTGAAATTTTCAAGGGAGTACTTGAAAAATGTAAGTACAATACTTGAAGTACTTTTTAAGTACTTTGTACTTGCAAGTACCGAGTACTTTCAAGTACTGCCCAGTTCTGATTTGGGTCATTCTATGTCAAATCGACCAACAGTTGGAATCGACAGCTTTCAATTTTCGATGAAATTTGGTCAGAAGTTTTCTTTCATCATAAAACGAAGTTCTACCAAAGGAAAAAAATAGTCTTCGAAAGTCATGCAGAATTCAAAATTTCACATTTTTTTTCAATTTTTCAAGTTTATTTTTTAAATATCTCGAAAACTATTATAGTTACCAAAAAATCGTTCTGGATTCGTCTTAAAGAGGCTACGAAAAAAAATATTCCGAAAAAAAATTTAATGTTGATAGTGGATTTTCACGATTTTTAAAAATTCAAAATTCTCCAAACTCATCATTTAAAATTTTTTTTTCCCAATATTTTTTCTTCGCAGCCCCAAGTATAATCTTTAAGACGAACACAGAATTATTTTTTCGTAACTATAATAGTTTTCAAGATATTTCAAAAATAAACTTGAAAAAATGGTGAAATTTTGAATTTTGCATAACTTTCGAAAAAAAAAAATTTTAATTTTTTTCCTTTGGTAGAACTTCGTTTTATGATAAAAGAAAACTTCTGACAAAATTTCATCGAAATTGAAAGTGGTCGATTGCAACTATTGGTTGATTTGACATGGAATGATCCAATTATATTTGACGGTCTGCTGGAAAAAGAAGTAAGAAAGCCCAACTTAATTTTGAAATATGTTGCAGAAAGATTGAGAAATTGGGCGAACAGTGATATCTCGGCACTTCCCCACTTAATTAAACTTCTGAGAGTCATCTTTCTTCGTGCGAGCAAAATTTTTTACAAAAGTGGCCTTAGTCTGAGTGAAACTCTCTTTTCGACGATCGATGCATATTCCCGTGGACCAAGACGAGAATTGCAGTCACAATTGTTCGTGATACTCACCGAAATCGTGCTCAATCATAATCTGCAAGAGTTGCACAAGTAAGTTCGACAAAATGGCCGCCATGCATTGATACTCAAAATGGCCGCCATGCATCGGTACTCAAAATGGCCGCCATCACTCGAGTCACATGTTACGTTCTTTTTTTCAGCGAAAAGTCCTTTAAAGATTTTGTGACATCGTTACCAAGTTTGTTACTCAAGAAAAGCATATATGAGAATACAATTGAAATGTTGAACCGAGTTATGTTGCAATATGGCGGCTGGATACGCGATGAACTCGTTGCTAAGCGCGAAGAAATAATCGGTAAGTAGATTGAAACAAAAACTAACCTGAAAAAAAGGATGAATTTTGAATACAATTTTTTTTCAGAAAACGCTAAAACGATCGAGATTATCGGTAGCAACGACGAAAAACGTTCTCGCCTCACAATATGCAACCTTTTTTACTTTCTCGATGAGCAAATATACTATTGAAATTTTTTTTTCAGCTCATTCGTCGCCATTTTCTTGCATTTGAATTTGTAAATAAAGTGTCGTTTTCTTTGAAAATTGAGACATGTTTGGTTTTTAAAGTTTCCTGAATCGAGCATCCTCCAATTCGGTGTGAAGAATCGAACAAAGAAATTTTATTTTACTGGCACACCATATATAAAATTTAAATAAATAAACGTGTATTTTGAAAAAAATAGTACATCAACAATGTGAAAATTCTTTTCACTTCAAGGCTACATCTAAATAACTATACATTTAATAATACATTTTTCTTCGACAATATTTAATTGATCGTTGTTTGCTTTAAATTCACTCTTAACTTTTAATGGTAACATTATTGACATCAAATATTCAGGATCGATTCCCCGATCGTCTTTCGGTTATTGCAATTTCGGAAAGACTTTTATCACATATATTATAGTTATTTGTTTCTTCACGACCCGATGAGAGTTTAGAAACAATACTTTAATTCAAAATACTGTCCCTTCCTAAAATATATTGCTCGTTAACATTTTTTCCTTTGTTCCTTTTTCATCTTGTTCCGTTCTTCTCTTTCATAAAAATAGAGCTAAAAAATCGCGCCAAACATTTTTCAACTCATTCTATTTGTCCACATTCCTTTTTTCATATCTGTGGGAATTAAACCAAAATCTGTATGGTTATGTTGCATTCTATCGGCCGATTTTTAGCTCTGCAATGGCGTCTTTCGGATAGTACAAAAATTCGTCGTTGCACAGAGCGGCGCTGTAGTCGACGTGCGCGAGTCGAATCTATTCGAGACTTTTTTCATTAATAAAATCAAATGTTAAAAATGCTGGTGAAAAAATTTGTTAACAATGAAAGCCAGAATCGAGCCGTTGAGTCTTTTTTAATTTGTGCCCGTCAGCTTTTAGGTTATTTTAGTGAAATTAATAAATGAAAATAGGATTTTTTTTGCAGCTATTGTCCGTTTTATCGTGGCGGCGCTGTCGTCGGTATTTGAAGTAATCCCCGTGCTAATTCATAAGATTATGATTGTAAGGAAGTTGAAGCGTTTTCAACTGATTAATCAAGCTTTACATTCAAAAAATGGTCTCCGATGATATTTGCACATAAATTGTAAATGGCGAAATGGTTTGGGTATTTAGAGAGGGATTTTTTCTTCCAAAAAAGTACGGTTCTTTTAAGGGATTTTTTATGAAGACTAAAAAAGGTACGAATTTGAAAGTTTTATGTTATTGAAAATTTGCACGTTGCTTTTTTAAGGTCCTTTCGAAGGCCAAAAAAAACAGATTTCTAACATTTTTTTCTCAGCTCCTTTATCAGATATGGTTATAAAACTGTTTTTACAACATTGTTTCATCCTTCGAAAACGAAAAAAAAAAAAAAAATTATTTTTACTCTTTGAATAATTTATAGAAAGCGCCAAAGTTGAGTCTTCGAAAATGTTTTGCCCAATGGATTGGCAAGTCTGAATCAAAAAAATAAAAAAGCATTTTAAAGAGAAAAGTTTCTTCACAACAATTTACCACCGTTAATGAAAAATCGTTAAAAAAAATGGCAAATGTTTGGAATAAATTGTGAAAATTTCAATTTTTATTTTCATTCCTAACATCCGCCATTTTTTTTGTAATAGTTTTTTCATTAACGATGGTAAATTGTTGTGTAAGAAACCTTCCTCTCTAAAATGCTTTTTTACTTTTTTGTTTTAGGCTTGCTAATCCTGAGATTAACCGTTGGCCATGGAACAAGACATTTTCGACTTTGAAGACTTCTATAAATTATTCAAAGAATCAAAATAAACAATAAATTTCCTTTTGTATTTTCGAAGGATGAAACAATGTTGTAAAAACAGTTTTATAGCCATATCCAGAGATGTGAGTTGGTCACAAGGCTCGTCATTTGACCGTCTTAAGACCTTTAAATGATCGGGTGCAGAAATGACCGATTTGTGACGACAAATTCGTCCGCAATTACACAAAAGAAATTTACAGAATTTGTGACTAATTTGTGACCGTAAAAAAATGACCGTCATTTTACAACTATATACACTAGGCTGATTCAAAAAAAGCGACTATTTTTTGTTTTTCGCAGTAACATATTAAATACTTTTGGGAAGGTGAAAAAAGATGCCTGTTAAAATTAGAGCTCTTAATAAAAATATTTAGCGGTGGCACATCGCATATTTTGATTTCCCATTTAAATAACACAGGAAAAAAAAATTCAAAATTTGAAATTTTATATCTCGGCTTCAAGTTCAAGGTTAATGTTAAATTTAGAGTAAATTTCACTTTTTTTTTTCAGTTTCCGGCAAAATGTTGAAACTTATTACTAAATATCGTAAACACTTTCCTGAAACAAAAATTTAAATTGCATTAACATAAATTATCTAATTTTTAAAGAAATTACCAACATAAGTTTACCCATATATATACATACATATATATTAGAACATGAATAACTTTTGAAGGAGTAAGTTTATCGAAAAATCACAAGAGATCTTTTTTGTAGAGCGTTCAATTCTCTACAATAATATGTGTCGTTTATTTTGGTACATTGACTTGAAGCCGAGATATAAAAGTTCAAAATTTCCAAAAATTTTTTCCTGTGTTATTTAAATGGGAAATCAAAATATGCGATGTGCCACCGCTAAATATTTTTATTAAGAGCTCTTATTTCAACAGGCATCTTTTTTCACCTTCCCAAAAGTATTTAATATGTTACTGCGAAAAAATAAAAATAGTCGCTTTTTTTGAATCAGTCTAATATACACGAATTTCGTGAAAGAAATTTCCAAAATTTATGACTGATTTGTGACGTTAAAAAAAATGACCGTCATTTTACAACTATACAGACGAAATTTCATCATTTGACGAAGGCGAATGACGCTAAAAAAATGGTCATTTTGACTTCGAAAAATGTACTTAAAAAAATTCTCATTTCATCACTCATTTTTGCATCATTTGACCAGAGTTATAAATGACCGTCATTTTACATCTCTGAGACTTTTTTTTTTTTTTTAAAAGCATGCTTCTTTCGGGGTATTTTTTTATGAAAATTATAAAAGGTACGAATTTGAAAGTATTATATGTTATTGAAAATTTGCATATTGCTTTTTTAATAGCTTCCTTCCAGAGGAATTGATAATCATACTTCCTCACAAAGAAAGTGCCGGGATTTTCTACAAATGATAAAATCGTCAAAATTTGATCACACATCAGACTCTTAACGATCACGATTTTCTTTCAACCTCGTAATACTGCACAGTGAGAGTATATTTCCATATTTTTTTCGATACTTTTTCGTCACACTGATCCATCGTTCAACGATAAAATTACTGATATTGCGTCAAATGAAAAAAAAAAACTCTCAAGCGTGAATTCTCAAAATTTCGTTGTTTCGTTTTTCATCGGAATGGAAAGATATTCATCATCGACAAATGCCAAATTTTCAACGCCACCCTGTTTCGTTATTTGCAAATTCGTGAAATCTTTTTCCTCGTCATCGTTGCAACTCTTGAGGATATTTTCGACGCTCGGTGTGATCGGCAAAATTGGCAATTCTCTGTCGATTTTTGGCCATCCCGGATTATTCAGGAGTTCATGTTCGATCCTCAAATATTGCTTCTTCGATTTTTCCGGCTTATAGAGATTCGGTTTGATTCGTCGCTCGATGACGTATTCGATTATGATCATCTCGATGCCGAGACAAACGAGAAAATTAACGAGACCCAGAAGAATAATGATGATCGGCCAATCGAACTCTGGCGGTAGAATCAATTGCAGAGCATTTATGATCCAATTTGCCGGATAAATCGTTATGTACACGCATATCGATGTGAGAAGAAATATCGATACGGCGAATGTTTTGTTGGTGTAAATGGCTTTTCTGTAGGGAGCACCCCGTGAAAATATAATCGCCGTTGTTATGTATTGAAAGAGTGAGACGCAGAAGACGGAATAATTCTCGTAGGACGTGTAAGTCGTTGATGACGTCGGTGCAAAATGTCGAAACCAGGCGAAGGTTCTCACAACGTGAAAAGCTATCGCTTGGAATATCGTCATGACGAACATGTGCATTATCAGTGACAATAACGGCGTGAAACTCAGCAAACTCGTCATCGGTGGATGTCGAGCTAATTTACCCTCATAGGCCTTCGTCTTGCCGAAGAATGATGCGAAATTCACGATGAGACATATGTCGATGAACAAAAATTCGAGATCCGTGAGATTCGAGTCTATCGAGTAAAGTATTATCACCGATAGAAATTCCGTCAGCGAATAAGTGACCATAAACTTGAATATGCCGAAGGAAGTCACCAGCGCAGCTCGTCCTTGCCTTATGACCTTTGGCACGCAGGTTATATCCGGTATCCTCGAGGTGAAAGGACTTGCGACACTGTGGAATTTCACAAAAATTTGTAATTCAATTGAAATTCGTAATCAAATGGAGCGGGCAAAAAAAAACTGTGAGGTCGGACAGAAAAATCATTCTTCGGTTCAGAGTTGTAAATAATGCATTACTTTGACAATGCATTACGGTATTCATTACCCATTACACTGCATAATGTGAAATGGACAAGTGTACCATTACAAAATATAAAAGTAGCGTGTAATGAACAGAGTTGTAAATAATGCATTACTGTATTTATTACCCATTACACTGCATAATGTGGAATGGATAAGTGTACCATTACAAATTAAAAATAATAATATGTAATGGATGCCTGTTCCATTACAAATAAAAAAAGTAATGTGTAATGTATGCATGTTCCATTACAAATAAAAAAAGTAATGTGTAATGGATGCATGTCCCATTACAAATAAAAAAGTAATGTGTAATGGATGCATGTCCCATTACAGACAAAAAAGTAATGTGTTATGGATGCATGTCCCATTACAAATAAAAAAAGTAATGTGTAATGGATGCGTGTTTCATTACTAATAAAAAAGTAATGTGTAATGTCATTACAAATAGAAAAATTGCCGTGCTCGTATTAGAAACTTGCCCATTGCTTTTTCATTATTTTATTTCGCTCACTAAAAGTTCATCCACAATTATCACAAATGATCCATAAAGTTACAAAATAGAAACAAAAAAACAGACAGTTCATCATTAAATATGAAATACGAAAATGTACTCAACCCCAAAAATTATCCAACTTTATATTGAACTTGCTTTTACACGCTGTTACCCATAATTATAAGCAATCTAATAAAAATTACAAGATACTGATACAAAATTTGTCGCTTTATTGAATCCCTAAATAATGTGCATGTTTCTTTTTAACTTTATGGATCATTTGTGATAATTGTGGATGAACTTTTAGTGAGCGAAATAAAATAATGAGACAGCAATGTGCAAGTTTCTAATACGAGCACGGCAATTTTTCTATTTGTAATGGAATATTCTCCACTGCAAATTACTTTTTTTTTAAATTGTAATTTGTAATGGAACGTGCATATATTACACATTACTTTTTTATTTGTAATGGAACACTCATCCATGATACATTACAAATAAAAAAAGTAATATGTAATGGATGCATGTGCCATTACAAATAAAAAAGTAGTGTGTAATGGATGAGTGCTCTGTTACAAATTACAATTGAAAAAAAAAGTAATTGGTATTAGAGAATATTCCATTACAAATCCAATCTATTGATTTTTCAATCAAAATCAATAGACTTACCTTTGAGCAACATAGTACCTGCTCCCAATTGTGGTAGAAACACACTAATTTGTAATGGAATATTCTCCACTACAAATTACTGTTTTTTCGATTGTAATTTTGTAATAGAGCACTCATTCATTAAACGTTATTTTTATTTATTTGTAATGGCACATTTATCCATTACACATTACTTTTATTATTTGCAATGGAATATGCATGCATTACACATTACTTTTTTTTATTTGTAATGAAACACGCATCCATTACACATTACTATTTTCATTTGTAATGGAACATTTATTCATTACACGTTACTTTTGTAATTTGTAATGGAAAACTTATCCAATACACATTGTTTAAAGTAGTGGGTAATGCATTACTTTTACATTACTATTTTTCACAACTCTGCTTTAGTTGCTATTTTTGCTTCGTCATAGACGAAATTTTCGAAAAATTATCTTAACTTGACATCAACTTGTTGAGATATTATTTTTTTCAAAAATGTACATGCTACTCACGAAAAAAGCAAATTGATGTAACTGGGGAATGCATTCAGCGAACAAAATTTGGTACACAAGGTTTTTTTTTGTTCAGTCAGTGCAAATTTTTGGTCCAAATTTCAAGACAATTGTCGATCAGAATTTTTGTTTTTTTGGAAATTATTTTGCGAACTTGACAGCTCATTTTTTTTTGTGCCAAGGATGGCAGAATTTTGGTTTGGATATTTAATTAAATTAATTGAAATAATTCAGAAATTAAGAAATGAAAAATTCATTATTGGGGTAATTTTATCTATAAAAATTGATTATTATTATTAATGAAAAATTAATTGATGGAATATAATTTATAAATCTAACTTAATTGATTAAAATTGCTTAAATGAGGGAAGAACGAAGAAATTTGGTATTTGCATGGATTTTCTTAATTTTTTTACCTTGATTCCGCTTCCGAAAGAGATACCCCAGCATGTGCAGCCCTTAATGCCCCACAATCGTTGGCTCCATCACCGCACATGGCTGAAAAATAAATTGGCGGTAAGAAAAATGTTACTAATGAATTTTTTAATAATAAATAATTTTATAATAGATACTTGATTATATTAAAATGAATTTATTAGCCGGAAATGTAGTTCTTTTTTAATTCTGCTTCCTGATAAACAAGCTTCGTTTTCATGGAAAGCAAAATGTGGAGATATTTGTGCTCAGATGTTAAAAATATTCCAAAACTTATCGAGAAATAATATTTTAAAAAAATTCGTTGCATTCAGAAAAGACGGACTCTTAAGTTTTGTAATTTTGCAATAATCAAAAACAATTTTTTTCTTAAAGGTAAAAATTTCTTTGTGAAAATTGTTGCTATTAAAGTTATCAAGAATCGCTTGAGGACTTCCGATAAAAATAAAAATTTTAGAACTGAAATTGAAAAGTTTAAATTTGCTTGCATTTTTTTTTAATTAGCAATTTTCATGTAGATTCTTTTTTTTTTTTTTCAATGCATATGAACTATCTATGCACGAATTTTTTCTTCTTTATTTTTCTGAAAGCGAAAATTCAATTAACTAGAATTAATTGTTATTTATTGTCACAATATATGTTCTTGTATTGTTGTTATTTATGAAAATATGCCTGCATATATATTTTTTTTTACTGACCAACGTAATATCCAAGCTGCATGAGCTCGAGAACGAGCTGTTGTTTCTGATCGCTCGACATTCTCGCAAAAACTGCACCCCTGACGCATATTCGAGGCACAAGATCGGCATAATTTTCACGAAGCAATTGCCACGTTTGTCCCGTC
This sequence comes from Alloplasta piceator, assembly GCA_946863875.1. Classification (NCBI taxonomy): domain Eukaryota; kingdom Metazoa; phylum Arthropoda; class Insecta; order Hymenoptera; family Ichneumonidae; genus Alloplasta; species Alloplasta piceator. The sequence continues at coordinate 7,373,236 of OX333075.1, read as the reverse complement.
AGTGCGAATCGATAATTCTTTGTTTCCAGTCCCCTTTCGAGTGCTTCCAATGAGGTTGTCATCAATTTGCCATTTTTAGGACTCTTTATCTTAAAAAAATAATTTTTCCAACTCATAAATAAATCCAAAATAATAGTGGATGAGTTTTGCTGTCTAGAGAAAATAGGGGATAAATATTCAGAGTTGTAAATAATGCATTACTTTGATAATGCATTACTGTATTTATTACCCATTATACTGCATAATGTGAAATGGATAAGTGTACCATTACAAAATACAAAAGTAATGTGTAATGGATGCATGTGCCATTACAAATAAAAAAGTAATGTGTAATGTATGCATGTTCCATTACAAATAATAAAAGTAATGTGTAATGGATGCATGTGCCATTACAAATAAAAAAAGTAATGTGTAATGGATGCGTGTTCCATTACAAATAAAAAAATAATGTGTCACGTATGCACGTTCCATTACAAGTTACAATTTAAAAAAAAAGTAATTTGTGGTGGAGAATAACCCATTACAAATAGAAAAATTGCCGTGCTCGTATAAGGAACTCGCAATGTGCAAGTGATCATTGTGGATGAGTTTTTAGTGAGCAAAATAAAATAATGAGACAGCAATGTGCAAGTTTCTAATAAGAGCACAGCAATTTTTATATTCGTAATGGAATATTCTCCACTGCAAAATACTTTTTAAAAAAATTGTAATTTGTAATGGAACGTGCATACATTGCACATTAATTTTTTATTTGGAATGGAACACGCATCCATTACACATTACTTTTTTATTTGGAATGGAACACGCATCCATTACACATTACTTTTTTTTATTTGTAATGGCACATGCTTCCATTACACATTACTTTTTTTATTTGTAATGGGACATGCATCCATTACACATTACTTTTTTTTATTTATAATGGAACATGCAAAGATTACACATTACTTTGGTATTTGAAATGGGACATGCATACATTACACATTACTTTTGTAATTTGTAATGGAAAACTTATCCAATACACATTGTTTAAAGTAATGGATAATGCATTACTTTTTCATTACTATTTTCACAACTCTGTAAATATTCGGGATTAATATTTATATATTAATATAAATAATAGGGGATAAGTTATTGCTGTCTTTCCCCATAATCCGAAAATAGAACTTAGATAATAGAGGGTTGAAAAAACGTTAAAAAGAATTAGAAAATGTTTTTTCACTGAAAACAGTAGATGCACTAAAACCACCCCTTTAGTGGATTAAATTGAAGAATATATGAGTCATTCCATGTCAGTTCAACGACGTTTTGTCCGTGACCCCTTCGATTTTTTAATTTTTTAAATATGTTATTATACATGCAAAAAGAAGTATCCGTGTAAATTCTTAGCTCTCTATCCCGAAGTTATTGATTTATGAAAAAATGTTCTTGAAATAATCACAACTTCTACAATAACCAAGATATTCTAACTTGCTAAGAGGTCATTTTTTTCCAATTTAAGCTAAAAAATTTGACTTTCTTTCAATGGGAATACGTAAAATAAACAAAATTTTTGAGATTTTACTGAAGGTGGGATTCAAATTAGCTTCTTATTAAAAAAAAAATCGATTTTTTTTCTTCGTAATTTTGATCTGTTTTCCTTCTATGACTACAATAGTTTATTTCAATGATGTTAAAATAAATAATTCAACTTCTCTCACATATTTCCGTTGTAAATTATAATAATTAACATCAAGAATTACAATTTTTATGAAAAAAAAATGGAATGAAATGCAAAACGTACTTGAATTGTAGTTCTTAATGTTAATCATTATAATTTACAAAGGAAATATGTTAGAGAAGTTAAATTATTTATTTTAACATCACTAAAATTAACTATTGTAGTCATAGAAGGAAAAAAGATCAACATTACGAAAAAAAAAAATATTATAACAAATTTTTTTTAATAAGAAGTTACTTAAATCGCATTGAAAGAAAATCCAATTTTTTGGCTTAAAACAGTTCAAAAAACATTTTTAAAAAATTTCTTAATTTGCGATATTTTGTTCAAAAAGTAAATTGAAAAACAAAAAAAAGACCTCTTAACAAATTAGAATATCTTGGTTTATTGTAGAAGTTATGATTATGTTAAGAATATTTTTTGAAAAATCAATAACTTCACCATGGTTTAAGATAGAGAGCCAAAAATTTACATGGATACTTCTTTTTCCATGTATAATAACATATTAAAATATTTAAAAAATCGAAGGGTGTCACCTACAAAATTCATCGTTGCATTGATAAGGAATGACACATATAGTTTTGCCTGAAGTTGACATATTTAATGATATTTTCTTGTTTACCGCTCCGACTGGTCCACCCTGGAGGTTGAAATAAATTTTTTCCTTAGTTTTTCCATCCCCTGGAACAACAGCCACCCCGATCACGGTTTCGTCGTGAGACAAAATTCCGCAATCCTTTGCCACGCTCACTGCTGTTTGAATATTGTCGCCTATAATTACAAGCAATACAAAATTATACGTGTGGAACTGTTTACTTCAATAATTTGATCATGTAATCGTCCACAGAGTTGCAAAAAATGCATTATTTTAATAATGCATTATCGATTTCATTAATGATTATTTTTTCACTTAATAATGGGACTTAACTTCCATTCTTAATATCTATTCCATGAATGGAATAATGTAATAAAAAAAAGATGCATTATATTTTTAGTTAATAATGCAAATGTCAGACCATTAAGCATTACATTAGTACTGGAAAATGAAAAAATGAAGCATTATACATTACGTTATTAATGAGTACTTGGAAAAGCATTACATTATCCGTTGGCGAAGTAATGGATAATGTGGAAAGAGTTACATTTTTCATTACTGAAATAATGAGTAATGCAAAAATGTTCCATTATCCATTATTAAAGTAATAGATATTGCAAAGTAGCGTTAATTTTTCATTACTATAATACTGAATATTTTGAATAATGCATTATTCGGAACAAAAATATTTTATGCATTCGTATTTCAATAGGACAATTTGATAAAATCTTCCTTTTATTTACGAAAGTGGAAAATATGGATCGATGAAACCGTTTCAGGGACTTGATGGTATGAGTTTATAAAATTTTTTAAAGTAAAAAAACCCAAAAATTTAAACATCGTAATAATAGAACTAATAATCCCCGTTTTGAAATTTGAAATTAGAATTAAAAATTTGAGTCGAAAGAGAATAAAATACATATATGCTGCGCATTTCCCTTTGATCTGACAAATAAAAAAATGCACAAGTGGAAGATGATTTTTTCTTTTAGTTGATTCACAAATAAATAAAAAATACATGAAATTATTCGAGGGTAAAAAAAAGTAAACAATCGTATATGGACAGGAATTATTATTCTCTTGACAATTTCCGGTCAAAGATCAAAAAGAAAAAGATGCTGTAGGTTCAAATCTGATCTAACAAATAAAAAAAACAAAACAAAGTACCGAATTATACTTTCGAAGTAAAAAATTAGGAATCTAAACAAACGAATTTCCATAGAGGGAAATCTAAACAAACGAATTACCCTGTTAAAAAATTGAGGGAATAACACGTACAGTCTGAGATGTATCATTCTTACGCATTATGATTATAAAAAATCATACGAAAAGGAAGATTTCATTGGCATTGCTCTCTACATACAGAAATTATTTTTATTCCTTTGAACCATTACTCAAAGTAATACATTATTTATAGATGTAATGCGTTATTTGAAGTAATGCACTGCTCGATGTAATGTGTTACTCAAAGTAATGAATTGCTCAATGTAATGCATTACTAAAAGTAATGCATTGCTCAATGTAATGCATCACTCAAAGTAATGCTTATTCTTCGGTTTTGTACCATTCATTACTTTAGTAATGAAAATTTGTTTCTACTTTGAATTACCCATTACTGTAATAAAGGACAATGGCAGCGTTTAGTATTATCCATTGCTGTTGTAATGACTAATATCACGCTTTTTGCATTATTCATTATTAATTTAATGCATAATCGTTAGGTTTCACATTTTTCATTACAAAAATAATGCTTAATGTTTCTATCATAGCATTTTCATTATTTCTAAAATAAATAATGCATTATTTTTACATTATAATTTTGGCAACTCTGATCGTCCAGTAAATAATTTAACCAATTTTGAAAGAATTCACAATGATATTTTATTATATTTACCGGTTATCATGAGTACGTGTAGATTTGCCTCCCTTAATTCTTCAATCACCTGAACAGTCGGTTCCTTGAGTCGATTTTCAAGTATAACAAGACCGAGGAATTCCAAATCCCTCTCGACAGTTTCACGCGACATTTTCTGAATCTGTGACAAAAAAAAATTTTAAAATTTTAAATAACAAAATCCATCCTCGAACAGAGATCGAACAATGTCAAACAAGGAATATATGCTTTTTTTTGAATTGATGACAAAAAATTTCTCGTTACAAAACTTATTTGAAAAATTCATTGCTCTTGCAAATCAGAGTTGTGAAAACAGCAATGTAAGTAATGCATTACCCATTACTTTAAACAATGTGTATTGGACAAGTATTTCATTACAAATTATTACACTGCATAATGTGAAATGGATAAGTGTACCATTACAAAACACAAAAGTAATGTGTAATGAATGCGTGTTCCATTACAATTAAAAAAAGTAATGTGTAATGGATGCATGTTCCATTACAAATAAAAGAAGTAATGTGTAATGGATGCATTTGCCATTACAAATACAAAAAAATAATTTGCAGTGGAGAATATTTCATTACAAATATGCGTGTTCCATTACAATTGAAAAAAGTAATGTGTAATGGATGCATGTTCCATTACAAATAAAAAAGTAATGTATAATGTATGCACGTTCCATTACAAATTACAATTTAGAAAAAAAGTGACAAATTTTGTATCAGTAACTTGTAACTTTTATTAGATTGCTTATAATTATGGGTAACAGCGTGTAAAAGCAAGTTCAATATGAAGTTGGATAATTTTTGGGGTTGAGTACATTTTCGTACTTCATATTTAACGATGAACTGTCTGTTGTTTTGTTTCTATTTTTTAACTTTATGGATCATTTGTGATAATTCGGATGAACTTTTAGTGAGCGAAATAAAATAATGAGACAGCAATGTGCAAGTTTCTAATACGAGCACGGCAATTTTTCTATTTGTAATGAAATATTCTCCACTGCAAATTATTTTTTTGTATTTGTAATGGCAAATGCATCCATTACACATTACTTCTTTTATTTGTAATGGGACATGCATCCATTACACATTACTTTTTTTAAATTGTAATGGAACACGCATTCATTACACATTACTTTTGTATTTTGTAATGGTACACTTATCCATTTCACATTATGCAGTGTAATGGGTAATAAATACAGTAATGCACTATCAAAGTAATGCATTATTTACAACTCTGTTGCAAATACAATAAAGTATTTCTGTCGTTTTATTTCATGAACAATTTTAATAGTTAAGTAGAGAAAAGGTGTCCAAAATGATCTAAATTCTTCCCTGAAGGGTACAAAAAATTAAAAAAAATTAATTTTTTTGATATCAGGTTAATAAAAAATTATCACAGACACCTTGCATTTTATCGCTGTCTCACAATTTGTAGATATTCACAAAAAAACCAAAATTGGGGAATTCACTTGGTCTATGAGGAAAAATGCTATTGGCTGATGCGGAAGGCATAATTTTTCGTTTCTCTAAATCTGAAATACTGACTTTGGTGAATGTATTTTTAATGATGGATCGGCCGATCGCGATAACGCGATAACCCTGCTCGGTGTAACGCCGCACAGCAAAATTGATGTCCCGCGGTACCGTTTCCGGTTTACTGAGGCTGAGAATCATCTCGGGCGAGCCTTTCGTGTACGCCCGGAAGTGATCGGATCCAAGTACACGAACGATCACCGACATTCTCTGCAACGAGCTCGAAAATTGATACTGCTGTATTATACCGATTTCCGATACGTCGTTCATATTTTCGGTAAAGCTCTTGCTATTTGGCGGCTTGACGATAGTCGGCGTCAGCAGATCGTATTTACTCGTGTCACCGATTTCCGGTTCCTCCAAAATCCATCCTGTACTCTCGAACATCTTCGAACAAATTGCGATCGATCAATCGAACATCAAAATTGATGAGGAAAATTAAGGAGGAAAATAACCTGCGGCTGAAATGTGTCCAAGTTTAAATTAGCCAGATTTTTTTTTAGTCGAGCTCTAAGACTAGTTTGTTTAAATAAAAGGCATGATCGTTACAATTTTTGTACATTTCTACAATTGTTTGCAAAATTTGTGGACATTTAAATTCGTTGATGGCTTTTTTATCACTTTTTTCCCCATCTTATCTTTTTTTTTACCTTGACGTCGAGAGGATCACCACAAAGTTCGTCATTGATAATCGTGAGACTGTGACAAACCAGCATGCCCTCGAAAAGGGCATGATTTTTCAATTTCGGTACTTCCTTCTCGGGTTCGTCGAGTATTCCATTGGTACTTGGCACGACACCCCACATGTCCAGACCATCCTCCGTCAAAGTTCCGGTCTGATGTGCCAAAAGAAAAATGCAAATTTATCATTTGGACGACATTGTGACCTTAACAGGGTTGTAAATAATGCATTATTTTGACAATGCATTACTGTATTCATTACCCATTACTCTGCATAATGTGAGATGAACCATTACAAAATACAAAAGTAATGTGTAATGAATGCGTGTTCTATTACAAATTAAAAAAAGTAATGTGTAATGGATGCATGTGCCATTACAAATAAAAAAAGTAATGTGTAATGGATGAGTGCTCCATTAAAAATTACAATTGAAAAAAAAAGTAATTGGTAGGGGAGAATATTCCATTACAAATTAGTGTGTTTCTACGACAATTTGGAGCGGGTACTATTTTGCTCAAAGTTAAGTCTATTAATTTACCAATGAAAATAATTTGTGTGTATCAAGTTTTTCTTAACTTTACTATCGTAGTGGTAAATGTATGAACAGTGATTTTTTGGAGTAATTTTTACTCCATTATTGTAAAAATTACGATTCAAGAATGGAGTAAAAATTAGTCCAAACAATCACTGTCCAATGTTCATACATTAACCACTACTATAGTAAAGTTAACAAAAACTTGATACACACCAGGAATCGGCAAAAAAAAATTACGATTTTCCATTTTTCAATTGACGGAAAATTTATAATTTTAAAAGATAGAATACCAATTGATGGAAAAATTGAAATTATCCAAATAACCGGTATTTGGTCGAAAAATAATATCAATTACTCAGAAAATGGGTAATTGCTTTGAAAATATTTCCAATTATTCGAATAATCGGTAATTGGTCGAAAAATAATATCAATTTTTCAGAAAAATAGGTGATTGATTGAAAAACAATACCAATTATCCAGAAATAAAGGTGATTGGTTTGAAAATATTTTCAATTTCCCAGAAAAAAATTAATAATTTATCGAAAAAGTATTTTTGAAAAAATTGGAGTGATTAGAGAAATATAGAGATATATCTCTCTAAATGTCTATGTACCTTTATATGCCTGTATATGCCTGCAAATTCCTTTACATACCGATATATGACTGTATATGCCTGTATATACCTCTATATCTCTCTACATATCTCTTATCACTCCGATTTTCAATAAATTATTAAGCTTTTTCTAAAAAATTGAAAATATTTTGAAACCAATTACCCATTTTTCTGAAAAATTGATATTATTTTCCTACCAATTACCGATTATTCGGATAATTGAGAATTTTTTCATAAAAATTACCTATTTTTCTGATTAATCGATATTATTTTTTTTTACCCATTACCGATTATTCGGATAATTGAAAATATTTTTGGACTAATTACCAATTTTCTGATTAATGGATATTATTTTTTTTTACCAATTACCGATTGTTCGGATAATTGGAAATATTTTCAAACCAATTACCCGATTTCTGAGTAATTGATATGATTTTCCGACCAATTACCGATTGTTTGGATAATTGGTAATTTATTTTTTTCCATTAACCATTGTCGGGTAATGGAAAATTTAGATTTCAAAATTATGAATTTTCAAAAAATTGATAATATTTTCCGAAAATGAGTCTGAAAATATCATTACTGCCGATCTTCGATGCACACAATTACACAAATTATTTACAATGAAAAATTAATAGACTTTATAACTTTGACCAAAATAGTACCTGCTCGAAATTGTCGTAGAGACACACTAATTTGTAATGGAATATTCTCCACTACAAATTACTTTTTTTTCAATTGTAATGGAGCACTCATTCGTTACACGTTATTTTTTTTATTTGTAATGGCACATTCATCCATTACACATTACTTTTATTATTTCTAATGGGACATACATGCATTACACATTTTTTTTTAATTTGTAATGGAACCCGCATCCATTACACATTACTATTTTTATTGGTAATGGAACATTCATTCATTACACGTTACTTTTGTAATTTGTAATGGAAAACTTATCCAATACATATTGTTTGAAGTGATGGGTAATGCATTACTTTTACATTACTATTTTCACGACTTTGGACCTTAAACATTATTTGAAGGATCACATGAATTTTTAAAAGTGGAATTGATGGTAAAATTGACCATTGAACAGAGAAACATGGGTGTACTCGATCGGCCATCGTTTGTTGCAATGATAAAAAAATAAGGAATCTTAAAATCAAAATAAAATTTTGAAATTAAGATTTTTCAACAAAGGAACCTCCAAAACGTTTAAAAATTTCAAATTATTATTTTGATATTTGATTTTTTTTAATCAATAATTTCATATTTCTAATATCATTTTGTTCTGGGAAGTCCATTACCTTAAGATCAGAATTGAATTGAATTTTAAGATGGACCTTATGATTGAAAATTTAGGCTTAAGGGGTCTACCCTAATTGCAATTTTCAAAAAATCGATTTTTTTTTTATTCCAATTTTCGACAGTATAGATATTTGAAAGTATCATATTAAATTTTCGTAAAGATCCGAGCAGTCTAAGTGTACTTTTGAGGGACTTTTACTTAGTTACCTGAGTGCGCTAATAGTGACCGTTCGTAGTTTGATCGCGTTTTTCTCGAAATGACATTTTTGTACGGCTTGTTGAAAAAATCTCGGAAACTACTGCATCAATCCTTACCAAATTTTTACCACATATTGTTTATGTCGACAGCTATGTCGCATATCATACGATTTTTGAAATTTTGAGTTTAACTTGGTTTAAATTTAAAAAAACTGATAAAAAAAGGTTATTTTTCGTTACTTTTCGATATATGGCCGCCATTTTGCCAATTTTAAAAAAATCAAAAATCGTATGATATGCGACATAGTCATGACCTTACTGAATCTAAAACCTTTTTTTTTTTTTTTTTTTAGATAATCCACTCCGGAGATTCCGTCAACAGGGCGCACTCATCTTTTTTTTGGATATTTTTTTGGCCTGCATTTTCATATAATAAAAAACCGAAGAATAAATTTAAAAAAATTTTTTCATGCATTTCAAGATTATATTTATCAAGCCTCATACTTGTCATATTAATATTTCTAATTTAAAACAATGAAAAAAATCGTGAAAATAGGCATTTTTTTGCGTGACTAATTAGGGTAGACCCCTTAAGCGACAGATCCGGAATCAAGAGGATTTACCTTGTCGAAGCATATGCAATTTATGCTTCCCGATACATTTATAACGCGGCTATTGATGCAATATATTTGGGCTTTTTTCAATCTAGCCTGTGCGTACAGCTTTCCAACTGTCATAGCAGCTGGCAGAGCCGGTGGAACCACAATTGTTATTATGTCAAGTGCCTTTATGGCAATGTCGCCCGCTGTGATTCCTCTGGATGCCTGTAAAATAATTTTTAGTTTTGAAAATTAATTAAAAAGATTTATTATCAATTTTTATATGTTATTATATAAATTATGCAACATAAATATGATATAAATCACAGTTGTGGTATTAGGGCGATTTTTCTTTTCGACTTATTTTTTTTTCACACTCCCCACCTGAAATTTTGTTGGATATGACTGAAAAAAAATTCCCGGGAAGATACATCCCTCAATATTAATATTAAGTACTTTCCCATAGCGTGAAAAGATTTTCGATCTAAAATACACGTAAATTAAAATTTTTTTTTTCAAAATTCTATAAAAGCGGCATTTTGTGCTATCACATTGTTCTTGGTCGCAATTTACGCAAATTTAAACGATCTTCAAAAGAGCGTAAGTGTAACTTACACTGGTGAGATGGTACGAGTCACTAAAGTTTATTTCAATCCAAAATTCCCGTTTTTTCGCTGTCATCTCCGAAATTATTAACTCTACTGAAAGGAAAATTTTGTTGGAAATTTAATTTCCTACAAAAAAGATCGTGGAGACCTAATTGCTAAAATTAATATTTTTTGAGATATTGAGATATCAACAATTTAAAACGTTTAATTCGATAAACCATAAAAATTTTGTACCACAAATACGTTAAGGTTCAATATCTCAAGAAATATTAATTTTAGCAATAAGGTTCAAAGGACCTTTTTTGTTGGAAATTAAATTTTCAACAAAATCCTAGTTTACATTTTTTCGGTAAAGTTAATCATTTCGGGGATAGCGGAAAAACCAAAATTTTTGGTAAAAATTATATTATGACACTTTTGATGATCGTTTAATTTTGCGTAAATTGCGACCAAGAACAATGTGATAGCATAAAATGCCGCTGATTTATAGAATTTTTTTAAAAATTTGATTTACATGTATTTTAGATGGAAAATCTTTTCATGCTATGGGAAAGTACATAATATTAAGGGCTGTAACTTTCAGGGAATTTCTTTTCAGACATATCCAACAAAATTTCAGGTAGGGAGTGAGAAAAAAAATATGTTGAAAAAAAATCGCCCTATTGTGGTATATTATATGAAATTAAATTTTATTAAAAATAAAAAATGAAATAAAAAAATTTAGACATTACAAAATCCCTTCGCGATTTGCTCACGACGAAACAAATTTTTTTGTCAAATCCAAACACTGGAAATTTTTTTTTAATGAGTTTCAAAATTTTCGTAATCTCGATTTTCTACATTCAATGATTAATTTTCGACTTATTTTGCTTATGAGTGAGGAAGCCATGAGCAAATTTTTAATTTGCATTTTTTTTTCTCTACAAATTCATTATTCTGGACAGTGATCGGCAGTATCGATTTTTTCGTCAACCATATTGATTATATCAATCATTTTTTCTAAAAATTAATAATTAGTCAAAAAATAGTTCTAATTTTTAATAAAAATTCAAAATTAGTGGAAAAATATTAGTAATTTTTCTAAAAAATTAGTGATGAGTGAGAAAACATTTTCAATTTTTCCAAAGAAATTAGTAATTAGTGACAAAATATTTTTAATTTTTCTGAAAAGAATTAGTATTTAGCGAAAAAATATTACTAATTAATTTTAAAAAACCATAATTTGTAGAAAAGTATCGTGCATATTTACGTATTTGTGTGATCGGATTGAGTCACGATTATAAGCTCAAACAACTCTATTAAAAAAGTTGTTTTATTTTTATAATAACTAGATCTTTTGAATATTTCACACTTTAGTATTTATTGTATCGAATCTCATACGATATCATATAAGTTATTATTAATACGAATATTTAATCAGTATATATTAAAAAATGCATCAGTAATTTTTACTTATTTATTACTTTTTCCAAAGTTAATACATTTCTCCACAAATTATCGATTTTTTTGGTTATTTACCAATATCTTTCTAGCCAATTACTAATTCTTGAAGAAAATTAGTAATATTTCATCGTTGATTACGTTTTTTTGAAAAATTAGAAATATTTTGTCATTAATTACTTATTTATTAGAAAAATTAGTAATATTTTGTCACTAATTACTAATTTTTTAGGAAAATTAGTAATATTTTTTTGCTAATGACTAATTTATTAATTGAAAAAAAACACCATTTCTAATCAGAGTTGGGCAAAGTACTTGCAAGTACTTCAAGTATCAAGTACAAAGTACCGTGGGTACTTGGAGTATCAAGTACCGGTGGTACTTGAAGTACTCGTAAAAACGAGTACTTGAAGTACAAGTACTTTTCTAGTTTTTGGGTACGTCTCGTAAATTCTGGTACTTGGGTCATTCCATGTCAAATCGACCAAGAGTTGGAATCGACCACTTTCAATTTCGATGAAATTTGGTCAGAAGTTTTGTTTTATCATAAAACCAAGTTTTACCAAGGAAAAAAAATTAATTTTTTTTTTAAGTTATGCGAAATTCTAAATTTAAACATTTTTCAAATTTTTTCTCTAAATATCTTGAAAACTATGATAGTTATGAAAAATCGTTTGTTCCGTCTTGAAAAGTATACTTGGGGCTACGGAAAAAAAAATATTCCGAAAAAAAATTTTGAAAAATGATGAATTTGGAGAATTTTGAATTTTTTAAAGTCATGAAAATCCAACATTAACATCGAATTTGTTGTTCAATTTTTTAAATATAATACCTTGTACTGATTTGAAATGATCCTGAAAAATTTTCAGAAAGGTGTTTTTTTTTTCAAAAATATGAATTTTTTCAAATTGAGCAATCATGTAATTTTCAGCAGTCAAAATTACATGATTGATCAACTTCACTTAACTTAGAGGTTAACAACAAGTTTTACCAAAATTCAAAAATTCATATTTTTGAAACAAAAAAAAACACATTTCTGAAAATTTTAGGATCTTTTAATCTCAGTACAAGGTGTTATATAAAAAAATAAAACCGAAAATTTAATGTTGATCGTGGATTTTCACGATTTTGAAAAATTCTCCAAGTTCATCATTTTTCAAAAATTTGTTTCGGAATATTTTTTTTTTTAGTCCGAAGTATACTCTTTAAGACGAACCCAGAATGATTTTGTCGTAACTATAATAGTTTTCGAAATATTTAAAAAATAAACTTGAAAAAATGGTGAAATTTTGAATTTTCGAAAAAAAAATTTAATTCTTTTCCTGTGTTAGAACTTTGTTTCCAAATATTGGCCTATTTGACATGAAATGACCCATATTCTTTGCACGTGCAGCCATCAGCTAGACACATTCAAAAGTACTTGATACTTGTACTTGAAAAAAGTACTTCAAGTACAGAAAAGTACTTGAAACTTTCAAGTACAGTATTTCAAGTACATGAAGTACTTGAAAAATTTAAGTACAATACTTGAAGTACTTTGTACTTGCAAGTACTGTACTTCAAGTACCTGCAAGCACCGAGTACTTTCAAGTACTGCCCAGCTCTGTTTCTAACAATTAATTATCTCTTGTACCTACTTTGGTTACGATTGTGTAGATGAATCCCAGAAGAGCTATCGCAGCGAGTATGCCAATGAATTTGTAAGAATCCTGATCAAATTTGAAATCGGCGGGCGGTGGATAAAGTATGGCGGCGACGAGAGCTCCTCTGTTGGTTTGCAGGCCGGTACGAATAACCCGAGCCAGAACCGGTGCATCCCCGTGAATCCTGTCAGAGATGGGATAATAAAAATCATGATCGCTTTTCGAAGGAAGAAATTCCCCGATAAGGCAAAAGAGATTCGCTTCTCGAAGGATTATTGAATTACAGGGATTTTCGGCGGGAAAATCACCTGGTTTGAATTATGATGGTACCGCTGTAAAGCGTGTGCTGCGAGCATTCCTTCGGATCGTAAAGAACTTGACGAGGAGTCAGAGGAGTTTTAGTGACTGGCACCGATTCACCTGTAAAAAAAAAAGAAATTCATCAAATGATTCTAGAGGGTTATTTTTCTGAAATTTTTTTCAAAATATTGATTAATATTTCATAGAATTTTATTTACCCGTTAGCATTGATTCGTTCAAAATACAATGGCCGGTTAGTAATACCGTGTCACAAATAACCAGTCCCTGATAACGCGGCAGCTCGATTATATCTCCGGGCACTAATTCGGCGCTCGAGATACTCTCGAATTTACCGCAATCTCGACGAACACGAACAGTCTCTGTCGAAGCGACTGTACCGTGCAGATTTATCTGATTCTAAAATACAAAATAAACATTTCTAAAACTGAGAAATAATATTAAACTAGCTAAACTAATATAATTAAAAAAAAAAAAAACTAAAAATGTATTCTGGTGTAAAGACATTTTTGTTTTGTTTTGTCGAGCTCGATAAAAAAAAACATTTTTACCTTTTTTTTGACATTAGAAAAAAAAAATCCGCAAAATAGCGGTTGTCTGAACCAAAAAGGCGTTTTTCGACTCTTTTTTTCATAATTTTTAATTTATTTATAATAGGAGAAAAGATCATTTTGATAAAAAAGTGGTAGGGGCGATAGAGTGTTATACAGGAAAAATTGGTACGCCAGTTTCGAGGTTATGTTTTTTCTCAATATCGGAAGCTTTTACTTTTCTTCTTACCTTTTTCCAAATGAACGGGATTAATTGCGTATCTGGATAAACATTGCAGCTGCATTTTGTTAATCGTTAAAGTATTTTATGGATGAGAAATAAAAATTCAAGAAGAAAAGGCGCGAGACGCGTCACTCTGTTGTCGGCCGGCGTCAGCTGTTCAGTGAGTGTAGAATGAGTGTGTGTGTGAGCAGTGCGCGCGCACGATCGAGTCGATTGGTGGATCGAAAACTGCATCGTTGCGCGCTCTGTCGGACTGAGACCTAACTTCGTTGTAGAGGTCATGACCCGAACTCTCGAGACAGACCGTGCTCGAGACGTGGTCATTATGATTATTCTCGGAAAAAATTCCTCCAGCTTCCAAGAAATTATATGACGTCAAGAATCTCTACTGACATCATGGCCGGGGGAATTCCCTTATAGGGGAGCGACAATTGCGGTAAAATAGAATGAGATATTGAACAGCCATAACTCCCGTGTTTTTCATCGGACAGACTTCTTTCGGGAGTCATTCTCTTCGTTACCAAATTCTCTAAGTATTCTTTTTTTTAGTTTTATTTTTTTTCGAAATCCTTAAGGGGGTACGCAGAAAATAATTTTTGAATAGCCATAACTCCCGTGTTTTTGATCGGACAGACTTCTTTCAGGCGTCATTTTCTTCGTTATCAAATTCTCTAAGTGTTCTTTTTTTCAGTTTTATTTTTTTAGCAATTCTTAAGGGGGTACGTAGGAAATAATTTTTGAACAGCCGTAACTCCCGTGTTTTTGATCGGACAGACTTCTTTCAGGCGTCATTTTCTTTGTTACAAAATTCTCTAAGTGTTCTTTTTTTAGTTTCATTTTTTTTGCAATTCTTAAGGGGGTACGTAGAAAATAATTTTTGAACAGCCGTAACTCCCGTGTTTTTGATCGGACAGACTTCTTTCAAGCGTCATTTTCTTTGTTTTCAAGTCCTCTAAGTGTTCTTTTTTTTAGTTTTATTTTTTTCGCAATCCTTAAGGGGGTATGCAGAAAATAATTTTTGAACAACCATAACTCCCGTGTTTTTGATCGGACGGACTTCTTTCAGGCGTCATTTTCTTCGTTGTCAAATTCTCTAAGTGTTCTTTTTTATTTTTATTTTTATCGTAATCCTTAAGGGGGCACGCAGAAAATAATTTTCGAACAGCCATAACTCCCGCGTTTTTGATCGGACAGACTTCTTTCAGGCGTCATTTTTTTCGTTGTCAAATTTTCTAAGTTTTCTTTTTTTAGTTTTATTTTTTTCGTAATCCTTAAGGGGGTACGCAGAAAATAATGTTTGAATAGCCGTAACTCCCGTGTTTTTGATCGGACAGACTTCTTTCAGGCATCATGTTCTTCGTTGTCAAATTCTCTAAGTGTCCTTTCTTTCGTTTTATTTTTTTCGAATTCCTTAAGGGGGTGCGCAGAAAATAAATTTTGAATAGCCAAAACTCCCGTGTTTTTGATCGGGTGGACTTCTTTCAGCCGTCATTTTCTTTGTTGTCAAATTCTCTAAGTGTTCTTGTTTTAGTTTTATTTTTTTTGCAATCCTTAAGGGGCCACGCAGAAAAAAAATGTTGAACCCGCGTTTTTGGTCGTACAGACTTCTTTCAGGCGTCATTTTCTTCGTTTTCGAATGCTCACGGTGCCCTTTTTAAGATTTTTTTTTTTTTTGCAATCTTTAAGGGGGTACGCAGAAAAGAAATTTGCAAAAATGCAGAAATTGGGCACTTAATGATGTCTGATTGGATTGAAACTTGGTGGGACATTTGTTTTAGATCATATACAGAAATTCTGTAAGTTAGAAAAATATTCGTTCGTAAACTTTCAAGTTTCAACTACATATGGTCATTTCTGAGATCTGGGTCTAGAGGGTCATCGACGTAGATATGTGAGCAATTTTAAAAGGCACTTTTCAACATAACTGAGTTCGTGCCTCATAAGATTGATTTTTTCAAAATCCTACACCAGAATACTGCCTTAAAATAAACTAAAAGCATGTATAAATTTAAAAAATCGACAATTAACTGAAGTAAGAACAATTAAAAATTGGTAAACCGAACCCTTCGCGTCTGCATAATCGAGCTGGTGATGCCGAACAGTGACATTAAAATAATGGCACCGGTGTAGTAAAAATAATTCTCTGCAAACCAAACTGCAAGTGTGAAGACTTGAAATATGTAAAATGGATTGAGGACTTCCAGAAGAAGCAGAACGAGTATGCTCTGGACGGGGACCAAAATTTCGTTGTTCCCATAAACGATCCGCCTGGAAAAAGTTAAAGTTACCTCTGAAGGGACCATTATTTTTTTTTGGAGGGTAATTTTTTTTTTTTTTTTTTTTTTTTTTTATTACCTGAGCAATTGTTCCTCCTTGCTAAGACCCTGATCGTGACCAAGATGCAGATCCGAGCAGGCAACAAATTTATCGAGGCCGACCAATCTCGCAAATTCCGATTTTGTCACGTCCCAAATGTAACATTGCTTCTTGAACCAAAATGCATTATATTCCGGTACCTCTTGCAAGGTACCATTCTCCAATCTCAGGTTTAGACTTTTGCCCTCGATACTCTTCAATTGTTCGTCATCTAGGTTTCCAAAAGTACTGGCAAAAGTCTTTGCCCTAAAAGTTGCCCATAATCGTCAATTTACAAAAAGGTTACAAGTAGGTTAATTTAGGTTAATTTATTTATATTAAGGTTAATTGATTTATGGGTTAATTTAGGTTATGGGAATAGTATTTTAGGTTAATTTATTTACTAAGGTTAATTTATTTATATTAAGGTTAATTGATTTATGGGTTAATTTAGGTTATCGGAATAGTATAAATATATATTTTTTTTTCGGAATTAGACCTTATCGTTGTTAAACTGACCTCAATCTTTTGGTCGTCACGGTCTTGACGTCCTTGACATAATAGGATTTGTATTTTCCCTGATAATCGTCGATTATCAGTAACTTTGTAGCTCGATTCAGCTGACATCGTTTGTGCGTGGCATATAAATAAAGTTGGGGATACCAGTGAAAGAATAGCCTGACCCAGCCAACCGTCAATAGAAACGAGAGATACGTGAAAAAAGAACCGATGCAGCTTCTCTCAAAACCGTGTATTTGCTGAAAATTTTCATAAATTCTCAGTGCAAAATAATTCACAAGATCACTTGCAATTTTCTTTAAGGGGTTACGCCTATTTGAATTTATTTAAGGATGTTGACTTCCAAATCGCAAACGATGAAAAAATTCTGAAAATTTGGTATGTTTTTGGATGAATTATTTAAGAGGTCGTGTAAAAATTTCACGACCATTAGGAAGATCGTTATTGAACAATTAACATTAACAAATTAAATTAAATGTAGTCTTATGGAAACTGATGTAACTTTGCGATAAGTTTGTTTTTTTTTGACCTCTCAATTTTTCAATATCTACACTATATTGAAAGCAACGGAAAAAAACGAAGTTTATTTATAAATATTTTTTTTATTTGTTTAACAAATTGTTCTTAACAAAATGTTAATATTTTAATAACGAGCTTCCTAATCGTCGTGAAATTTTTACACGACCTCTTAAATACTTCGTATAAAAATATACCAAATTTTCAGAATTTTCTCATCATTTTTCATTTTAACCCTTAAGGAGGTTGAAGTAATGATGATAGAATTCTGAAAATTTAATATGTTTTTACATGAAGTGTTCAGGAGTTTTACGACGATTAAGAAGCTTATTTTTAATTAAGAAGTTTATTGAACAATTATCATTATAAGATTTCATAGGGACTCAACATCCTTAATTAATTAATGAATTTATTGAATCTATTTAATTAATTAATTAATTTATTGAATTTATGTAATTAATTAATTAATTTAGTGAATTTATTTAATTAATTAATTAATTTTTTGAATTTATTTAATTAATTTATTCATTTGTTGAATTTATTTAATTATTTTATTCTAGAAATGTGAGATTTTGAAAATACTCTTTTAGAATGCGGGTTGAAAGTCGTTTGAAGCCTGTTCTTGTGAAGTCAACTTTTTCAAAATCTGCTCGTTGAAGCATTTTTTTTTCATTGAAAATTAGCTGTGTGCGAATATTCGAATTTACGAATTATTCGAGACGAATCGAATAATTCGAATCGAGTTTCGAATCAAATAGTTCAAATTATTCGAATAATTCGATTCGATTCGTCTCAATAAATAATTCGTAAATTTGAATATTCGCACACCCCTAATAAAAAATCATTTTTCATTTACCATTCAATAATTGCTAAAGATTGATTTTCTTTATTGTTTTTTATTTTTATTAATTTTTTTTAATGTCGTGAATTTTTTTTTTAATTTGAGAGAAATATATTGCCGAGACAAAAAAAGAGTTTAACTTTTTAAAAACTCAATTACACTTGACTATAATAATCAGCGTAATGAATTTATTTTTTAATTTTTCTAAAGATGTATTTTCATAATATCTAAAAAAATATTTTTAATTTTACATTTCATTAAAATTTTGGTAATGAAACTTTCTTTTAAACGTTATGTTTTATTAAAATTTTCATTACTTCAGTAGTGAGCTATGAAAAAAATGTTATGATTAATTAAATATATCATAGAACAGAATGACCCTTCATCGAAATTGATCAATTTAAGAGCAAAAAATAATTATTCGAATTATTCGACTAATTCGAATGGTTCGAATTATTCGAATATTCGATTAGATTCTATTTGACTCTGACTTTGGACGGGAATTTTTTCCCTAAAATTAAATGTTTTTAAAAATACTTTCTTAAAAAATTCTGATAAAAGCGCCCTGAAAAAATGATTGACATTTGCGTAAATAAAAAAATTTAGAAAAAACTAAAAAAACTAGGAACGTTTTTTTTCAAAATGCAAAAAGATTGAATCAAAAAGGGTTCCAAAAATTTCGATTTTTTTTCGTCGTCAACTAGGCGTAACCCCTTAATGAATTTCACCAATAATTGTATGACAACAAACCAATTCTTCGCCATCTTGACCAGCATTTATTTTCTGCCACTGCACTTCCGACTGCTTGTCGTTTTTCAGCCCTGAACGATGAATAAATAAAAGACAGACATAAATGGATAAATAAATGGATGGTTCCTTATTCAGAGTGCGCGTATCTTTGTGCATTATAAAATAGAGGCATTGTTTGATGTGCCACATGTTTGACGATAATAATTGATGTTTTCGCCCTTGAAAGATCTTAACCGGGGGACCTTGACCTAAATGATATTTACATCGTGCGAAGATTCACAATGAGATAGGAAAAATGTAAAATCTCGTGGATAATAAAATTATTTTTGTAAGAAAATCCGATCCGCGAGTATATTATTATCAATCTATTATCGCTCGAGTCACGCTCAAAACGCTCTCGGCTCTCGCATTGCAGAGAAAAGTAATCGCTGGATGCACGTGCCATCCTGGATCAATCGGCGTTCTTTATCTTGAAATATCGTTCTATAAGATCGATCTGAGATGGTGATAAATATATTTTTTTGCCCGGAATACCGCAAGTATGATTCGCCCGATCGTTTTGGTCGGTGCTTATCGGGGAAATATGCCGCTGGCGTCGTTTTGATCGATTTTCTCGAAATCACTCGCAATTTATATTTTGGGGAAGCCGTATTTTTTACGATCGCATCACTGAGCCTCGAAGAAATTGCCAATCATTCATTTTATCGATCGATTAATCGGTGAACCCGTCACGCGCCGGTTACAACTGGAATTTCGCTTTAGTGTCGACAACCAGGAAAATTGGCTCACTGGAAAAAATCGGTAAAATCCATGAGTGACCGATACTGTGGGCTCGAATATTGTTTATTATTTGAAAAAAAAAAAAATCGTGATCTAGATCGATCATGCGTCGTTAATGACAATTCTCTCGATCGAGATTTCGATCGATCACGTCGATTGGTGCCATTTCGTAAATTCTCTTTTTCCTCTCTCTCTTGCTTGGAAATGTTTATTGATTTATGATAAACGATCCTGATTCTTAATGTCACTATTGCGATCCAATTAAGGGGGTGTCGAAACACGAGTCGATTTTGCCATTTTTATATGTCTACGTTTTATTTACAATCGTCGGACTAAACTAATTGATATTCGATGGGATTATTGTCTCGTGACTGGTGATAAGAAAATCGTTATCAGTGGAGAAACATCTGGGACAGACGCATGCTTATCGTGAATATGATCGGTTTAATGTATACTTTTTCTCTGCGATGTTTCGAAAGGACAAATTTCGTCATTTTGAATTTTTCTTCGATTCAAGTGTGTGTGTCAAAACGTTGGCATTCGTTTATATCCCTTAATGACACATCGGATTTCTTTTTGTTCGTTCTAATACCGGTGATTTTCTCATTTGTACACTCGCTTATCAAAAGGTTATAAAAATTTATGATAAGCGTTAATGATCATTTGAGTTTTTTTTGTCTCCAAAGCATTTTATTGCTATTTGTTGACACATCTGTCATGTCCCATTTTGTATATCGCTATATAAACAGTCTCAGTATTAAAAAAAATTTACTTATTTAATTTAATTAATTTAATTAATTTAATTAATTTAATTAATTTAATTAATTTAATTAATTTAATTAATTTAATTAATTTAATTAATTTAATTAATTTAATTAATTTAATTAATTTAATTAATTTAATTAATTTAATTAATTTAATTAATTTAATAAGTTAGGAGACTGTTTAAATTTACTTACCATCGGATTCGGTCATAACTCAAAGCTCTTTCCTTGTCAATTCCAGTCTTGTTTTTTCTTCGTCTTTTCTTGTTGCAGTACAATTTTTCCTCCTGAGAAGCTTAATTCTTTCTCTGCGTAATTGCCAGTACTTGGATAACTTCCACACGCAAAGAATTCTCCTGCGAATAAAATAAATATCAATGAAAATTCTTGGAGAATAATTACAACATTAGTCTGGTCCAGTGATCGGCAAAAAAAAATCTATCTATTTTTATTATCTAATTTTTTCGAAAAATTAATAATTAGCAAAGAAATATTTGTAATTTTTGTTTAACATTAGTAATTAGCGGGAACATATTACTAATTTTTCTAAAAATTAGTAATTAGTGACAAAATATTTCTAATTTTTATTTAAAAATTAGTAATTAGCAAAAAAATATGACTAATTTTTCTAAAAAATGAGTAATTAACGATAAAATATCGCTAATTTTTTCCAAGAATTAGTAATTAGCGAGAAAGATATTGCTAAATAACCAAAAAAATCAATAATTTGTAAACAAATGTATTAATTTTGGAAAAAGTAATAAATAAAATAATAATTACTAATGTATTTTTTAATAGGTACTGATTAAATATTCGTATTAATAATAACTTCTGTGATATCGTATGACATTCGATACAATAAATACTAATGTGTAAAATATTCAAAAGATCTAGTTATTATAACAAATAAAACAACTTTTTGAATAGAGTTGTTTGAGCTTATAACCATGACTCAATCCGTACGTAAAAATACACAATACTTTTCTACAAATTACTGTATTAAAAAAAATTAATTAGTAATATTTTTTCGCTAATTACTAATTTTTTTGGAAAAATTAGAAATATTTTTTCGCTGAATACTAATTTTTTAGAAAAATTAGTAATATTTGTTGACTAATTATTAATTTTTCGAAAAAATGATTAATAAAATCAATATCGTTGATGAAAAAATCGATACTGCCGATCACTGGTCTGGTCCTTTAATAAAAACCCTTTTTGCTTCACTTCGGGTCGACCGATTCCAAAATTTCTCTTTCGTACTTAAAGGCTATCACTAAACTTAGAGAATGGCATTTGGTTCATTCCGATAACTTTATTTTTGTAGAAATGAGAGGACTTTGAAAATCGTCGAAAAAATGCCTTAAAAAATTTGCAAAAATCGATGGTCGAACTTTAAAAATTTGCAAAAAATCGAAAAATGATCTCAATCGGATGAACCAAGCCAGGTTTTGAAGCTTGAACGATTACGAAGAGAATAAGATCATGCACAAGCTACAATTCTATCTAGTAAATAAATTACAGCCATTTTAGTGAACTGATTGAATTTTTGCAAAAATGCAATAAAAAAAAATTTTTTTGGCCCTTATATTGATGTATAAGGGTTCCCCCCTGTTCCCCCCTGAACACTAATCGATCAATAGTTTTTTTTTTTTTAATCAAAATTTTCATGAATTTTCACTAAGAACTTTCGCACTTCGATCTGCGCACTTCTGTTTTGCGCAACAAGTGCTACCAGTTAATTCTAAACATGACATCGAAATTAATTATCATCGACACAATTCTCATGACAAACGGCAATTATCTCAAGGCATACTTAACAAGTTCGATATACTGAACATTTTCAAACTGAACCCTCGACAAATTTTTGCTACAATTTTTCATTCTTGAAAAAAATTTAATCACTATCATTTGTGCAATTTTTTTTACTTTTTTCAAACTTTGATTTTATTATGCGTAAGTTAAACTTCAATGAAATAAAATTTATTGCATACCATAATAATCTTAGATTGAAAAATGAAAGAAATCATTGTCAAATTAAGAACTCAACGTCCGAAATCGATAAGCAATAATTGATAAATCGATAAATCGATTGCCCAGTCATGCCTTAAATGGTAAATAAAATTATTTAAAGTTCCACGGCACTCGATTCATAGGGAATTTTGCGTGCCTATCACGTGATCACGGCTCTCGACCAATCAGGTAACTTGTTTCCTAGGGAATTTTTCGTGCCTATCACGCGACGGCGGCTCTCGACCAATCAGGGACCTCGTTTCCTAGGGACTTTTTTCGTGCCTATCACGTGACCGCGACTTTCGACCAATCAGGGGACTTGACTCTTAGGGAATTTTTCGTGCCTATCGCGCGACGGCGGCTCTCGACCATTCAGGGACCTCGATTCCCAGGGAATTTTCCGAGCCTATCGCGTGACTGCGACCCTTGACCAATCAGGGACCGCGATTCCTAGGGAATTTTTCGTGCCTATCACGTGGCGGCGGCTCTCGACCAATCAGGGACCTCTATTCCTAGAGAATTTTTCGTGCCTACCACATGACCGCGTTTCTCGACCAATCACAACAATCGACTGGCTTACTTTTAGGTTTTTGGCTCTATTCTGTTTATCTGTTGTATCTTTGGAACTATTTAATGTATTTTCGTCATCGTTACAAAACGGGCGTTCGAATTGTTTTCGATCTCGAAACGCATCCCGCAACAAATGTGCTCGTAAAAATGAAATATGCGTCGGACGATTATCCCTGTTTCTCTTTGTCGCAGTTTCGCTGAAGAATGAATACCTCGGTAACCATAATTGCAGCTGAAACACTCACGAGCACGTCGCGTGCAAGAAAAATCCACATGAACGCAAAAAGGACTATATTGGCATTGCATCCGCGTGTGTTTTTTTCTCTTTGCGAACTTATACACATATTTATGTATAATGGTATGTGAGCTACTCGCTCTGGTGAAAAGCAACACATTTACGAGTACTTTATCACTTTTCGCTTATCCAGGGGCGTCTCGGTTCTCAGTCGACGCTAATTCACTTTTATTTGAACCAATTCGAACGACGCTAATTCCAACGCTTCCGCGATGCTTAATCTCCAGATTCCATCAAATCTCGATCTCGTCAGAGTTTCTGTGAGATTTTTATTTATTTTTTTTAATTCCCACTTTTTTTTTGTTGCGTCAGGTGTAACTAATTATCGACGAGATGGCAATGAGCGTATTGCGCTTTTTCACGGACCGATCGCTTCATCGGTTTGTTTCCAAATAAATAAAAAACGTTTCTTCGTTCTCCGCACTAGCTGTTAAGTTACACACATATATTTATATATACAGTCCCGATCAAAAGTTTGGAAAAACCAGTCAATATTTCTTGCCGCATTAGAAGTTGCATAACTCCGTCAAAAAAAAAGATAATCGAAATTTAAAAAAAGCGTTTTGACGGGGAGGAATTCAGCTTGATTTTGCTTTTTCAAAATATTTTTTATGGTTTTTTTTCGATCCGGTACGCACTTTTGTATGTGACTGTTTCTTGGCCCTTTTTCGACCATCGCGAATTGGGCGCACAGCTTGAGGACATTTTTTTTAAATCTTTTTTATCTACCGTACATTTGAAAGGGTTAGTAGACGCTCCATTTTTGTTCCTTAAAAATTTTTGTACGATTTTTTCTCGCAAAGTTATTTCACTTTTGGCTAAAAAAGTCAAATTTTGAAAGATGCAACGTAACTCAAAAACTATAGAGTTTGAGAGAAAATGTCAAGTATGAAAAAAGTAGCGGACGTGTACACGGAATCGCCTGGAATTATTTCAGAATTTTCCTATGAACTTTTTTTTACTATTTCCGCTCGAAACTCTGATGATGATCTCCCAACGAAAAATTGTATCTGATTGAAATTTGCGTATTTCGTGATACAATAAAAATCTGAAAAAATTGGGCAACATTTAGCATGTTATAAACAACAATTAGCAATAATATTATTGCTCAAAAGTTATTAATAAATTGTTTAAACAATTTGTCAATGACTTCTGGGCAATATTATTATTGATGAACAATGATTAATAATTATTATTGATAATTGTTGTTTATAACATGTCAAATGTTGCTGATTTTTTAAAGATTTTTATTGTATCACGAAGTACGGAAATTTCAATCAGAAAAAAAATTTCGCTGGGACGTCAGAATCAGAGTTCGAGCAAAAATAGTTTAAAAAAAAATTCATACGAAAATTTTGATATAATTCCAGGCGATTCCATGTATACGTACGCTACTTTTTTCATACTTAACATTTTCTCTTAATCTGTATAATTTTTGAGTTACGTCGCATCCTTCAAAATTTGTCTTTTTTAGCCAAAAGTGAAATAACTACGCAAGAAAAAATCGTACGAAAATTTCTAAAAAACAAACATGGAGGCTCTGCTAACCCTTTCAAATGTACCGTAGGTAAAAAAGACAAAAAAAATGTTCTCAAGCTGTGCGCCTAATTGGCGATGGTCAAAAAAGGCCAATAAACAGTCATGTACAAAAGTGTAAACTGGGTCGAAAAAAAAATCATAAAAAATATTTTTAAAAAGCAATTGTTTAAACAATTTATTAATAACTTTTGGGCAATATTATTATTGATAATTGTTGTTTATAACATGCCAAATGTTGCCCAATTTTTTCAGATTTTTATCGTATCACGAAGTACGGAAATTTCAATCAGAAACAATTTTTCGCTGGGACGTCATTATCAGAGCTTCGAACAAAAATAGTAAAAAAAAAAAATTCATAGGAAAATTCTGAAATAATTTCAGGCGATTCCGTGTACACGCCCGCTACTTTTTTCATACTTGGAATTTTCTCACAAACTCTATAGTTTTTGAACTACATTGCATCTTTCTAAATTTGACTTTTTTAGCCAAAAGTGAAATTACTTTGCGAGAAAAAATCGAACAAAAATTTTTAAGAAACAAAAATGGAGCATCTACTAACCCTTTCGAATGTACGGTAGATAAAAAAGTTTTGAAAAAATTTCCTCAAGCTGTGCGCCCAATTCGCGATGGTCGAAAAAAAACCAAGAAACAGTCACGTACATACAAAAGTGCGTATCGGATCGAAAAAAAATCAGAAAAAAAAACTAAAAAAGCTAAATAAAGCTGAATAGAGAACTTGCATGTTTTTTTAAAAAAATTTTATTCGAAAGTAGGATAAAAAATAATGTATTTCCCAAGACAGTTTTTTTTTTAAAGGAATATTGACGCTGCAAAAAAATATTCTTTGACTCTAATTTTTCTCGAAAAATTTGAATTGGCAACCATATTGTTGTACCCAACTATCAGCGCCGCCAGTGTCGTGTCCGGGAACCACTTCTCATTGTAAACAGTTTCTGCTCTCGGTGACGCAAAAATCTAACCTATAACTTACGTATAACCTACAGTATAATATTCTTCAATATTATTATTTACGTCAAAAGTATCACAGAAAAAATATAAATTGACAAAGCAATTATGGATTCATTCACCCCGCAACCAAACTTGGATTGGTTCATGTCTTGTTTTGTAACATCGTGCAAAAACACAAGTACTACACCAGAAAAGATATTTGTCCATGTGCCAAATAATCCAGTGAAAAGAAAGGTTTGGTGCGCGGCTGTTGGTTTTGAGAAAAATAAAAAAATAAAAATAAATAGTTATTGTTGCGAAGATCATCTTGAGGTAAGTCCTTTCTTATACATTTAAAGAGAAAATAATATCAGAGCAGCGTTGCAAAAATATTATTCTTTACAGCTCGAAACTGATTTGAAAAAATACGATGAATATAAACGGTTTCGAGCTGTAAAGAATAATATTTTTGCAACGCTGCTCTGATATTATTTTCTCTTTAAATGTATAAGAAAGGACTTACCTCAAGATGATCTTCGCAACAATAACTATTTATGTTTATTTTTTTATTTTTCTCAAAACCAACAACCGTGCACCAAACCTTTCTTTTCACTGGATTATTTGGCACATGGACAAATATCTTTTCTGGTGTAGTACTTGTGTTTTTGCACGATGGTACAAAACAAGACATGAACCAATCCAAGTTTGGTTGCGGGGTGAATGAATCCATAAATGCTTTGTCAATTTATATTTTTTCTGTGATACTTTCGACGTAAATAATAATATTGAAGAATATTATACTGTAGGTTATACGTAAGTTATAGGTTAGGTTTTTGCGTCACCGAGAGCAGAAACTGTTTACAATGAGACGTGGTTCCCGGACACGACACTGGCGGCGCTGATAGTTGGGTACAACAATATGGTTGCCAATTCAAATTTTTCGAGAAAAATTAGAGTCAAAGAATATTTTTTTGCAGCGTCAATATTCCTTTAAAAAAAAACTGTCTTGGGAAATACATTATTTTTTATCCTACTTTCGAGTCCCATAGATTAAAATACAGATTTCAGATGCATGCAAGTTCTCTATTCCTCCCTGTCAAAACGCTTTTTTTAAAATTCGATTATCTATTTTTTCGACGGAGTTATGCAACTTCTAGTGCGGCAAGAATTATCGACTGGTGTTTCCAAACTTTTGAACAGGAGTGTAAATGCAGTTATGTTGGCATGCACAGTTCAGTATCAAATTGGACGTGACTTATCGGACATTCATATTTTGCAAAAATGATTATTCGTTGCTTTTATTATGCAGTTGAACATTGTTCTTTAAATCGATTCACATTGTTTCGGGATTTCGTGATCACGCAAATATTCGGATGGAAATCGAAGAAAATTTCAGGAAGTGCAATTTGTTGAAATAAAACAAATATCTTAAGAAAATTGGTCACATTGTTTTTCTTTGATAACTTAAATTTTTTTTATCGCACAGTCAAACAAGGATTTTAAATGATTCTCTGGATCAAGGTTTTTCGAAACTATTTTTTGAAAATAACGTAATAATTTTTTTTCAGAGCTTCCAATCGATGAATCCACTTTAAATCAGAATCTTAAAAATTGTAATGAGAGACTAAATTTTTCAAAACCGAACGATTATTCTCAAAAAATTAAATATCTTTGACATTTTTTCACAATGATCTGAATATTCTTTAAAACTGACAGAAAAGGTCGGTAAAAAATTTTTAAATAATGAAACTAATATTTTCTAAAAAAACTAAATTTTGTTGACATTTTTTAATGAAAATCTGAATATTCATTTTTTATATTTTCGAAGAAATTTCTCTACAAGGATTTTTAGTGCGATTTTTGCAAACCAAAATTTATATTTTTTCTAGCTTTTAAATCGGGTGGGGGTCGAAGAGTCGACTAACCAATATTTCGAACGGCCGAAATCCCGAATTTCACGATTACGAGCGTTCGAATAACGAAGCGCCGAAATCCCGAACGCCAGAAAAGCGAAAGCGGAGAGAGCCGCCCCATGCGTAAGAGAGAGAGAGATGCGCCTCCTCTCTCTCTTACGCATGGGGCGGCTCCCTCGACTTTCTCTTTTCTGGCGATCGGGATTTCGGCGCTTCGTTATTCTAACGCTTGTAATCGTGAAATTCGGGATTTCGGCCGTTCGAAATATTGGTTAGTCGACTCTTCGACCCCCACCCTTTAAATCGAAGCCCTTCAGATCGTTCTAAACCGACCACTTTCACAATTACTGTAAAAATCATTTGTGGAATCGTATTCTGGTCAATTACATCCGACGATCATTTAATTGTTCTATGGAATTTCACTAAAGTGTCATCGAATTGATATCCGAATGACGCACGCATTTTTTTGCAAATATGTCATTTCTAATCGTTCATTATAATTTCCCATCAAAGTCCAATTGGATTGCTTTTGTCGACCATAAAAAAAAACGGAGTCAGAATTTTTTAAAAATCGATTTTTTTAAATTTCATTTTTTTACTGTACACATATTTAAGTATAAACAGAGAAAATTTCATGTCAATCCGACAAATGTTTTCGAAGTTATAGGCATAAAAACAAAATTATAGGTTATTTTTACCGAGAAATATTTTCCATTTTATAAACAATTTAAGGCAAAAATTTTCATTAAAAATCGATCTTTTTTCGAGAAGTCGCCATTTTGTTAAAAATATATATTTTACTTATTTCTTCTATTAGATACTAGATTATACCTTATTTTAAAGGAATCTTTTTGATTTTTTTGATTTTGGATGATCCAATCCAGAGATATCGTCTTCAGAGCAAGACACCTTTTTTCAGAGGACCTTTTTTAGAGGGTCGGATACAGCGGATCCAAGAATCATTATTTTTCAAAAAGAAAAATTTTATAATTGAGTTAAAAGTATATGTATATAAATGTATATGTATATAAATGTATATAAAGTATATGTATATAAATCAGAGTTTGGCAAAGTACTGTAAAGTACTTCAAGTATCAAGTACAAAGTATTTGAAAGTACTAAGTACTCGTCAAGACGAGTACTCGAAGTACAAGTACTTGAAAAAATCAAGTACCAGTATCAAGAACTTTTCAAGTTTTCGGGTACGTCTCGTAAATTCTGGTACTTGGGTCATTCCATGTCAAATCGATCAAGAGTTGGAATCGTCCACTTTCGATTTCGATGAAATTTAGTCAGAAGTTTTGTTTTATCATAAAACCAAGTTCTACCAAGGGAAAAAAATTAAATTATTTTTTTCAAAAGTTATGCAAAATTCAAAATTTAACCATTTTTCATTTTTTTTTCTAAATATCTTGAAAACTATGATAGTTATGAAAAACCGTTTGTTTCGTTTTGAAGCGTATACTTGGGGCTACGAAAAAAAAAATATTCCGACAACATTTTTTGAAAAATGATGAATTTGGAGAATTATGAATTTTTTTAAATCGTGGAAATCCACAATTAATTTCGAATTTTTTGTTCAATTTTTTGAATATAATACCTTTTACTGATTTGAAAAGATCCTGAAATTTTCAGAAAGGTGTTTTTTTTTGTTTCAAAAATATGAATTTTTTTCAAGTTGAGCAATCATGTAATTTTGTAATTTTGAGCAGTCACAATTCCATGATTGATCAACTTCACTTAACTAAGAGGTAAAAAAAAAAGTTTTACCAAAATTCAAAAATTCATATTTTTGAAACAAAAAAAAACACATTTCTGAAAATTTCAGGATCTTTTAATATCAGTACATGGTGCTATATAAAAAAAATAAAACCAAAAATTTAATGTTGATCGTGGATTTGCACGATTTTGAAAAATTAAAAATTCTCCAAATTCATCATTTTTCAAAAATTTGTTTCGGAATATTTTTTTTTTCGTAGCCCCAAGTACACTCTTTAAGACGAATCCAGAACAATTTTTTCGTAACTATGATAGTTTTCCAAATATTAGAAAAATAAACTTGAAAAAAAAGTGACATTTTGAATTTAAAAAAAAAAAATTAATTTTTTTCCTCTCTTAGAACTTTGTTTTATAATAAAAGAAAACTTCTGACCAAATTTCATAGAAATTGGAAGGGGTCGATTCCAAATATTGGTCGATTTGACATGGAATGACCCATATTCAAAGACTTTGCAGATGCAACCATCAGCAAGACACATTCAAAAGTACTTGGTACTTGTACTTGAAAAAAGTACTTCAAGTACAGAAAAGTACTTGAAATTTTCAAGTACTGTACTTCATAAGTACTTTGTACTTGCAAGTACTGTACTTCAAGTACCTGAAAGTACCGAGTACTTTCAAGTATTGCCCAGCTGTGATATAAATTTTTACGTTGATAAATTGAAATGTTTTTCCAGAAAAAATTCTTGAAAATAGTACATTATGATAGTGTCATACAACATTTTATTGCACGAGGGCGTAAAATGGGCCTTTTACGTACGGAGTGCAATAAATCACTTTTTTCGACCTCTTGACCGCTTATAATTAAGCCCTTAATTATTGTTTTTCGAATTGTCATTTTTCTCTGCTTCTTCCACACTTCAAGGATTTTATTCACCGAGACGAAACGGGGCAATCGTGTCGGGGACCCACGTGACATAATCGCGCGGGTGTCCTTTAAGGCGGCTATTCCCCTCGACTTTATAATCATCACCTCGTGCGTGCCCGCACTTCGTTCTCCACGCTCTGAATGCGGCGGCAAAAATTTATACGTTCGCTATCACACGCGCTTCTACGTACGCGCGTTTCAATAGCGATTTCGCTTCTTCGCGTATATCAGCCCCGAGGATATGTAACGCCATTCTGCAATCGGTTTCACTATATGTACACTCCCGTCCAAAAGTTTGGAAACACTCGCTCCGATTATCCACTTCGCACAAAATGTTTCACAGGTCTTTTAAAAAAGAAGATATTTCAATTCAACAAGCGTCCTTTCAGAGGGGACATATTCAGCTTCATTTAGGTTTTTCAAAAAAAAAATTCGATTTTTTTTTAACCCGGTACGTCCTTTGAAACATGGTCGTTTTTTGACTTTTTTTTTGGCGTTTAAATTTTGGCGCAGGAATCATGAACATTTTTTCAAACTGTTTTTCGCATGAAAAAATTGTAGGGCGGAGTGTAAGCTTCAATTTCGTTTTTTTTTAATTTTCGTACGATTTTTTTTCGCAAAAATGTTCAGATTTTTGCAAAAAATGATCATCTGCGTTTTCGGGAAATCACTAAGAGGGTAAAAAGTTGCATACAATTATCCAGGATTCAATGAAATTTGTTCAGAATTTTTTTTCAAAAATTTGAATCGGGACGAGTGTTTCCAAACTTTTGGACGGTAGTGTAAATATATATATGTATATGAGGTATTCCTGCTCAACGGGACCCCCTTTTAAGCCGACCTCTTTCGATTTTCTTGAAACTCGAGTATGTTTTAATGTTGCCTGAAAGTATATTGTACACCAATTTTCAGATCTCTAACTATAATACTCTTTGGAATACACCAAAAGTTATATTTCAAACTTTTTGCGTATTCTGCGCTTCGGAGCTTTGGCACGGCGCGAAATAAAATCGAAAAAATTCTTTGACAATAGCTTTCGATCGGAAATTTCCTGCGCTTTTCGAAAAAAATATCAGCGATTCCGAAAAAAAAAACGAATTCATTTAAATTTCGGCCAAATTTGGTTTTTGACCGAAATTCAAATGAATTCGTTTTTTTTCGGAATTGCTGATATTTTTTTCGAACAGCGCAGGAAATTTCCGATCGAAAACTATTGTCAAAGAATTTTTTCGATTTTATTTCGCGCCGTGCCAAAGCTCCGAAGCTTTGAATACGCAAAAAGTTTGAAATATAACTTTTGGTGTATTCCAAAGAGTATTATAGTTAGAGATCTGAAAATTGGTGTACAATATACTTTCAGGCAATACTAAAACATACTCGAGTTTCAAGAAAATCGAAAGAGGTTGGCCTAAAAGGGGGTACCGTTGAGCGGGAATACCTCATATATCACTGTATGACCATCTAAAAGTTGCACAATGAGGGATTTTCACCATGGATCGTGCGATCACTTTTGAGGTCTCGAATTGTGTAATTTTTTTGTTCCTCTGATTTGTTTGAAATTACAAAGTCGAATGATTCTTACATCGATTGACGATGTTAGTCCGGTGATAAATAATTTTTTTTTTTTAATTAAATAAAAAATGAAATCAATAGTAAATTTGCAACTTTATATTATTATAAATGCTGTTATTATAAAAATGAATTGACTTGGTTACAATTTGTGGAATAACATTTTAGGATCGTGCAAACCAATGTTGAGATCTGAAGAACTTTTTTTATACCGATCTAAATTGATTTTTGTAGTTTTCAATTTTCATCGATTTAAATTCTCAGCATCAAATAATTAATACATAGTAGATATCCATTTCATTAAGATTGATTATTTACGAATTTATTTACATTTACGAATTAAAGGATTTACATTATAAATTCCAGGGCAATTTTTTAATTGTTTATAATTTTTTAAATTACTAAAATTGAGGCTGTGCAAAAAATCTTAATAAAAATTGAAGTTGAAATATTCCATTTTTTCTCTCAATTGACATACTTTAATTGCAAGTCTTATTAAAAGCAAAATTAATTAGAAATTAACAATTAATTAATACTGTTTTTAATTTTGAAAATGTTCACCGAACTTGAAATACTTTCAAGTTCGTTTACCAAATATTAAAATGAATAAAAAATGGTAAAAATAAATTATCCTGATGAAAAAAGACAGTCGATTGTTTTGCCCCGTAATTCGCGTTAATTATTTTCTAGACGCCAAATTAAAAATGATAGTAATAAAAAATTTACAATTCAACCTTTCAATTATTGCATGGATAAAAAATAAAACAAAAAATAACAACAGAAAAATTGTTGCAAATTCTATCAGGATTTTTAAAAAGAATATTCGAATTTGAATCGAGAAAAAAAAATATAGAATGCTTTTTTTCATTTTTATTCCGTCAAAATTGTTATTTTTCCATGATTCAAAAAGTCAAAATCTCCGATTTGTCTTAAAATCGTACAAATCTTTTTTCCAGGCGCCAAAAAAAATCAAACGACTGTGAATTTTTTTAATAACTATATTTCAAGAGCGTGGATTATTATTTCAAAATATGAAAAGAAAATTCAATGAAAAAAAAATTGACGTACTCGCACAAGACGAGATAATGAATAAAGACAGTTGAGCTTTCTAATCGTGAAAATATCGTAAAACGGAAAACGAAAATGATAAAGTCGACCTCGTTCGAGTAAATACGCGCTCGATCGTCCACGAACATCGTCTTAAATAAAATACGAATTTATAATAAAAAATAAATGATAAATAAAAAATAAACAAAATAAGAATTAATTGCGCTGAACTTATTAATTTTGTTAGTTGATAAAATGTTATCACAATAAACAAAATAATCCTTATTATTGAATTGAATATTTATATCTCAATAAATTATTATACCTAAATTATATCTGGAGCATTCCATCCCAAATCGGACAGTTTGAAAAACTTTTTTTTTATTTCCTCAATTTTTTTATATTTTTGAGTACCCATCAAAAGACCCTTCCTGTTACATTCTGAGATTTTTTCAATTACCCGTTTAAAAGATATTAAATTTACAAAAAAACCGCTCTTTTTTTGCTATTTTGGTCATAACTTCTTTAATAATGGTCCAAATTAAAAGTTTTTTTTCTCAAAATTGTCTTTTTTAATGGCCTTTTCAGAAAAAAATACAACAAAAATATTCGAAGTGTTTTTGAATGAGTTTTTTGAGTTTTAAACTTTAAATCGCGTTTTTAAAAGTGTATGTCATTTTTTATTTTTTTTCAATTTTTTGTTTTAAACATCTATTCAACAATTCAACATCTATTCAACAATTTTTAAGACTAGTCCGATCGTGGGATCTCAATAACTACTATTTTTTTTCGGTTTTTGGGAATTAAATTTTTTTTTAGATAAATTATTATGAATACCAATTTTTGTTACTGCAGAGTATTTTTTGAATCATTTTTAATTAATTTTGACACTTTTTCATTGTTAACAGATTTTAAAAATTAATAATTAATCGATGAGCAAATAACAACATTCAGATGCAAAAGAAAGATTTTATTTGCGATAAAATACTGCGAAGTCAATCAAAGGGGGACACAAAAATTTCATTCAATTATTCCAATTAGCAACGGAAACGTATTGGCAAAGGAATATTCTAATTCAGGAAGTAATCGTATATGAAAGGTTTTCAAAAAAATCCGTGAATAAATAAAAACTGTAGTTATTATTGTTCATAAACAGACTTAACGATTAATTATTAATTTTAAGAACCTGTTAACAATAAAAAAGTGTCAAAATAAATTCTAAATATTGAAAAAAAACAGTGTACAGTAACAAAAATTAGTATTTATAATAATTTATAAAAAAAAAAAAAATTTTCATTTTCAAAAATCGAAAAAAATAGTAGTTATTGAGATCTCACGATCGGACTAGTCTTAAAAATTGTTGAATAGATAGATGTTTGAAACAAAAAATTAAAAAAAAAAAATCAAAAATGACATTGATTTTTAAAAACGCGATTTAATTTTAAAAACTCAAAAAACTCATTCAAAAACACGTCGAATATTTTTGTTGTATTTTTTTCTGAAAAGGCCATAAAAAGCAAAAATTTTGAAAAAAAAAACTTTTAATTTGGACCATTATTAAAGAAGTTATGACCAAAATACCAAAAAAAGAGCGGTTTTTTTGTTAATTTTATATCTTTTGAACGGGTAATAAAAAAAATCTCAAAATTTAACAGGAACGGTCTTTTGATGGGTACTCAAAAATGTAAAAAAATTGAGGAAATAAAAAAAAAAGTTTTTTCAATCTGTCCGATTTGATATGGAATGCCCTATCTATACCATTGAAAAAAAAATTAGTGCTCAAACTTACCGATGAACTTGTGCTATCGATCGAGTGATTATATTTATTATCAGCAGTGAGGATCGAGAGATCCTCCGAGCCTTCGCATATTAATGAGCACTCACGATAAAAATTCGAGTGAAAAATTATTTTTAATTCCCTCTTATTTTGATTAATTTTTTTATAGCCCAGAACTCGAGATGTTTCTCTTAATTTTTTTTTATTCGCGAGAAAAAAACAATTACCGTGCTTTTACTATTTCTCACAACAATTTGTTTAAACAAAAATTAACAAAAAAAATTCTTTGAGAATAAAAAAAAAAAAATTAAAAGCCTGACAGCGAACACCTGAGTGCAAGCAAGTACCGCGTGAAACTGACATTTCAAGTCCCGGCGGTTCTTTGGCTGTCATCTCAAATTGTCCCCCACCAGACGCCTTTTTCATGCCGGATAGTTTCCCCACTACCGATTCCGCTCGATCCCTCGTCAAAGATACGCAAAAAAATTTCAAACATTTGAGAATTGACTAAAAAAAAAATGTCGGAATTAAAAAATACTGATAAAAATGATAAATGATGAAAAATGGAAAATAACAATAAATTAGAATTAAAATTTGAAAAAACAATTAAAAAACATAATTAAGCAAATTAAAATGAAATAAAATAAATTTATTTAGGTTTTTTTTTCGTCAGAATAATTTATTTTTACCATTTTATATTAATTTTAATATTTGATAAACGATCTTGAAAATATTTTTAGTTCGTCGACATTGTCAAAATTAAAAACAGTACTAATCATAAATTTCCAATTAAGTTTTCTTTCGTTCGACTTGTGAATAAAGTATGCCAAAAATGACATACTTCAATTTTCATTGAGATTTTTCAACGACTCTTGAAGATTATTAATTGTTCTTCACTAAAAAAGCTCCGTCTAATGTAGGCTCAATGTTGCTTCATGAAAACTTGAAAATTGACTAAAAAAAAATTTGGAATTTAAAAATGAAGAAATATGTAAAATAAAAATAAAATAAAATAAAATTTTTTTTAAACAATTTAAAAACATAAATAATATGAAGCTTATTAAAATAAAATTAGAGGAAAATTAAATTGATGAAAATTAACTTTATCATATTGAAGCTTTTTTTATTTTTTATTATGAAATTCACCCATCACAATTTTCATCAAATTTTTTCAATTTTTTGTGCATATTTTTTACTTTTTAATAAATTCATTTATGATCAATCAATTTCTACTTATTTTTATTTATTATTTTTTCTAGAGCTTTTATGGATATTAAAATGCTAAATAATAATTAACAATAAATCTACTTTCAAGGGTGCGTTTTGCTATTATCGACTTATCTTAATATTCTTTGATTTTTTTTCCACAATAAAATTGTTCCACATCGTGAAATACTATTTTTCTTGATTCTTATAAAAATGTTTTTTTAACCCTCCATCTGTACACTTAAATTTTGGGATACCGTCTGTACTCTGGGTCGTTAAAGTCCTGATAATATTTTTTTCTATGAAAAAAACCTCAAAAAAATCTGAGAAATTCTAAATTACTTTTATAACATTTGTTTCCATGATCCAATCATTCGCTTAACCATTTATAGTGGACAAATTTTTTTTACAATTTTCCCAATTCCAGAGATATTTGATTTGAAAATTTGGCTTGTGCCTTAAAAGACCCAGGGTACAGACGGAGGGTTGATATTTGGATTTTAAGAGTTTGAAAAGATTTTTTTCAGTGCACTTCAATTTTTTTTCCATTGCTTGACAATGACTGGATGATAAAATGCATGGTGTACATTTAAAATTGAAAAAAACAATAACATGGACACTAGGACGATTTTTTTTTTCAAATTTTTTTATTTTTTTCACTCCCCACCTAAAATGTTGTTGCATATGTCTGAAAGAAACTACCCTGAAAGTTACAGCCCTTAATATTAATATTAAGTACTCGCCCTTCGCGTGAAAAGATTTCCCATCTAAAATACACGTAAATAAAAAACTTTTTTCTTCAAATTGCTATAACTCCGCGGCATTTTATGCTATCATATTGTCCTTGGTCGCAATTTACGCAGAATTGAACGATCTTCAAAAGTGTCCTGAGCAGCGTAAGTGTAATTTACACTGGTGAGATGGTACGAGTCACTAAAGTTGATTTTGACCCACACTTTTCGTTTTTTTGCTGTTATTTTCGAAATTATCAACGTTATCGAAAAATTGCAAAGGAAAGTTTTGTTGGAAATTTAATTTCCTACAGAAAAGGTCCTTTGGACCTACTTGCGAAAATTGATATTTCTTGAGATATTGGACCTTAACTTGGTTTTGGTATACAATTTTTATGGTTTATTGAACCAAAAGTTTCAATTTTTTGATATTCTATATCATATCACCATATCACATATCATATCACCAGTGGCGAAATGATATGGAATATCAACAATTAAGAACTTTTGGTTCGATAAACCGTAAAAATTTTATACCGCAAATAAATTAAGGTTCAATATCTCAAGAAATATCAATTTTCTCAAGTAGGTCTAAAGGACCTTTTTTGTAGGAAATTAAATTTCCAATACAACTTTCCTTTGCAATTTTTCGATAACGCTGATCATTTCAAAAATAACAGCAAAAAAACGAGAAGTGTGGGTTAAAATCAACTTTAGTGACTCGTACCATCTCACCAGTGTAAATTACACTTATGCTGCTCAAGACACTTTTGAAGAACGTTCAATTCTGCGTAAGTTGCGACCAAGGACAATATAATAGCATAAAATGCCGTGGAGTTATAGCAATTTGAAGAAAAAAGTTTTTTATTTACGTGTATTTTAGATGGGAAATCTTTTCACGCGAAGGGCGAGTACTTAATATTAATATTAAGGGCTGTAACTTTCAGGGGAGTTTCTTTTAGACATATGCAACAGCATTTTCGGTGGGGAGGGATGAAAATTAAAAAAAGTCGAAAAAAAATCGCCCTAATGGACACGAGCAATGCCCTCGAGATCTTCAGCTTTTCGCAACAATATTTGTTCGCGAATTTGTTAATGCGGGAGAGACACCAACGTTTTGGATTAGTCCGGGGCGCGTTAATTACCGGTGTCAAGATAAAATGTCAATTTGCAATTTTCATCTCACAAATGACGTCGACGTCAGGGTCGTTAAATGCACTGTACACAAAATCGTTGGCGATGCAATTGTACGAAATTCCATTTAAAACTCGATTTTCTCGCGATACGAGTAAGATTGGAAACGAATGTAAAAAAACAAAAATTGACCCTCGCTGGTCACACCTCAAAATAATTCCAAGTTGGTCACACTGGGTCAATTTGACCCGACCAACTTCTCGGATGCACTGAGAGAAAAAATTACTAGAACCAATGAAATAAAGTTTTGAAGGCAAAAAATCATTTACTTGGTACATTTTCAATAAACGAATGTACTTGAACCTAACAATTTTTTATCAATTATATGTTATATGTTTTACCATTAAAAACATGCATTTCTTTTAATAGAGGAAGCACTTATCCTTTTTATGAACCATGATTTTAACTATATTACATTTGGAATAGAATAAATTATACACTGAGAAAAAAATTTGTTGAATTAACAAATTAATTAGTCCAATCAACAGGAGAAATGATTGATTCAATCAAATGCGTGTTTATTAATTGTTGCTAAACATTTTATAAAAAATATATAGCCCTTGCCCGATAATTTAATATGCATAGTTTAGTGGCCCCAAAAAGAGATAAATAGAAAAAAAAAGAAAAATCTGCGCCAATTCTTCGATCTAATTTCTCTGTCCGACCGAGATTCGAACCCTCGACCCTACCTACCCATCATACCTATCCTACCTAACTACCTAACACGCTACCTATTACGCTACCGACTACTACTATTCACTTGAAAAAAGTTAGGAGTTATGAAGATTCGAATATAAGAAAACATTAAAAAATCAGTTTTTTAATTTGTAACAATTTTTGTATACTATTAAAGAATACTATAGAATTGATAGTTCTTTGCTTGAACCAAATAAAAATGTAATCATTCCAAATAAATATTCTATTGGAATAAAATAATGTGTTATTTATATTACTACAGCTTCTTTTAAAATAATCACAATCAATTTTATATCTAATAATAATTGAAAATACTACAAAAATATTTTTAGAAGTAAAATAATGATGAATTTATTGCAAAGAAATAATTTTGTTCGAAAAAAAAATTTGATATTGATGTCGTTTTTTAGATTCAAATAATCTCATGTTTATGATCCAATAAATCTAATTAATCCAACGAATGCAAATTTATTAAAACCTATTTAAATAAAGATATGTTTAGAAGTAAAATAATAATGAATTTATTGGAAAGAAATAATTTTGTTAGAAAAAAATAATTTCGTATTGAAGTCATTTTTTTGATCCAAATAATCTCATGTTTATGATGCCATAAATAATTTTGTTCAAAAAAAAAAATAGTTTCATATTGAAATCGTTTTTTAGATTCAAATAATCTAATGTTTAGGATGCGATAAATGTAATTAATTGAATGAATACAAATTTAATCAAATCTATTTGAATAAAAATATTTTATGAAGTAAAAAAATGATAACTTCATTGAAAGAAAATAATTTTTTCGAAAAAAATAATTTCGTATTGAATTTGATTTTTAGATCCAAATAATCTCATGTTTATGATGCGATCAATGTAATTAATCCAATCAATGAATTTAATCAAATCTATCATGCATTTAATTGTTACTATTAAATAAGAGTTTAATATAATGGAGTAATAGATCCGTGCAAATATTTTTTTAAATGAAGAGTGATTTTCTTGGTTCAACGAACAAATAATCGAATTAATACTTTCATTTGATAAATAAATTCATGTTCTCAAATTCAATAATTTTTTCTCTCAGTGTGGTTGTAAAAAATATAGGAATTATCTTCGAACATTTCAGTATGTGAAACAATTGTGTGCTTTTTTTAAAAATATTTACAGGGAAAAAAAACATGAAAAAAAACTTTCAAAAATCCGGTTCTTTACTTAAAAAATTGTAACTCTTTCATTTTTGAAGATTTTTTGGAA
Organism: Alloplasta piceator; assembly: GCA_946863875.1. Taxonomy (NCBI): domain Eukaryota; kingdom Metazoa; phylum Arthropoda; class Insecta; order Hymenoptera; family Ichneumonidae; genus Alloplasta; species Alloplasta piceator. The sequence continues at coordinate 7,332,850 of OX333075.1, read as the reverse complement.
AAATTTCTACACGATACTCTCAATGTATGGTCCTAGAAAAAAAATATTTCGAATGCATGCGTTCCAATAAATAAATGTAATAAATAAACATAATAAATAAATATAATAAATAAATATAATAAATAAATATAATTAAATAAATAAATAAATACAATAAACACTTTAAACTTCCACCTGAGGGCCGGGAAAAACCCACGAAGGTCCGGATAAAGATATTTGAGATAAAAGTGAGAGCTCGGGTCAATTTGACCCGCGGTGACCAGCAAGGGTTAATTCGCATATTTTCCGGCAAATTCTCAAATAATTAAATATCAGGTAGAAATGAAAAGCGTTTGGAATGGAGAAAATCGAATTTCACTCGCTGCGAGTAAAAATTGAAATTGCAAGAAGCAGAAATGTGTGAATTTTGTAAAAGTGCTTTTTTTGAAAATTCACAGAAAAATAGTTTGAGAAAATATTTTCGCAAACAAAGACGACAATCGCGTGGATATCGGACGACGATCGAGCGATAAAAAAATTAATTTGAAAAGGAAAAAAAAATTGGAAAGAGACTCATCGAGTGCAACTTTGCTGCGATAAGCCAAGAACAGTCATATTCATGGCCTCTCTTTGCTAAATCGCTCGATCGCGTCGATAGACAATCCAATATTTACGATTGTATTTTTTTTCCCCCTCATTTTTTCGTTCAATTTGCTCGCTATTTTTTATCATCCCCCGACTGAACGTCTGGCGATGTGGAGGCATTGTAGCGTGAAGGAATAAGAAAGCAAAACGTTACTATCTAATCGCGCAAGAAGATTGAAAAATTTTATTATTCGGTCTTAGGCTCGTGCAATTCCAAAGATCCGTATCTTTTCCGAGATAATAAGCCGAGAGATCGAAATAAACGTGTAATCCAGATTTATTTGAGTGTCGTTGAGTGTTGTTGAGTGTCATTGAGTTTGCACTTGAGTGCCCTTGAGTTCTTTCGAGTACATCTATCGAGTATGCTCTTCATTACGATTGAGCATCCGTGAGTGTACTTAAGTGCCCTTGAGTTTAATTACAACTACACGAAATACAACAACAAACACACAACAACACGGAAAAAAATGGTTGGTTGGAACCAGAGTTGTGAAAATAGTAATGTAAAAGTAATGCATTACCCATTACTTTAAACAATGTGTATATTGGACAAGTTTTCCATTACAAATTACAAAAGTAATGTGTAATGTATGCATGTTCCATTACAGATGAAAATAGTAATGTGTAATGTATGCATGTTCCATTACAGATGAAAATAGTAATGTGTAATGGATGTGTGTTCCATTACAATTAAAAAAAGTAATGTGTAATGGATGCATGTCCCATTACAAATAAAAAAGTAATGTGTAATGGATGTATGTGCCATTACAGATGAAAATAGTAATGTGTAATGGATGTGTGTTCCATTACAATTAAAAAAAGTAATGTGTAATGGATGCATGTCCCATTACAAATAAAAAAGTAATGTGTAATGGATGTATGTGCCATTACAAATAAAAAAGTAATGTGTAATGGATGCATGTGCCATTACAAATAAATAAAAGTAATGTGTAATGGAACACGCATCCATTGCACATTACTTTTTTATTTGTAATGGCACATGCATCCATTACACATTACTTTTTTTATTTTTAATGGCGTATGCATCCATTACACATTACATTTATTTATTTGTAGTGGCACATGTATCCATTACACAGTACTTTTTTTATTTGTAATGGGACATGCATCCATTACACATTTCTTTTTTTATTTGTTATGGAACATGCATGCATTACACATTACTTTTTTTATTTGTAATGGAATATGCATACATAACACATTACTTTTTTTATTTGTAATGGCACATGCATCCATTACACATTACTTTCTTTATTTGTAATGGGACATGCATCCATTACACATTTCATTTTTTATTTGTAATGGAACATGCATACATTACACATTACTTTTTTTATTTGTAATTGAACACGCATCCATTACACATTACTTTTTTATTTGTAATGGCACATGCATCCATTATACATTACTTTTATTTATTTGTAATGGCACATGCATCCATTACACATTATTTTTTTTATTTGTAATGGGACATGCATCCATTACACATTACTTTTTTATTTGTAATGGCACATGCATCCACTACACATTACCTTTTTTGGCCGAAATGTAAAAAAAAAAATTGTAACGATTTTTTTTTAACCTTATATCGATGTAATTTGTCCCCCTGAACACGGATCTATCAATGGTTTTCGCAAAAAATCAAAAATTTTCAAAATCAACTACCACTACAAAATCTACGACGACTAAAAGATTAAAACAACTAATGCACCTGGGTCATTCCATGTCAAATCGACCACTTTTGACCCCGACCCCTTTCGATTTGGCTGAATTTTTTTTTCCTTCTCTACCCCATTAAAAACATTTTTCAGGAAATTTTCAAATTTATTAACCCAACTCAAAATTTTTTTTTTTTTTCAATCAATTATAACTTCTTCAAAAATTGACTGATTGGGACGTTTTTTTTCAAAATATTCGTCTTTAAACGTACTTTCCGAAAAAAACACAAAAAAAAATTTTAAATATTAAAATTTATTATATTTTTCACTTTTTCCAGAAAAATAATCTTCTTCTCGAAGTTAGCCATTTTCAATTTTTTTTTCACTCAAAAAATACTTTGATCAATTCCGGAAAAAGTGATCATTCCATGTCAAAAAGTGCCGCTCAACATGGAGTGGGCTGACATTTCCTTCTATTTTTTTTTCACTTAAAAAAAAATCAAATTTTTTTCGAGGATGACCACTTTCAATTTTTTTTTCTTCTCAATTTTTCACACTCCGAGGTCCTTTATAAATCCTCAAAAATGTCCAGAGTGGTATTTTATGAAATAAGCCGAGCTGGAAATTTTTTTTTTCCATCGATAACAAAAAACAGAAGGAAATGTCGACTCCATGTTGGACGGCACTTTTTCCGGAATTGATCGAAGTACATTTTTTGAGTGAAAAAAAAATTGAAAATGGCGGACTGTGACGTCCTTGACTGTACTTGCATGCGCCCTTGGATTTTTCATATTTTTGCATGAGTGGCTCGAATAATAATTCACTTTTTTATCTGACGAAGATTTTTTTTTTTTTCACGCACGATAAAGCATCGTCGCACTAGAATGAGTCAAACGAAAGAAAAGAAGAAACAAATTGCTGGAAACAGTGTAAACGAGAATGGTAAACGCATTCAAGGAAAAAAAAACATTGTAAAGGAACGTTGATCGATTGCTCGTTGACGAAAGAATTTTTTTTAAAGTGCTAATGATCCTGCGCTGTATGTGCGCCTTTCTGTGATAAGAATCCCAAGAATTTATATATCAGCGCGAAGACCACTTTAGGTTGATATTTGCAAAATTCTTAACCTCGTATATATAATAGAGCGGAAAAAAAGAGTAACGCAATGATCTCCGAGAATTTGAGCAAATGGAAAATGGAAATGGCCGAAGTCGTCAATTTGAAAATTCCATGATAAAAAAATTGAACAGGGAAAAAATAAAAACTATTAATTTCATTTTTTTTTTTCATCACGATTTCGGGCTTAGTGCATTGTTCCCTAATTTGAAATTAATAATTTTGTCTTTCCAAGGCCAAAAATCTGAAAGTAAAATAAACCACATTTTTTGCTTCCTCATAGAGGAAGCTTTGTTTTCGTGAAATTTTTTTTTTTCGCGATTTTTATGCCAACATGTTCAAAATGTCCTAAAACATCGAGAAATATCATATTTAGAAAAAATGTCCGCATGGATGTGTGTGTGTGTGTGTGTGTGTGTGTGTGTGTGTGTGCGCGCGCGCGCGTGTGTGTGTGTATGTATCCTGAGTTTCAGAGTAAATAATTAATAACTCGTAAACGCTTCGAGATATCAAGCTCAAATTTGGCACACTTGTCAAGCACGAATTGCTCTTCATTATGAAAAAAATTTCGTTTTAATTATAACGGGTGTTCAGATTTTATCGACTTTTTTCGTTTTTGCAAGAATGGCGTAAACGCTCTAACCTCTGGAATTTTCAAGATATTGCACTCAAACTTTGTACAGAATAAGTATAGCTATTAAGATTGTTTGGTATTGAATTTGGCGAAAATTCATCGAGGGATTAAAACTTTATGAAATTTTGAATTTTTTGAAAAATCGCCTAAACGCTCTAACTTGTGCAATTTTTAAGATATTGTACTGAAACTTTGCACAGAGCTGATATAGCTATCGAGGTTGTTCGCTATTAAATTTGGCAAAAATCCATCGAGGGATTAAAATTTTATGAAATTTTTAATTTTTTGGAAAATAGCGCAAACGCTCTGATTTGTGCAATTTTTAAGATATTGCACTGAAACTTTACACAGAGCTAATATAGCTATCGAGGATGTTCGTTACTAAATTTTGCGAAAATCGATCGTATGATTAAATTTTTATCAAATTTTTAATTTTTATAAAAGAAGCGTAAACGCTATAACTTATGAAATTTTTTAGATATCGCAATGAAATTTTGTGAAGAACCAGTATAGCTATCAATGTTATTTGCTATCAAATTTGGGGAAAATCGATCGAATTTGCACATTGATTACTAACATTTTTCAATAGTTAACAAAGCTTCCTTTATGAGGAAGCCAATTCGATCTCTACTGTGTGTTAAAGGAAGCTATGTGAACTATGGATAAAAATGAGGAAGCAATGCGCAAATTCCAATTTTTTTATTACTTATTTTTAAATTAAAAAAAAAATATATATATATTATTAGCGTCATTGAAATTGCTAACGAATGTCCAAACTAGATTTCACCGGTTTGAACATGCCGCTGCACTCGCGTCAACGCTCACGATGAAAGTATAAAATCCGATCGAAGAAAATGAAGAAAAAAAAAATAGCGAGTAATTAGGAAATCATTCTTGCGGAAAGGCTGACGGGCAAATGGTGCTACAAAGACGACAAGTGGACGAGAAGATCGAGACGCTTGTTATTGAGTTGCCAATTGCATGATCGCTAATGAGTTCGAGCTATCATTATGATTATTTTGCATACATTATATGCATACACATATATGTATATAAAAATATACATATGGGGCGTTCCATCCAAAATCGGACAGTTTGAAAAACTTTTTTTTTTATTTCCTCAATTTTTTTATATTTTTGAGTACCCATCAAAAGACCCTTCTTGGTAAATTTTCAGATTTTTTTGATCACCCGTTCAAAAGGTATTAAATTAACAAAAAAACCGCTCTTTTTTGGTATTTTGGTAATAACTTCTTTAATAATGGTCCAAATTAAAAGTTTTTTTTTCAAAATTTTTGTTTTTCATGGCCTTTTCAGAAAAAAATACAACAAAAATATTCGACGTGTTTTTGAATGAGTTTTTTGAGTTTTAAACGTTAAATCGCGTTTTTAAAAGTGAGTTTCATTTTTGATTTTTTTTTTTAATTTTTTGTTTCAAACATCTATCTATTCAACAATTTTTAAGACTAGTCCGATCGTGGGATCTCAATAACTACTATTTTTTTCGATTTTTGAAAATTCAATTTTTTTTTTTTAATAAATCATTATGAATATCAATTTTTGTTACCGTATAGTAATTTTTAAATCATTTTGAATTTATTCGGACACTTTTTCATCGTTAACAGATTTTGTAAATTAATAATTAATCGATGAGCAAATAAAAACAGTTCAAGAATTGTACGAGTGGGCATTGAACCTAAATAGTCTACCGAATATTGCTGTCAAATTTTCACATGAGAAACATTATTTAGATGTAAGAGAAAGATTTTATTTGCGATAAAATACTGCGAAGTCAATCACAGGGGGACACAAAAATTTCATTCAATTATTCCAATGAGCAACGGAAACGCATTGGCAAAGGAATATTCTAATGCAGGAAATAATCGTATATGTAAGGTTTTCAAAAAAATACGTGAATAAATAAAAACTGTTATTATTATTGTTCATAAACAGACATAACGATTTAATTATTATTTTTAAGAACCTGTTAACAATAAAAAAGTGTTAAAATAAATTTTAAATATTGAAAAAAATACTATACAGTAACAAAAATTAGTATTCATAATAATTTATTTAAAAAAAAAAAATTTATTTTCAAAAATCGAAAAAAATAGTAGTCATTGAGATCCCACGATCGATCTAGTCTCAAAAATTGTTGAATAGATAAATGTTTGAAACAAAAAATTAAAAATGACACTCACTTTTAAAAACGCGATTTAAAGTTTAAAACTCAAAAAACTCATTCAAAAACACGTCAAATATTTTTGTTGTATTTTTTTCTGAAAAGGCCATAAAAAAAAAATTAGGAAATAAAAACTTTTAACTTGGATCATTATTAAAGAAGTTATGACCAAAATACCAAAAAAAGAGCGGTTTTTCGTAAATTTAATATCTTTTGAACGTGTAATCAAAAAAAATCTCAAAATTTAATAGGTAGGATCTTTTGATGGGTACTAAAAAATATAAACAAATTGAGGAAATGAAAAAAAAAGTTTTTCAAACTGTCCGATTTGGGATGGAATGCCCCATATATATTTGCAGTAATATACACATAATTTGAGCGCCTTGTCGACTTTTAGAAAGGCTCGAAAGGCACCGTCATTGCCACATTAATAAATAATTCAACCGTTAGTCCGAGCACCTGGAAATATTTTTACATAATTATTTTTACAATCGGTGCAATGCGCACAGTACCAATGATAACTATTCGTCGATTTTCCACTAAATTATTATAAATTATTCACATTATAACGTCTTTTCTTCGAGAGAAGGTAAAAGAAAAAAGACCCTTTTTTAATGGGAATCCATTTTGGATCCGACCATCTTGCGTTTCGCCGCAAAGTATCAAATGTCCGTACTAAAAAATAAGGATATCAAACATAGACGAACTTGGAAAGGTTATATATAAGCGTCGAGGGGAAAATTCGTTTGTGCGAGAGGAAGCCACCTGGCGGATTTTTGGAGAACTGACAAATCTGCAGCTATGATTATATAATTGGCTACAGTGCCTATAAAATTCGTTGTCCATCCTTTACCCTCTGAAATACTATTTTATTAATTAGACTGACTGATCAAGTCAGATGTGTTGCCTAGTCGCGTCAATTAACTATGAATAGTAGATGGAACTAATAGTAGGTGGTTTTTGTAACGAAGCAGATGGTTACGCACTGAGAAAAAAAATATTTATTTGGTCTAACTAAATAATTAGTTTCTTGAATAATTCCGCGCTTCGGTTGACCAAAATATTGTTCAGGCAACAAAAATTTGGATTGTACAACTAAATATTTAGTTGCACGTATTCAACTAAACGATTTCGCATATTCAACCATTTTTTTTCTCAGTGCGGTAACCAAAATATACCTAACTAATAATCAGTTGTTAGTCCCAACCAGAGTTGTAAATAATGCATTACTTTGATAATGCATTATTTACATTTATAGTATTTATTACCCATTACACTGCATAATGTGAAATGGGTAAGGGTACCATTACAAAATACAAAAGTAATGTGTAACGAATGCGTGTGTCATTACAAATTAAAAAAAGTAATGTGTAATGGATGCATGTGCCATTACAAATAAAAAAGTAATGTGTAATGGATGCATGTGCCATTACAAAAAAAAATGAATGTGTAATGGCTGCGGGTTCCATTACAATTAAAAAAGTAATGTGTAATGGATACATGTCCCATTACAAATAAAAAAAGTAACGTGTAATAGATACATGGATGCATGCATCCTACATGAAAAACTGAAAAATGTTTCACTCATCAAGATGGCGATATTTTAACATTATTTTTAATTCAATTTCGCACCCCTAAAATGTGAATTGTTTATCAAAGAAATTCCCAAATTGTGAATGACATCAATTCTCCGCTATGTTTATCGCAAATTATTTCGTTAGTTGAATTTAGAGTGAAATAAAATTGTAAACAATATAAGTCCATCAGGATGGCAATATTTAGACCGCTATTTTTTAGATCCCACTCACACCCCCATAATAATATTTTAGGCGGTATTTTGGTTATTTCTTTTATTTACAACATATTTATTAATATTTTGACGATAATAAAAAAAACATTCGAGAAAAAAAAGAAACTTAAATAAGTTAAATAAGTTAAATAAGTTAAAGAAGTTAAATAAGTTAAATAAGTTAAATAAGTTAAATAAGTTAAATAAGTTAAATAAGTTAAATAAGTTAAATAAGTTAAATAAGTTAAATAAGTTAAATAAGTTAAATAAGTTAAAGAGGTTAAGTAAGTTAAATAAGTTAATTAAATTAAATAAGTTAAATAAGTTAAATAAGTTAAAGAAGTTAAATAAGCTGGTAAAGTTGGGGCTAAAAAAAGGGATGTGCTGGCTGACAAGATTGCAGGCTTTATAATCATCCGATACAAAATTTAAAGATTCTCAATTAGTGAGAATGTCGTAATAGCCCCTGCCTCAGAGAAAACGGAAAACAAAATTTTCACAAAATGGCGGCTGTCTGAACAAAAAAAAAGGCATTTTCCACTCTTTTTTCAGTTTCTTATTTTTTTACAAGAGTAAAAAAAATCATTTTGATACCAAAGTGGTCGGGACGATAGAGAGTCATACATTGAAGATTGGTAAAAAATTTGAAGTAAATCGGTTGCGTAGAATTTGAGATATACAGTGCCTCCTCGATATAAGAGCGCTGTAGGGCGGTTAGGGGAAGTGAATTCCGAGAAATTCGTCCCCAAGCGTTCCCCCACTATTACCTGCAGAGTTAGTAGAGTGGGGGAAGCAATGAAGCTCGCTCAAGCGGAACGGAGGAGGGGGGGGGGCGCTCTTATATCGAGGAGGTACTGTATGTCCGACTACGTTAATAAAATAGCTGTAACTCCGCAAATTATTGGAATTCAAAAAAATTTTTTCGAGGATATATTCTCAAAGTTCTAAACTTTAAGAATATCCAAAAAAAAACAATTCAAAATTCTAGACCAGAATACTCTCGTCTTGAAAAAAAATGTTTTTGAAAGAATTTGCAGGGGAAACAAAATTAAATATAAAAATATTTTGTTAATATAATGAAGAAATTAGAAGAAACAAATTATAGGGATAAAATGCAAAATTGCAAAAATAAAGGCAAAAAATAAAAATAAATACTGGAATCTTAATTCGAATATATATTGTTGCAATGATTATTGTGACCCATTTTAAGGGCAATTGACGAATGACGTTTCTCATATTTCATAGTGAAAGGCAAATATTGACATTCGACTTTGAAGCCAAACACTGCGCACATTTATGCAAGTGTCTCGTTTGTTATTATTGTTGTTATTATCGACAGACGTTTCCAGGAGTGAGGAAAAGTGTCTTATTAATTAACACTCGTTATTTGTTAGTATTTGCAATTGAGCTGAATCGTTGAAATCTCACGAGTGAATCGTGTTTTTTTCATTTGCATTCTCCATTATGCAATAAACATTTTTTTTTTTTTTTACTTATAATGAGACTCACGGTGAAAGGAATCAAGTGTAAAGTAATTGATCAAGGGTTGACAATATTGCAACCGTGCAGACGTGAATTAATTAATCGATCAAGAATTAATTGAGAGAAGTTTTTTTTAAATTATTATTATTTCTCATTTGGGATTTTTATTCATTGATTGATGCGAAGGATAATGACGAGTTTCTATTTGAATGTATATTCTATAATCATCGACAAGGGAAGAGTGTCTGCGATAGAGGCGAAGTCGTTTATGTAACCCAACGTAAATGATCATTTAATGATACTGAATCATCTGGCATCTACGTAATGTATATGGGGCATTCCATACCAAGTCGACCTGAGTGTGACCCTCGACCTCGCTGATTTCGTTTACGATTTTTTAAATGATTCTTCAAACTCAAAATAGCATTCAGAATTTTTCTCAGATTTTTAAAACCAAATTTGAGTACGTTATGATTTTTTGAACATTTTTTTCGAAAACCTCGTGGGTCGTAATTTAAGAAAACTGAAAAAATTCTCAAAAATCCGGTGTCCAAAATGAAAATTTTTGACCTAAAATTCATTATGTCCAGGATTTCCCTTCCACCTCGATTTTAGCTTTTTATGAAGAAAACTTAAAAAAAAAATAGATGCAGAAATTTATTTTTATCGTTACCCAACAATTTCCAAAAAAATAGTTGGTTAATTTCTGCGTCTATTTTGTTTTCTTCATAAAAACCTAAAATCGAGGGGGAAGCGAAAGCCTGAATTTTGGGTCAAAAATTTTCATTTTTGACACCGGATGTTTGAGAATTTTTCCAGATTTTTAAATTACGACCCTTGAGGGTTTCGAAAAAAATGTTCAAAAAATCATAACGTACTCAAATTTGGTTTTAAAAATCTGAAAAAAATTCTAAATGCTATTTTGAGTTGGAAGAATCATGTGAAAAATCGTAAACGAAATCAGCGAGGTCGAGGGTCACCCTCAGGTCGAATTGGTATGGAATGCCCCTTATATATGTATATATGTATAGGTGAAGCTTGCTAAAAGGTAAAGTGAAATTGCACAGACGGACAATCGTAATTCACTGCAATCCATTCATTTCAGGGCATTCTTTTATAATATACACTCCCGTCCAAAAGTTTGGAAACACTCGTCCCGATTCCGAGCCGCAAAAAAAGTTTCACTGCTCTTTTAAAAATGAAGATATTTCAATTCAACAAGCGGCATTTCAGAGGGGACGTATTCAGCTTCATTCCGCTTTTTTCAAAAAAAAATTTCGATTTTTTTTTAACCCGGTACGTCCTTTGAAACATATATGGTCATTTGCAAAAAACGACCATGTTTGTAAAATGTAGCGTAACTCTAAAACTACTGAGTTGTCGTGAAATCACTAAGAGGGTAAAAAGTTACATATAATTATTCTGAATTTAATGAAATTTTTTCAGAATTTTTTTTCAAACTTTTTTTTTTTCGAAAATTTTTCCTGTCACGGAGACATTTTTTAATCTCAAACAATCGGGTTTCTTATCTCATCTACACGGGTTTTCCGATGAAAAAGCCGTGTAGATAAGGTTTTCCGTTGAAAGTGCCGCGTAGATGAGGTAAAAGAACCGATTGATTAAGATAAAAAAATATCTCGTTGGACGGAAAAATTTTCGAAAAAAAAAAAATTTTGAAAAAAAAAATCTGAAAAAATTTCGTTAAATCCAAAATGATTGTATGCAACTTTTTACCATTTTTGTGATTTCACGAAAACCCAGTAGTTTTAGAGTTACGTTACATTCTATAGATATGGTCCTTTTTTCGAAAAATTGAATATTTTTGCGAAAAAAATGGTACGAAACTTTTTAAAAACGAAATTGAAGCTATACTCCTCTCCACAAGTTTTTCACATGAAAAATAGTTAAAAAAACAATTTCATGGATCGTGCACCAAAATTTCAACATAATAATTATAATTCAATTAATAAATAATAATTATAATTCAATTCTAATATCTATAATTAATCTTAGATATTAGAAAAAATGGCTTCCACTGAATAATCTAATTATTTTTTCAATAAATTTTATCGTAAAACGTATAAATTTTTTATTTATTTCTAGTTTTAACTCAGCATCAACCAACTTACTAAACATTAAGAAAAATTGTTATTGTTGCAGATTAATTTCGAATATGAATTATAGAATATATAATATATATTGCAGATTGCAGCGAGTTTACCTTCGAAAAATTTTATCCCTGAGAATCAAGGAGAAACAGAGAAACTGCGTTTTTTTCTTCAAATTTTTATGAATATCAATTGTCACGAGGATTGTTTCTGGGAATTTTTTTTCCTTTCCATAAATTACGTGAATTAGATGTAATCAATGAATCTGAAAAAAACCGGTGTTTTCACAAAGTCGAAGAAAATTTATGCAACTGATAAAAATCTAATCGATTGTAAAAAAAAAAGCAATCAATGCCTAAATGGAGGAATGGAGAATGGAATAGCAATTCCATCACGGTTGAGTCGAGGTGATTACAAAGTATTGTTGAAGTTTAATTGCAAAGCTTAAATTATTCGAACATTCATAAAATCGAAATTTCCAATAAAACTGGAACAACAAATAATAAGCCCAATCATTTGTCATTTGTTGAGGGTAAAAAGTCGCATACAATTATTCTGGATTCAATTAAATTTTTTCAGAATTTTTTTTCAATATTTTTTTTCGAGATTGTTTCCCGCCAACGAGATATTTTTTTATCTCAAAAAATCGAAAAAAAATTATGAAAAAATTTCATCAAATTCACAATAATTGTATGTAACTTTTTGCTCTCTCAGTAATTTAAAAAAAAAATCCAGTAGTTTTAGAGTTACGCTACATTTTATAAATATGGTCGTTTTTTATTAAAAATGGAATATTTTTGGGGAAAAAAATCGTACGACACTTTTTAAAAAACGAAATTGAACCTTATACTCCCCTCCACAAGATTTTCATGTGAAAAACAGTTTTAAAAAAATGTTCATGGTTCGTGCTCCAAAATTTCAACGCCAAAAAAAAAAACCGAAAAATGACCATGATTCAAAGGTTGTGCCGGGTTCAAAAAAAATCGGAATTTTTTTTTGGAAAAAGCGAAAAGAACCTGCAGAATATGCTCGACAAAATTCAACCATGGAAGGGGGAAACAGGAAACCCAGACAGAGAATAGGAAAGGAGAAACTCGTTCGCATGCATGTGCAATAATTTAACCGGGGGCGAACGGCCTTCAGGGTCAAGGTCAACGCATTGACATACACACACACACGCGCACGCACACACGCACGCACACACGCACGCACGCACGCACACACACACACACACACACACACACACACACACACACACACACACACACACACACACACACACACACACACACACACACACACACACACGCACGCACACGCACGCACGCACGCACGCACACGCACGCACACACGCGCGCGCACACACACACACACACACACACACACACACGCGCGCGCGCACGCACACACGCACGCACGCGCGCGCACACACACACACACACACACACACACACACACACACACACACACACAGCATCACAATGTGCAAGTTCACAAATCGTTCGAGCTTCGTGTCACCGAGAGACGTGCGGAAAACGGTTCGCAAAACGAGAGTAAATTTATCCGAGCGAATTCACATTACCGGGGGCATAATTAGCGAATTAAAACGAAACGCTCGGATTTCTAATAACGTCCGATTGACGCAACGAGAGAGATTTTCGGACGTCACGAAACGCACTCGTTAAAAACCCTCTCTCTCTCGTTCACTTTTTGCACATTTTATTTTCCAGTTGACTTTTTTTTTTGCTCCTATGTGGAGCATGCGTTGGAAATTTTTTTTTTTTTCTTTATTTTTTTGTTTGTTTTGAATCATTCCTCTTTATTTTCCTGTCCTTGGCGTTCATTCTCGTAGCTTTTTACGATATAATTTATTTCATCTAATCGTGGAAAAAAAGCAAAAATGAGCATGCTCGATGAAGCATAAAAATGTACGATTTATATTATAATGTATGTTTGTGAGATAACTGGAATATTTCTATACCGGATTGATAATAATGCCGGGAATTCTGACAGAGAAAATTAAAAAATGCAATAGTTTATTTATTGTTATTATTATTATTATTATTGTTGTTGTTGTTGTTGTTATTATTTTGAGTCAAGACAAAAAGTCACAATTTTCAAATTGTACTTCAAATTCATTTTACTGGGTTTCATTGAATTTTTTAGAAAATTCATTGATTGTTATTGTGCGGTTTTAGAAAATATATTAGCTTCAAGAATTCAACCGGTGTCAGTGCTTAGCATAATTATTGGTTCTTGAATTTAATTTTTTCAACAATCAGGAATTAAAAATATTGATGGACGATTTTTGTCTACCAGGATTAATGGTTTCAACGGTCGTTTCACCTTGACCTGGAACCTTTTGTTATTGTATTTGATTTTTTTTTTACAATCAGGAATTAAAAATATTGATGGGCGATTTTTGTCTACCAGGATTAATGGTTTCAAGGGTGGTTTCACCTTGAGGTAGGTCATTTTGTTATTGTTTTTTGTATGTATTTTTTTTTAACAATCAGGAATTAAAAATATTGATGGGCGTTTTTTATTTACCAGGATTAATAGTTTCAAGGGTGGTTTCACCTTGAAGTGAAACCTTTTGTTATTGTTGTTTGTATTTTTTTTTAACAATCAGGAATTTAAAATATTGATGGACGATTTTTGTCTACCAGGATTAATGGTTTCAAGGGTGGTTTCAAATTGAGGTGGAACCTTTTGTTATTGCTTTGTGAATTTCTTTTTAACAATCAGGAATTAAAAATATTGATGGGCGATTTTTGTCTACCAGGATTAATGGTTTCAAGGGTGGTTTCACCTTGGGGTGGAACCTTTTGTTATTGTTTGTTGATTTTTTTTTCATTGATCAGGAATTAAAAATATTGATGGGCGATTTTTGTCTACCAGGATTAATGGTTTCAAGGGTAGTTTCACCTTGAGGTGGAATCTTTTGTTGTTGTTTTTTGAATTTTTTTTTAAATAATCAGGAATTAAAAATATTGATGGGCGATTTTTATTTACCAGGATTCATGGTTTCAAGGGTGGTTTCACCTTGAAGTGGGACCTTTTGTTTTTGTTTTTTGATTTTTTTTTTTTTTAACAATCAGGAATTAAAAATATTGATGGGCGATTTTTGTCTACCAGGATTAATGGTTTCAAGGGTGGTTTCACCTTGAGGTGGTACCTTTTGTTATTGTTTTTTGGATTTTTTTTTAACAATCAGGAATTAAAAATATTGATGGGCGATTTTGGTCTACCAGGATTAATGGTTTCAAGGGTGGTTACACCTTGAGGTGGAACCTTTTGTTATTGTTTTTTTATTATTTTTTTAAACAATTAGGAATGTAAAATATTGATGGGCGATTTTTGTCTACCAGGATTAATGGTTTCAAGGATGGTTTCACCTTGAGCTGGAACCTTTTGTTATTGTTTTTGGATTTTTTTGTATCCTTAAGGCGGAACCTCTTTTAACCTCTTTATGAGATCGCTCTCATGAAGAAGGGAAGCTGTGCATGAAAAAAATTCCCTAGATAATTCGACGACTACGTCAATGATGGGG
Source organism: Alloplasta piceator (assembly GCA_946863875.1). Taxonomy (NCBI): domain Eukaryota; kingdom Metazoa; phylum Arthropoda; class Insecta; order Hymenoptera; family Ichneumonidae; genus Alloplasta; species Alloplasta piceator. The sequence continues at coordinate 7,317,683 of OX333075.1, read as the reverse complement.
TCCATTAGATCAACCTTGACGATTTAATGACGACTCTCGTGCATTTACATTTATATGTAGCCTATCTCCATTATGTTACCTCTGTTTTACTTTTGCAATGAACATTGTTAACATCGAGTAATTTTTTTATAGGATAAGAGTACTTTTAATATCAAGCAGAATATAAATATTGATTATCGCTGCATGATTGATGTTGATCAATTTCTGTCACAAATTTCCAATTCATCAGGATTTTTCCCTAATTTTTGTTTTGCAAATAGTGTTCTAATTTGCAATCTGCACGAATTTGTCAAATTTTGTTTTTTTTTTCTGTAAATAGTTTGCCAATTTATAATTTACACGATTTTTCCAAATTTTTGAGTGTACGTAGTTTGAGATCGATTAAAATTAAAGCATTTAGAAACATTTTTGGAGTGAAATTAGGAAAGTTAAAAAGTACGTAATAATTTTTAGAAAAACTAGAAATTTTACAAAATCTGAATCCTTCCTGCAATTCTAGCTTCAGTCATAACAAGAATATCGATCTCTCGATCTTTCAGTACAAAAAAGTGTGAAAAGTACGAAATTAATAAGGTTCAGAATAATTTGTAAAAATTTTGAGAATTTTTTAAAAATCACAAACCTTCGAAGGATTCTTTCCAAAATTAATATCAAATGTCCTCGTCATCAAGTGAACTTGAGTGAAATGGCAATGACATTTTTCAAAATTGGAAAACCTCTCGAAATTGAAAATTCTCAAGAAATTCTCACAAAACTAGATTTCTCCATTTTTGAAAAATTTGGCAATTTTTTTTAAATCTTAACCCTTTGAAGAATTCTTTCCAAAATTAATATCAAACAATTAATATCATCAAGTGTACTTGAGTAAATGACAATGACATTTTCCAAAATTGCAAAACCCCTCTGAATTTAAATTTCTGAAGAAATTCTCAAAAAACTATATTTCTCCATTTTTGAAAAATTCTGAACGTTGACACAAAAATCGCGATGATTTTTTTTTCCTTTTAGCAATAAAAATATAATTTAAACGATACAACCTTCGAAGAATAAAAATATTATGATTGTTTTTCACTTGCTTTAAACAATAAAAATTTTGAAAAATTATTAAAATAGGAAAAAAGGTACTTACCGGAAAGGGACACTTTTCCAATGATCCTCGGATTGAAAAAAATTTGATGATAATATTTAACAAAACATTTCGTCCATTATTGTCTTCCCCGAAAAAACTTGAACAATATTCTTGTATTTTTTACAAATTAAAAAATTTTCATTCGATCGGAGAAAAAAATTCGATAATTCGATAAACTATCCGCAGGAAGTGGCGCTATTCGACTTCGTCGACTTTTTATAATCGACGTGGCCCGAGTTTATTTTTCTGCCTTCATCAATCAAATTTCTATCACCGATTTAATCTCATTCTCTTTGAATTTATCCACTCGTAACTCCATAAAAAAACATGATATTTCTACTTTCTCTCTTTTGAATGGAAAAACTAAGTTAAAAATGATATCAATTTTTTTTTTAATCTCAATTGATTGAGAGTTGCAATTTTACTGTGACCCAAAATGGGAGGGAAAATGATTCGATTTGAATTTTTGGCAATTAAAAAAAAAAGTCTTATCATTTTATCATTAATCGGGGAGACACAATCGGAGACGTGCTGGATTTTTATCACAAGTTCGGGTCAGTTATTCCCCAATTTTTATCGAATGAAAGAGACTCGATAAAAACACGTGGAATTTTGCAATTTCGATGGAGATCATCGACGGATATTTTTTGATACAGTTTAGTATTTCGACACTTTTTTTCCCGGTGAATTATTATATTGGAAATAGTGATGCAGTCATTTTATTTCGATGTGAAAGATTTTTGATAAGGACTATTTTTAAAAAAGTTCGTTTTTGGATTGATTGCAAAAGTTGGAGCGATTGCAAAATTTATTAATTTCCAAATTTTTGGAAATTTGGAAATGACTTCTTCGATTTCTTGTTTTTTCTTGTTATAGACAAAAATAATCAGGAGATTCAAGTAAATAATCAGTAAAAAAAAAATTGAGCTCGATTCGTGCAAAATTGCAAAAGCACTCCCAACATTTTTGGAAATTTTTTTTTGGACCTTAACCTCTGAAGCAATTTTTTGAAAACTCGATAGAGTCTATCTCAGTGATCGGCAGTAGAGATTTTTTCGTCAACGATATTGATTTTATTAATCATTTTTTCGAAAAATTAATAATTAGTCAAAAAATATTACTAATTTTTTATAAAAATTCGTAATTAGCGGAAAAATATTAGTAATTTTTCGAAAAAATTAGTAATTAGCGAAAAAATATTACTAATTTTTTCAAAAAAATTAGTAATTAGTGACAAAATATTTCTAATTTTTCTAAAAAATTAGTATTCAGCGGAAAAATATTTCTAATTTTTCCAAAAAAATTAGTAATTAGCGAAAAAATATTACTAATTAATTTAAAAAAAAACAGTAATTGTTAGAAAAGTATTGTGTATTTTTACGTACTTGTGTGTACAGATTGAGTCATGGTTATAAGCTCAAACAACTCTATTCAAAAAGTTGTTTTATTTGTTATAATAACTAGATCTTTTGAATATTTCACACATTAGTATTTATTGTATCGAATGTCATACGATATCACATAAGTTATTATTAATACGAATATTTAATCGGTACCTATCAAAAAATACATTAGTAATTATTATTTTATTTATTACTTTTTCCAAAATGAATACAACATTTGTTTACAAATTATTGATTTTTTTGGTTATTTAGCAATATCTTTCTCACTAATTACTAATTCTTGGAAAAAATTAATAATATTTTATCGTTAATTACTCATTTTTTGGAAAAATTAAAAATGTTATGTCACTAATTACTTATTTATTAGGAAAATTAGTAATATTTCGTTACTAATTACTAATTTTTTAGAAAAATTAGAAATATTTTGTCATTAATTACTAATTTTTAGAAAAAATAGTAATATGTTCCCGCTAATTACTAATGTTAAACAAAAATTACTAATATTTCTTTGCTAATTATTAATTTTTCGAAAAAATTGGATAATAAAAATAGATTTTTTTTTGCCGTCTATCCTGATCATCAAGCGTATCAAAGAAAACAAAATCAGCTTAAAAGTTTGAAAATTGCAAAAATTTTGCTAAATCGAAAATTTTCTGGCAATGTTGACAAAATATGCACTTTTTGAGTAAAAAAAATTGAAAGGAGGAAGATCTATCCACTTGTGTATTCAAATATAATTTTGCGAAAATTTTAATATTTTGAGATCAAATCTAAAAAAAAACATTTTGTTTAGGAAACCAAAATTTCGTTTGAGAAGAAACAGGACAAGTCCAATATTTTTTACAGACTATTTCTTAGGAAAATCATATTTAAAAAAAAAAAACGACGAAGATTACAATCGGAAAAAATATCTGATCGTTTTGGGCTTGATTCTGAACGTCAAACTTTTAATTACGAGGCGTCATCGTCGAAAATTGAAAGAGTCAATTTGAGAATACGATTTTCGCGAAAATTGTGGGAAAAAAGTGACGATGCGAGAATAATTGGGCATTGTTTCGTGTCAGAGCATCAAGTCTAACTACATTTTGTTAATAATTATCTACTTGGTCACAACATAGATCCTTGTCACACATCTGATATGGCATTGCGAAAAAAAAAAGATAAAAAACCGAGCACGATTATTATGCCTCGAATAAACAAAGCTTATGTCACATCCGGCAGATCTTTTCATTGGCTTTTCACATTGAGAGGAAATTGCGATCATTCTTTCGGATCGCATCTCGATATACGTTAATATTGACTTTTTTTTTTTAATGGTCATTCGAAAATTGCCTGGTTTAGAAAAACATCGTTATGCGAAGCATTAAAAAAACAGGGAATTTTCGTAGAGAAGAAGAATAATATGAATGTATTTTTTAGATTTTTCTGTTCCATTCAAATAAAAAAAAAGCTTGTGGAATTTTTTAAAAATTATTCTTGGGTGCAAAAGTCGAGAAATTATTTTTTTCGATATTTTTGGAAGTATATCAAATTTTTTTTTTTTTAATTGCACCCAATATTTTTATTTAGTGGTAAATAGGTAAATGGGTATATTTCTTCTGTAGAAATTTTTTGGAATTAAAAAAAAATCTCAAAAATACGTTTTTTTCATCCCTCTCAATATAAGCCACGTTGAAATAAAAGGACTTTTTGCTTACAGTATTCTGACTTCACATTTTCATCGGATTGCTCAATTGGAAACCCAAAATGGATTGATTTTATCCGTTGTGTTCCTCGCACAATGAAAATTAGTTTATCAATCTTAGAAATGGAAAAATTGGCTTCATCGGTGAGATATTCTATGATGGACGTACTAAGCTTGACAATTGATGATTACCCGACGTTTTACAGATTCACAATTTCACCCCGTCAATTTGTGAGACTCGAATGACGCGTTTCGTGATTTCCGACAACGTTGAAATTTAAATTGTCCGTCTCGGAAATTTCGCTGGAGAGACAAACGGAAAATGCACGTGGCACGTGCCACACATTCCCTGGTTTATTAATAATTAAGCGGGACTCACGTGAATTATATCTAATCTCTCTGTCTTGGAGTTACGCAAACGAGATTAAAGCGGAGTTGTAAATAATGCATTACATTGATAATGCATTACTGCATTTATTACCCATTACACTGCATAATGTGAAATGGATAAATGTACCATTACAAAATATAATAGTAATGTGTAATGAATGCGTGTGACATTACAAATAAAAAAGAAATGTGTAATGGATGCGTGTTCCATTACAAATACAAAAAGTAATGAGTAATGTATGCATGTTACATTACAAATACTTACAGTGATGTGTAATGTATGCATGTTCCATTACAAATAAAAAAAGGAATGTGTAATGGATGCGTGTGCCATTACAAATAAAAAAGTAATGTGTAATGGATGCATGTCCCATTACAAATAAAAAAAGTAATGTGTAATGGATGCATGTCCCATTACAAATAAAAAAAGTAATGTGTAATGAATGCGTGTTCCATTATAAATACCAAAAGTAATGTGTAATGTATGCATATACCATTACAAATAAAAAAGTAATGTGCAATGGATGCATGTCCCATTACAAATAAAAAAAGTAATATGTAATGGATGCATGTCGTATTACAAATAAAAAAGTAATGTGTAATGGATGCATGTGACATTACAAATTAAAAAAATAATGTGTAATGGATGCGTGTTCTATTACAATTTAAAAAAGTAATGTGTAATGGGATTTTGTAATGGGACATGCATCCATTACACACTACTTTTTTTATTTGTAATGGAACATGCATACATTACACATTACTTTTTGTATTTGTAATGGAACACGCATCCATTATACATTACTTTTTTTTATTTGTAATGGCACATGCATCCATTACACATTACTTTTTTTTATTTGTAATGGGACATGCATCCATTACACATTACTTTTTCATTTGTAATGGAACATGTATACATTAAACATTACTTTTTTTTACTTATAATGGAACACGTATCCATTACACATGACTTTTTTTATTTTGTAATGGGACATGCATCCATTATACATTACTATTTTTAATTGTAATGGAACACGCATCCATTACACATTACTATTTTCATTTGTAATGGAACATGCATATATTACACATTACTTTTTTATTTGTAACGGAACACCCATCCATTACACATTACTTTTGTAATTTGTAATGGAAAACTTGTCCAATACACATTGCTTAAAGTAATTTTCACAACTCTGGATTAAAATCAGACATAAATAGTTTTGCAGCGACAAGTCAATGTTTGAGGCGTTTTTACGATTTTTAGAGAAATCACAAGCAATTTTATCTCATCGGTGAGAATAAAAATGGCGTCTTTGAAATTCCCGAAGCTACTGGAGCATCCATTTTGAAATTTGGAAAAATCTTTTTTCAGGAAACTGCTGTGAAAATCACGATGAGGAATCGCAATGTAGAAATTAAGTTTCAGCTCATCCTCAGAATTTAAGGCGATATTCTGGTCTACCATTTTGAAAGCATCTATTTTTTTTGCATTTTCTTAAAGTTTAGAGTTTGAAAATTGACCCATGAAAATTGTTTTCGATTGTTTTACGCTTGAAAAACTTGTGGCGGGGAGTATTAGCTTCAATTTCGTTTTTTTTTAAATTTCTTACGATTGTATTTCGCAAAAATATTCAATTTTTCGCAAAAAAATGACCATATTTGTAAAATGTAGCCTAGCTCTAAAACTACTGGGTTTTCGTGAAATCACTAAGAGGGCAAAAAGTTGCATATCATCATTCTGGATTCAATGAAATTTTTTCAGATTTTTTCCAATTTTTTTTTTTTTCTAATTTTTCCTGTGAATAAGATATTTTTTTATCTTAAACAATCGGGTCTCTTACCTCATCTACATGGCTTCTTCATCGACAGACCCGTATAGATGAGGTAAGAGACTCGATTCTTTAAGATAAAAAAATATCTCGTTGATAGGAAAAATTTTCGAAAAAAAAAATTTTGAAAAAAAATTCTAAAAAAATTTCATTGAATTCAGAATAATTGTATGCAACTTTTTGCTCTCTTATAGTGATTTCACGTAAACCCAGTAGTTTTAGACTTACGCTATATTTCATACATATGGTCGTTTTTTTGCAAAAAATTGAATATTTTTGCGAAAAAAAATCGTACGAAACTTTGAAAAAAACTAAAATGAAGCTAATACTCCCCGCCGCAAGTTTTTCATGCGAAAAACAGTAAAAAAAAAATTTTGATCGGCAGTGTATGTCTCTAGACCAGAATACCGCCTTAAGACTCATTTGACTAGGTCAAAGCCTTTTAACTGCCTTAATTCTCATTTCAGGTTGATCCTTTATGTAAATAGATCCCTTCGGTTCCTCAAATAAGAACTGTAATTAAAAAATCGTTTTTCCACCCCTTCCCCTCTCATCCCTTCCTTTCGCTGCCAATAAAAAAAATTCGTCTCGAGATATTATCTTATTTTTCTTCCTGAGAAAAATCAATATTTCATAACAATTTTTTTTATTCGATAATTAATGACATCTATTTTCTTACAGTGTCACCGTGACACGCACGTTGCCATTTTATATATTTTTCTTTTAATCATCGACCTATATGCAATGTAACAACGACGCGAGATTTACGCTATTTTTTTTATATCAAACGTAAATGGCTTTTCACTTTTGTACCGATATAATTTAAATAACCTTCAGGTGCAAAATCATCTTTATCGAGCGATTATGCATCTATATCAGGATGACAATATTTTGGTTTGTTTTCGAATTTCACCCCTAAAATATTTTTCTTTTGATGAGAAAAAAATTATCGCATAGTTGGACCAACAACAAAATTCTGAAGGTCACTCGAAGCGTTTTGAGATTGGAATTTTTACCAAAGATTGATTTTATAATTTTTTTTTTCACTTCTAACATTTGGCGATATTTTTTCATATGAATTGTAAATTCAGCCCAATAATGCTTGGATAACTATTTTTTTTTACATGAAAAACTTCGTAAACACACTTAAAATTTTTGGGTCTTATTTATATATGCTTTTTTTCAAACGTTATTAAGTAAATTTTTTTTTTACTAAAGCATATTTTGTTTTTCGTTAATGTTTGACCATTTTAGAAATTGAAATATTTTTTAGCAATTTTCATTTAGCGTCTACAGTTTTCTCGCTATAAATTTTTATATCATAGTTTTTTTTCTAATTTTTGAAATTCATAACAGGAAAATATTCCTGATGTTCCATTCCTGAAATTGGTCAAACATAAACGTAAATAATACTGCAATGTCATAATATTTTTAATAAATATTGTTTAAACAAAAATACATGTAAACAGAAATTCAAGAATTCCATAAGTGTTAGCGATTATTTAATATTCATGTATGTATATTTTTTCATGTTAATTACGTTTATCAATTTTCAAAAAAAAAAATATGATACGAGAAGGGGAAAAAAAAATTTATCACTCTCCGGCGCAAAATTTTAAACTTGAAACGCCTGGAGTGACCTCTGAATATTTTTGGTCCAACTAGATTCTCATCTAGGTTTCTTTCTCATTGAGAGAAACATATTTTGAGACTGAAACCCAAATTAAAAAAATAGAGGTCAAAGTATCGACGATTTTGAAGATTGCATCTTTGGATAGCACTGAAAATACATTTTCTTTAATTTTCAGCGCTACTCAAGCTTTTCTCGCGCACTAACGGTCCCATTTTTGAAAACTCAAAGACGTTAGGCCGTTTTTTACTTTGAGAAAATATTCTTTAGAGGAATATTTTCCAAGAAAATTATTTCAGGAGCCATTCAACGATGCAAACTTCAATATTATCGATATCGCTGTCCCAATCTCTATGTAACGAATCAACAAAGTTATTTACAGAAGCCTCGAGGCTCGAAAACCACCTTAAAGTCTATCAAGTGCAGTGATCGGCAAAAAGAAATCTATATTTTTATTCTCAAATTTTTTCGAAAAATTAATAATTAACAAAAAAATATTACTTATTTTTTTTTAACATTAGTAATTAGCGGAAACATATTACTAATTTTTCTAATAATTAGTAATTCATGATAAAATATTACTAATTTTTCTAAAAACTCACCAATTAGTGACAAAATATTACTAATTTTTTTAATAAATAAGTAATTAGTGACAAAACATTTCTAATTTTTCCAAAACATGAGTAATTAACGATAAAATAATACTAATTTTTTCCAAGGCTTAGTAATTAGCGAGGAAGATATTGCTAAATAACAATAAAAAAATCAATAATTTGTGAAGAAATGTATTAATTTTGAAAAAAAAAAAAATAACTAATCCAGTTTTAAATAAGTACTGATTAAATATTCTTATTAATAATAACTTATGTGATATCGTATGACATACGATACAATAAATAATAATGTGTGAAATATTCAAAAGATCTAGTTATTATAAAAAATAAAACAATTTTTTTAATAGAGTTGTTTGAACTTATAACCTTGACTCAATCCGTACTCACAAGTACGTAAATATACACAATTCTTTTTTACAAATAACTGTTTTTTTTTTAAAATTAATTAGTAATATCTTCCTTACCAATTACTATATTGAGAAAAAAACTTGGTAATATTTTTTCGCTAATTACTAATTTTTTTAGAAAAATTAAAAATCTTTTGTCACTAATTACTAATTTTCTTGGAAAAATTAGAAATATTTTGTCGCTAATTACTAAGTTTTTTGAAAAAATTAGTAATATTTTGTCATTAATTACTAATTTTTTAGAAAAATTACTATAATATTTATAAAAAATTAGTAATATTTTTTGACTAATTATTAATTTTTCGAAAAAATGATTATCGAACAAAATCAATATCGTTGACGAAAAAAATCGATACTGCCGATCACCGATCAAGTGCCCATATTGTAATTCGTTACGATTGAATCCACGTCCAATTGCGAGAGAATCTCGTCTTCAGTGTCGTTGTCACTGTCCAACAAATCCTCAAAAGCTCCCTGATGGGAAGTACTTTTTTCGTCAGATGTTTCCATTGGAATATCTAAATTCTCGATTTTTGATGACATTTCAATCTCGTTGATTTCCTCGTTAATTTGGGGCGTTAAAGCATCCTTACTTTGGAATTGTAAGAGTCTCGACCTTACAGACAAGATTTTCTTCGGTCTCATCTCGATTACAGGTTCGTTCCTCGATTCCTCAACGCTCTCTTCCATCCTTTTGAAATTCCTCTCATCCACGAATTTTTCATCCTTCGCAATCGTCCGATTTCCCTCTCGGATTTTGACCTCATTGACCTTGACGGTATTTCCTTTGGAAAAACATGGCGCGATTTGCGAATCCTCGATCTCACCAATGTCAAATTGAAAATCCTCATCATCGATCTCAATGTTATTGTCGTTGGGCGAAGATTTTTCCGCCGATTTTTCTGAGCTTTTCGCACTTGATAGTCGGCAATCCGTTGTCGAGGTCGATGCTACGTTGTTTAATTTTTCGCTGCGATCACGCGAACAAGATTCCATGAAGGGACTCGTCACGAGTCGCGATTTTTCCGAATAAACAGCGACGACATTTTTCGGCGCTATTATAACGTGAAATTGAGGACCGACGAATGTTTGCGAGCCTCGAATTTCGAGTAGACCGACATTTTGCAGAAGCACGACGACTCCGGGCTCGAATATATTCGGATGAGCGAGAATAATGTCGCTGTGCATCGTTCCCTGGATCGAATCGCTCAGATCTTTCAGGATCAAGCGAGGATTCTCGATTCCGTGATCAATTTTTTGGATAACACCCGCCAATATCGGTATTCTCGTATTTCCCTCGCGTCGTTTTATCGTTGCGATTTCGTGGCCTATCAGATAATCCCTCGGCAAATCATCAAGCATCAAACGCCACGCGCCAGCGCTGAACATTCTCTCCGTATTCTGCGAACAATATTCCGAAATTTCGGAATCATCGTTTTCGTCGTTCTCGTCCCTGCTCGAATCATCGAGTCGTTTCAGAAAATTCGCATTATCGAACGCCGTGTCTGGATTATCGGGCAAAAGACCTGCAGGTCCTGGAAATTTTCTTATCAGAGTCATTCGCGAACTTCCGGCTGAGCGTTTCTCGCGAAATGGGAATTTTGGCGAATTTTTGGCGACGACTTTTATCGTTGAAACCGCGGGAGAAGCGGGTTTTTCAAATTTTTCGAATATCATTCTTCGCCGTTTTTCCTCAATGTCGTTTAGAATGTTTCGATCACCGTCCAAAGATATTTGCCTCAGTGGCTCGGATTTGGATACGCAAGATGCTTCTCGCTCGTCGATTGGATTTTTGTCATCGGAGGAAGAACCTTTTCCCAGAATCTCCAGCGCCATTTTTCTTCTCGATATTTCGACATTATCGGCGGTTTTTTGAGTCGGTGGCGATTTTTTCGTTCTGTGAGAATCGAAAATTCTCTTTTCTTCCTTAGATTGTGAAATTTCACTCTGCAAATCAAGACGCTCCAGCACAATTTCATTTTGCGACTTTGATACGTCGCTATTCGTTAGTTCGATACTTGATGAGATTGTTTTTGTTTTGACAAAATCGGGCTCATCGTCAAACGTTATGTCGGCGAATATGTCCTCGCTCGGATCCTCTGTTTTTCGTCGTTTTGCCTGTCTATTGTCCGTATCGACTTTTTGGGAATAATATTCTTCTTCCTTTGCCCCGATATCTTTGAGAAAGTCCTGAAAAGTTCGTGACGATCTAGTTACGGATGCAGATTAAAAAAAAATTGGCTTAATAATTTCTAGGCATGTGTTCTGAGGGCGGTTATCGTCGATAGGCATGAAAAACGCATGAACTTTGGGATTTTTTAAAAGTATAAAATAAATACTTTTTGAAATGAGTTTTAATGTATTTCGCACTTTTATCAATGGAGATTAAATCCAGATTTTATTTATAAAAAAAAGATCCAAAATGGCGAAAATGATCAAACAAGATTAAATTTGGGGGGTCATATCGATTTTGATTTTCAAGAAAACGTCTGCATAACGAAATTCCAGCCATTTGAAAAAAAACCCAATTATTTTGCCCTGTTTGTTTTCGTCTTTATTTTGCTTCAACGGACGACAAAACTATTTCTAAATCAATTTTTTATAAAAATCAATTCCACATGGCTCCGCAAATTGCATTTCCTTTTAATTGCGCAGAGATTCGTGTGAATCTGTTCATTGGTTGAAGCTGTAATAAAGCATCCCACGTGCTAAAAAATGTTATTCCCAGAAAAACGCATTTAAGTTTTATATTATAAATAATCTTTGAAAATTTACTTTAAACATGAAAATACCCTTTTATCCCTGTATTCTAAACACATTTAGGAAGCAAGTTATGTAAAAAAAAAGACAAATCGAATTTTTCATCTCCATGAACCTCCCCTTAATGTAAAGTATGTTTTATTGTTGGAAATTAATTTGTCATCGTTGTAATTCCTCGGAATCAATGCATATTTTTTGTGTACGATTCGCGAAGCGGGAAACTAAGGCGAATGTTTATAAATTGGAAAAAAAACTTTGCGACATAACCTAAAATTTGTAGGATAACAAAATAAGAATATTCGAGTTTGTTGCTAACCTCGTCAAGATCAAAATCCTCGCTTTCGAACATTTTGTTACGTTTGATACATATCTTTCTTATTCTCTCATCGTTATTAATATTTGACAAAACGCTGTGACAATTAACACGTAACTTCAATAACGAGGTAAACAATTGCGAAACTACACTCAATTATTGATGAAAACGTTGATTGGTTATCGAAACTGAAGTATCCCGAATTCGGAGCGGTGATTGTTCGACAGTAGCGGACAAAAAACCATGCCGACCAATTAGCACGAGTTTCGATCAGTCTGAAGTGAGTCGCGAACGCTGATTGGTTCTTTTCGCAATGGACAAGCTGTTTGAAAAATGACGATTATTTTTCACTCCTATATCGGTCAGTTCCGATTTTCTAATTATATAATCACTGTAATCACCTATTATTGCATCATTAAATTTACCTAATCCAATAACGTGATATTGTTTATTGAATTTTCAATCTTTTCAACTTAATATTTCGCAGAACGATGATCGATCGAATTGGTCAAATAACGCGATTCATATTTCATAGAGTCATTCTTGGAATCGTCGGCAGATCGAAGCACTTTCCTCGGTATAGTCTGCTTCGAGCGGAGAGGGGACAAAAATATAAATATATATACATATGTGAGTAGGTGAGAGACGTGAACAGTCGGACGTCGGAGTGGAGTAGGAGGAAGAACGGACGGTGGAATAGAAATAGGTAGAAGGAAAAGCGGAAAAAAAATAGAACGGAAAATAGTATTTTTTTTTTGGTTTCGACGTTGTGAAAATTTCGCGAGTGATGATGATCTCCGTGGCTTGTGTCATAATTTTATAAGTTCGAGGGGTGAGTACATTGAGAATCATTGTTTTTCCGAATTTTTCCGCTATTTTCCGCTGCATATTTTTTCTTTGTCCTTGTTTTTGTGCTTCTGCCTCGTTCTCGTGTTTCGCGTGCATTATTGCATCGATATAACCGTTATAACGAGCCAAAACGGAGATCTTATTGTTGGTGCGAAACCGGTGGCAAATTCCGGAAGCATTTTGTAAGCTATTCACGAATGATACGAAATAATTTTCCCTTCTGCAAAACAAAACTCTTCGTCATTTTTTTCCGCTTATGTTTTTCTTTCTCTGATAGAAAAAACTTATCGTAATATTTCTAAACGTGTCTCGAGTTTTCGTCGTTCAAAATTACTCGCTATCGATTCATAACCTCAATTCGTGTCAGCTTTTTCATTGTTAATTTACTCCAATTTTGTGCATGTCGTTGTTTCTACTTTGTACATCTTTCGAATTGACTTTTCGAATTCTAACGGAAAATCAGAGACCCAACGGTTTTTTTTTGAAATTTTTAAAAATTAGCCTTCTTTTCTTTTGCAATTTTTTGGTAGCTTCGCACATTCTCATGTTTCAAATTGCCAGGTGGCAATCTTATAGCCGTGTAGTAAAATCAACTATGAGGTCAGCATCGTTCTTCACGGTTGTTAAAATCTCGATGATAAGAGCCTCGCAGTTATTTTGCAGTTGGCTAGTCAATATCGACTAATCAAATTTTGCGTAGTTAGCACAAAGCTAATTCTGCGCAACTTTTTTTTACCCAACCGAAATACTTCCAACATTTAATGGACTGAATTTTCATTGTTATCCATTTATTATTATTAAGAAAAGGATTTTTATTTACAATCATATGGTTATTAGATGGAAATTTGTCCATAATAAAATTCGAGAACAGATGCTCCGAAATATAAAAGGCTTGGAGAAAAGCTATTGAAAGTATACTTCGGTCGGCGTAATTTTTCCAATAATAACAATTTTGCCGTAATACTGGATACTTTAAACATGAACTATGGAATCAGTAATTCAGCGATGATCATTTTTGTGCAATTTATAATGAAATTTTGTATGATTGAATTATACCGAAATAATTTTTTTCATGTTTTTCGATGAATTCTCTCAATCATTGTGTGATATTTGATGGAGAAATTGAACAGAGAAATTTAATGTATAATTATTACACTATATTTCCTATCATATAGTATTTCTTTTTCCAGCTGTTAACTGGAAATTTAGAAATTTTGGTTCGAGGAAAAGAAAACAATCATTAATTAATTTTTCCCAATTTAGGTAATTTCTTAGTTTTTTTTTTTTTCATTTTTTCTAGCGCTTCTCTCTTTCTTCCAGGTTTTGAAAACCAATTATTTGGCAAGGAGGTAATTTTTTAATTTGAGCGATAAAAAAATGATTGCTATCTAAATATCTAAAAATAATGAATTCTTCAAACTTTCATCATGTTCGATGAACTTGAAACTTCTAAAAAAACAACGAGAAAAAGGAACTTCGTGAGATGTTGCGATTAAGAGGAAAAACTGAATTATGATGTTCAAAGACAAGTAAAATTTGTGCAATTTTTTTCTCAGCTCGAATAGAATGAACTTTTTTGAAATTTGTTTGGTTTTTGATTACATCTTTTTACATTGTAGGGTAATTTTTTTCAATTATAAAATATTTATTCACCCACATAAAACAGTGTGAAACGTTAACAAGACTGTAATTCGATTTTGATTAACAAAGTTGTTAAATTTAATTTTTCTTGATTCGACTAAGGTTCATATGAGAATTTTTTTTTGTATACAAAAGAAGAAATTATTTGGCTTTCTTAGGCCCGAATTTTAAGATCTTAAGATCTATCTTAGGATCGATCTTAAGATCGAACTTAAGTTCCAATTTAAGATGAATTTTAAGTTGAAACTTAAGTGTCATAAGTTCATACATAAATTCAAATTTTATTGCGAACTTCAGATCGATCTTAAACTTAAGTTCGATCGAATTTCATTATTTTGACAACTGATGTCAAAAAACATGGTCGAAAGAGGCGATGAAAGAAGTTTGATCGAACTTAAGTCCAAGCTCAAGATGGATCTTAAGATCAAACTTCAAACCAAATTTAAGTTTGAACTTAAGATCGATCTGAAGTTCGCAATAAAGTTTGAACTTAAGTATGAACTTAAAATGATTCTTATGTTCAAACTTGAGATTCATCTTAAATTGAAACCTATAAGTTCCAACTTGAGTTCAATGGAAAGTTTGATCTGAACTCCGCACTAAAGTTTGAACTTAAGTATGAACTTATAATGATTCTTATGTTCAAACTTGAGATTCATCTTAAATTGGAACTTAAGTTCCAACTTGAGTTCGAATGGAAAGTTTGATCTTAAGATAGATCTTAAGAACTTAAAATTTGAGGTTTCGTTTCAGAAGGAAATTGCAGATTGAATGAACTTTCCGGAATATTTTTTATAGAGATTCGATACTTTTGTATGTTGAAAATTTATTTACGAAGCTAAAATATGCAATTGAACAGCCTGAGAAGTTCGAAAGGATTTCTTTCAACTGAGCTGAGGAGAAAAATACGCTAATATCACTTTTTTAGGAATTCTAATTCAAGTACCTCTCAAATACAATTTTTTCTACTTTTAACGTGTATCAACAATCCGAACGCTCTTGAGTTTCCTTTCATAAAAGCGGCTCTTATCAAATTCGAAATTAAATCAAGGCTATCCTATTTTTCTTTTTTTCTCCATAATCATGGAGATTGTTTCATTGTCGTATACGGAGACCGGAAATGGGATGGCTTGTATTTTCTTTGTCCTTGAGACAAGGCGCTCGGTCCTGTACTGTTGCGTTATTGATCTTCCGATTCCCTCGCATACGGTCCTTTGATACGAGGCACAAGCGTCTCGCCGACGGTACAGATAAAAATCCATCATCCCCACATTCAAGCGAAGAAATATCTACAGGAGCTTGATGTCATGAAAATACTTAAACTCAAAAAATGGCAAATGCCCAAAAATGAAAAACAGCAACAAATTTTTTTTTTACTTTATGCAGGTACCAAAACGAAACTTTGTATCAAAAAACCTAACCCAACTTTTTGCCCCACCAAAAATCGTGCATGGTCTATTTTTTTTTGCATCCTTCGCCAAATTATTGATATTATTGTCGTTTGACAAACACATCCGAATTTATAATTTCCACGATATTTTCATAACTTTTGGTTAATTCCAAAATTTATGAAATTTGAATTCCACGAGTATTTTTTTTCAATATCAATACCTTATTGTCATACAGTATCTTTGTACAACAAATTTGGGTATTTTTTGCACTGACCGAATAAATATTATAAATAAATAATTTAAATAATAAAGGTAATTATTGCGAAGGGCGATTCATCGGAAAAGCGCATCCCAAAATTTTGTTTTGATTATATCCTATTATATAATGATGAAAAAATAATTATTAGCTCGGGGGAGGGTTTTTTTTTTTTTTTTTTTTTTTTAAGAATTAATAACTTTTCTAAGGAAAAAAGGAATTTAGCAACTAGAATGGATATTCCGTTGCAAAGTTTCTGTCGATTTTTTGGGTTTGATAAAAAACGTTAGATAAAAAAAATTATAAAAAGTTGGGTTTATAATGTTTTTTTTATCCAATGGTTTTATCAAACCCAAAAGAACAACAGAAACTTTGCAACGGGGATATCTATTCTACTAGCTAAATTGCTTTATTTTATTTAAAAAAATTATAATAAAAAATAAAAAGTTGACCTTTCTCGAACTAATATTTTTTTAAAATTATTATCTAATAGAATATAATAGAAAAAAAACATTTGGGATGCACCTTTCCGATGAGTCGCACTTCGCAATAATTACGAAAATAAATAAAGAAATAATAAATAATAATACTAAATAATTATATTAAATAGTGATAATAAATAATAATAAATAATTAAATAAATGAAACTTGAAAATTTTGTTAATATAAAAAATTATCGTATCCATTGATATTTTGCAAAAAATCAAAAATTCCGCCAAATTGACAATTGTTGCCATTTTTACTTAATTTGCAGCGAGTGAAGAGAAAGATTTTCACGAGAGCAAAGCTTCGTTTGTGAGGAATCAAAAATGCAATTTCAATTGAATAAATCATCCACCGGATATTTAAATGAGTTGAATTTAAAATTTATATATGGTTTTGGTAACCACATTATTTAGCGTTACTACATATAAAACTTCCCTCAAAATACAATGAATCTGATAAATAATACATTTTAGTCCCGGTGGAAGTGAAATTAAATTCCAAGTCCAAACGAACTTCCCTGCGGGAAAATAATTTTCCACCTAGAGTTTATCAATTGGGTTTGCAGGAAAACTTTACCCTCGACCAAATTACTTTTTGTTCCAACCTCTAATACGAACTTTAATGGCTCAAAGTTTCAAGATATTTTGTAAAGATAACAATGCAGATAGTCTGCAGAGACCAATCCATCAAAAATGTTTATGACTTCAGGAGCCATTTTGGATTTGGAATTCTAGAAGATCCTGCGGTGAAATTTACCATTACTGGTTCTTCCTGGATGTAGGAAAATGCATCACGAATTTCCCGCTGGTTCGGTAGACGAACGTATTCGGAAAATCCATTTCCAAATGCAATGGTGCGATTCTACGTCACAAGGGACCTCCCTCCCAAACCTCCCTTGGGACACGCGCTGACGAAAATCTCAGTTGGCTTTGTAGCAATTCGCGAACGGCCCCCCTTTACCCCGCCACCGGGCGTCCCGACCTCTATTGATTGCTCTACCGCACTACTGCCCTACTTTTATAGTTAACCCCCCCACGGACCCGAGTCCCGCCGATTTCCTGCCTCGTGGAGAGCCACTAGGAACCATTTTCGTTAAACCTCCAGAGGAGCCATTATATTCGAATATCAAGATCTGCATTTTTTTTCCATCCCCAGTGGAGGAATATCCACGTGAAACTAGTAAAATCCAAATTCAATGACAAATCACCACAAAAGCTTCAATTTCAATGTCCATTTCCTGACTGAATTAGTGGGGTACCAAAATTGAACTAGGCCAGTTTTAGGTACCAGATCAAAACGATAGTTGGAATCGTTTCCTGACTGGATTAATGAGGTACCATAATTGGACTAGGGTAGTTTTAGGTCAGATCAAAACGATCAAAGCTCAAAACGATAGTTGGAATCGTTTGCTGACTGGATCAACGAGGTACCAAAATTGGACTAGGGCAGTTTTAGGTACCAGATCAAAACGATCAAAGCTCAAAACGATAGTTGGAATCGTTCCCTGACTGGATCAATGAGGTACCATAATTGGACTGGGGCAGTTTTAGGTACCAGATCAAAACGATCAAAGCTCAAAACGATAGTTGGAATCGTTCCCTGACTGGATCAATGAAGTACCATAATTGGACTAGGGCAGTTTTAGGTACCAGATCAAAATGTGAAAACTCAAAAAGATAGTTGGAATCGTTCCCTGACTGGATCAATGAGGTACCATAATTGGACTGGGGCAGTTTTAGGTACCAGATCAAAACGATCAAAGCTCAAAACGATAGTTGGAATCGTTCCCTGACTGGATCAATGAAGTACCATAATTGGACTAGGGCAGTTTTAGGTACCAGATCAAAACGATCAAAGCTCAAAACGATAGTTGGAATCGTTCCCTGACTGGATCAATGAAGTACCATAATTGGACTAGGGCAGTTTTAGGTACCAGATCAAAACGATCAAAGCTCAAAACGATAGTTGGAATCGTTTCCTGACTGGATCAATGAAGTACCATAATTGGACTAGGGCAGTTTTAGGTACCAGATCAAAACGATCAAAGCTCAAAACGATAGTTGGAATCGTTCCCTGACTGGATCAATGAAGTACCATAATTGGACTAGGGCAGTTTTAGGTACCAGATCAAAACGATCAAAGCTCAAAACGATAGTTGGAATCGTTTCCTGACTGCATCAATGAAGTACCATAATTGGACTAAGGCAGTTTTAGGTACCAGATCAAAACGATCAAAGCTCAAAACGATAGTTGGAATCGTTCCCTGACTGGATCAATGAAGTACCATAATTGGACTAGGGCAGTTTTAGGTACCAGATCAAAACGATCAAAGCTCAAAACGATAGTTGGAATCGTTTCCTGACTGCATCAATGAAGTACCATAATTGGACTAGGGCAGTTTTAGGTACCAGATCAAAACGATCAAAGCTCAAAACGATAGTTGCAATCGTTTCCTGACTGCATCAATGAAGTGCTATAATTGGACTAGGGCAGTTTTAGGTACCAGATCAAAACGATCAAAGCTCAAAACGATAGTTGGAATCGTTTCCTGACTGCATCAATGAAGTACCATAATTGGACTAGGGCAGTTTTAGGTACCAGATCAAAACGATCAAAGCTCAAAACGATAGTTAGAATCGTTCCCTGACTGGATCAATGAAGTACCATAATTGGACTAGGGCAGTTTTAGGTACCAGATCAAAACGATCAAAGCTCAAAACGATAGTTGGAATCGTTCCCTGACTGGATCAATGAAGTACCATAATTGGACTAGGGCAGTTTTAGGTACCAGATCAAAACGATCAAAGCTCAAAACGATAGTTGGAATCGTTTCCTGACTGCATCAATGAAGTACCATAATTGGACTAGGGCAGTTTTAGGTACCAGATCAAAACGATCAAAGCTCAAAACGATAGTTGGAATCGTTTCCTGACTGCATCAATGAAGTACCATAATTGGACTAGGGCAGTTTTAGGTACCAGATCAAAACGACCATAAAACGATTCTACGTGAGGTTGAACTAATTCTTAAACGGGAATACAGTCAGCGTGGCTATGAATTAAATTCTAAGAGTATAAAAAGTGTCTACCTGGAAGTGGATCACGGTATAATTTATTTTAAGGGGGAAGTTGGGAGGCAGAAAAAAGTGTTCTGCCGTTTGTTTTCTGGGATCCAAAGAGACTAATATTTTGAAAAATTTTGCAGTTTTGTCACAATTTTGTCAATATACAGTAGGGTCATTCCATGTCGAATCGACCAATTGTTGGAATCAGAGTTGTGAAAATAGTAATGTAAAAGTAATGCATTACCCATTACTTCAAACAATGTGTATTGGACGAGTATTCCATTACAAATTACAAAAGTAATGTGTAATGGATGGGTGTCATTACAAATAAAAAAAGTAAGGTGTAATGGATGCATGCACCATTACAAATAAAAACGTAAATAATGTGCATGTTCTTTTTTTTAAATTTATGAATCATTTGTGATAATTGTGGATGAACTTTTAGTGAGCGAAATAAAATAATGAGACAGCAATGTGCAAGTTTCTAATACGATCACGGCAATTTTTCTATTTGTAATGTAATATTCTCCACTGCAAATTACTTTTTTTTTTAATTGTAATTTGTAATGGAACGTGCATACATTATACATTACTTTTTTATTTGTAATGGGACATACATCCATTACACATTACTTTTTTATTTGTAATGGGACATGCATCTATTACACATTACTTTTTTTTATTTGTAATGGAACATGCATACATGAAACATTACTTTTTGTATTTGTAATGGTACACTTAACCATTTCACATTATGCAGTGTAATGGGTAATAAATACAGTAATGCATTTTTAAAGTAATGCATGTAATTAAAAATCGTAAAAATTCACGATCGACATTAAATTTTTGGTTCAAATTTTTATATAATATCTTGTACTGATCTTTCAAGATCCTAAAATTTTTAGAATTGCGTTTTTTTTTCTTCGAGAATATGAATTTTTGAATTTTGGTAAAGGATTTTTTTTTCACCTCTAAGTTGAGTAAAGTTGAGCAATCATGAGATTTTGTAATTTTGAGCAGTAATAATTACAAAATTACATGATTGCTCAACTTTACTTAACTTGGAGGTAAAAAAAAATTTGTTTAGCATACATTCAAAAATCCATATTTTTGAATAAAAAAAAAACATCTTTCTGAAAATTTCAGGGTCTTTTAAGATCAGTTCAAGGTATTACATAAAAAAAATCGAACAAAAAATTTAACGTTTATCGTGGATTTTCATAATTTTTTAAAATTCAAAATTCATCATTGTTCAAAATTTTTTTTCGCAATACTTTTTTTTTCGTAGTCCCAAGTATACTCTTCAAGGCAAATTTACAATGATTTATTCGTATTTATAATAGTTTTCACGATATTTAAAAAATAAACTTGAAAAGTTGAAAAAAATGGTGAAGTTTTGAATTTTGCATACGTTTCGAAACATTTAAAAAAAAAATTTCTCCTTCGGTAAAACTTCGTTTTATGATAAAAGAAAACTTCTGACCAAATTTCATCGCAATTGAAAGGGGTCGATTCCAACTATTGGTCGATTTGACATGGAATGACCCAATAGTAATTGATAATGCAGCGTGATACATTTGTATATAATTATGACCTACGTGAAACGCTAGATAAAAAAACCACTGAGGGGAAACGTGATCTTAACGCTGTTTCCCTGAGAATCCGTGCTCAATCTGTCGATTTTGGTTTGATTTATTTAGCGGCAATAACCGCTAAGTTAGTTGAAATTTTCGTTCACACGTTTTTTCATGCATTCTTTGCCGTATGTACAAAATTAAACAACGTTTCTGATAATCCAGTTCTAGCTAATACGTGCCAGTACGTGCTTTACGAGTGTTTTTCTTATATCCTGAAAGTTTCACAATGATTAGCAGAATATTGATTTTCAAAGAATATCTCAAAAACCACGTAATCTTCAGCGCTTTCAACCAACTTCCCCCTTAAGCATACGTGTTAACACGTTTTGTTGTTGTGTAGAAATATTTGTAGACAAAAATTCGAAATCCTTAATAGGTTAAACCTTGGGCGGGCAAAAATAAAAGTAGTTTTGGGATTGAAAGAAAATTTAGTTTTTGGGATTTAAAAAAAATTTGATGACAATCCATGAATTTTC
This sequence comes from Alloplasta piceator, assembly GCA_946863875.1. Taxonomy (NCBI): domain Eukaryota; kingdom Metazoa; phylum Arthropoda; class Insecta; order Hymenoptera; family Ichneumonidae; genus Alloplasta; species Alloplasta piceator. The sequence continues at coordinate 7,295,721 of OX333075.1, read as the reverse complement.
AATTTTCCTTGAGAGGTTAAACCTCGGGTGGGCAAAAATAAAAGTATTTTCGATTTTTTTTAAAATTTAGTTTGGTTAGATTTAAAAATGATGAAGATTCATTAATTTTAAATCTTCCTTAAGAGGTTAAACCTCGAGCAAGCAAAAATAAAAGTATTTTTGGGATTAAAAAAAATTTAGTTCAGTTAGATTTTAAAATGATGAAAATCCATTAATTTTAAATCTGCCTTAAGAGGTTAAAACTCGGGTGGGCGGCAATAAAAGTATTTTTGGAATTTTTTAACAATTTAGTTTTGGTTACATTTAAAAATGATGAAAATCCATTAATTTTTTCCAGCATAAGTTAAGCCAGCCCCTTTTCATTTGAAAAACAATTTTTCAAACAAATGGTAAACTTATTCATTTGGAAAAATCCCAAAAAATTTCAGGGCGTTCGATAAAGTAATTTATATCACTCAGTACAATAATGGACGCTTTTACGCCCGCAAGCGAACGTGAAATCGTCCATATTGCACCTCGTGATATAAAATATCGTACATAATACTATGTTTACATATTTTGCTTACCATAGTTCAGAACTTAGTTACGGTAAAACGCGTTTTGAGTTTTGATCTGATGGTCCTGGAATTTTCATGGAACATTCATTGTCAAACGACATCGTTTCAAAAATCGCGATTTTTCCTCATTTACGACCAGATTGACTCCTCCAACGAAATCCCATTAAACCACATCCAGATTCCCAAATTATACAGCCAAAGGAAAAGAGAAATTACGAGTCTCGCGACCTCGAGCTTGAATATCTTTGACCTTGAGAGGTCAAAAGCAATCCACCCACGTTGTCGCTTATCCGTGATCTCTGTTTTCGATTAATCGTATCTCCGTTGCTTTAACCCACTCCTTGGTTAACCGCAAAGTAGTTGGTTTAGAAACCAGACAGCGATCTTGATGGGGAAATTTGTTTGAACGACGGATGACGAATTACACATCTTCCAGGCTCAGATGGGAAATTGCAACCGAGAGTCAAGTCAACAGGATTGGACGAGGCACAAAATGGCCTAAAATGGGAATAAGAAAATCAAACGTTGAATTGTCGCAGAAATGGCGTGCCGAGGGACAATTTGCCCCAGGACTTATGGCTAAGGTTTCGGGTGCACCTGTCCCCGGGTCACAGAAGGAGATGGACTGTTTCGCCGCGTTGCGTTATCCAACGTCCTCGTCCTAATGATCGCGTAGGCGATTTCCAATGTTGGCTTGCGACGGTTCCCCCCGGGTTTGGGTTGGGTGAAAATGCCTCGTATCTTGGCTCACACCCTGTACAACGTCCATAATCACTGGTATACACATCAGTGGCGTGACTCAGTACGTTCGACCGTATAAGAAGCAACATAACATTCAGAGTTGGGTTGAACCAGTGGTTTGGGTTAGGTTGAAGAAGAAGAAGGAGGAGGGGGGGGGGTGAGTGATGCGCCTGTCTGAAAGCTTCCAACCCTCTCCCCACCTCACCTCGTTCACGTGAGGGTTCCTTAGGAAAACCCAACGTGTGGCTCAAAACCTCTTGAAACATGACGAGCAACGATGCCTCGAAAGAAGCACTCTCTCTTTGAAGTCTCATTCGTGCCAATCGACCCTCGAATCAACTACCCTTTTGTCTATCGATTTTCCATGTTCATCCCGTTATCGCTAAACGTTTAACCATCGTCGGTCATTTTTTTCTACAAACACGTTGAGGTTTTGTGGTGGGAACGGGATATGGGAAAACGATATGGACATGTTGCGAACATATGGTCGCCATATGGACATGTTATCAATATCTAGGTACCGTATAAACTCTTCATCAACATACGAGTACAGTAGGAACATGTTATGAACATATGCTTGCTGTGTCAACATGTTAAAAACATATGCATACCATATAAACATGTTTTGAACAGGTGGGTACAGTATGGACATGCCATTGGCGTGTGGATGCCACGTGAACATGTTATGAACATGCGAGGGCTGTATGAACATATCCATATTGACATGTTATTATTGTTCATATGAACATGTAACGCACGGAGATGTGTTGGGCATGTAAGAACCATATAAACATAAGGGTGACATGGATATGTGGATACCGTACGAACATGTTGCGAATATATGGTCCCCGTATGGACATGTTATGAATATTTAGGTACGGTATAAACTTTTTAAGAACATATGGCTACAATACGAACATGGGAACACATGTTTGCCGCAGGGACATGTTATAAACATATGTATATCGCATAAACATGTTTTGAACATGTGGGTACAGAATGGGCATGCTGTTATTGTTCATATGAACATTAACCGCACGGACATGTAAGGAGCATATAAACATAAAGGCGACATGAACATTCGGGTACAATACCAACATGTTTTTAATATATTTTGCTGCGCGATCATGGTATAAACATACGTATATCATATGAACATGTTTTGAACATGCGGATGCACCATGGACATGCTATGGCTAACATGCGAACATGCGAGTGTCATATGAACACATGCATATTGACATGTCATTATCGTTCATATGGATAGATGAACATGTTGCGAACATATGGTCGTCATGTGAACATGTTATGAATATTTAGGCACGATATGAACCTTTTAAGAAAATATGGGTATAATTCGAACGTGTTATGAACATATGTTTGCCGTGGGAACATGTTATGAACAGATGTTTGCCGTATAAACATGTTTTGAGCATATGGGTACAGTATGGTCATGCTGTTATTGTTCATATGAACATGTACCGCACGGAGATATTGTAGACATGTAATAGCCATATGAACATAAGGGGGCATGAGCATTCGGGTACAATACGAACATGTTTTGAATATATTTTTGCTGTGTACACATGGTATACACATACGTATATCATATAAACATGTTTTGAACATGCGGATGCAGTATGGGCATGCTATGGATAACATGTGAACATGTTATGAACATGCCAGTATCATATGAACATATCGGCTCCACACTGACATGCTATTATTGTCCATATGATCGCCATGTGAACATGTTATCAATATTTAGGTGCCGTATACATTTTTATGAACAATACGGATACAATCCGAACATGTTATCAACATATTCTTGTTGCGTGAACATGTCATCAACATGTGTATATCACACAAACATGTTTTGAACATATGGATACGATATGAACATGCTATGGTCATATGGATACCACGTGAACATGTTATGAACATGATATGTGCCCCATATGAACATGTTCTGAGCTATTAGGTGCCGAATGAACTTTTTAGGGAATATGGATAAAATGCGAACGTGCTATAAATATATGCTTACCGTACAAACATGTTATGAACATGTGAACATTGTTGATTGAAATGTTAACATGTTAATCTTTATTGTAATGATTATTGCACGTCAAAAGTTCTTGGAAAATGGAAAAAGTTTGATATTCACATTACAATGTAAATGTCACACAAAATTAATTTTATGGATTCACGGGAAATTTGCGATTTTCGATACAGCTGATTTTTGAATATCGGGCTTATTTGAAAACTTTTAATCGGCCACGAACTTGAAAATTAGCCCCAAGTGTTCATCGATGAAAGCTTTGACCTCGTTTTATCGCTGAATACACGCTACCCCGTTAAAGGTTCTTGTAAATGATGACTCATACAAATTCGATGAAACGCGGTAAAGGTGTACCAGTCGGGGGGCCCCAGCTTGGATTGTCGTTTAATCGATCATACACCAACATTTTAGAAACGATAATGTCGCTTTATTTTACGACAGGATGTGCAGGACGAGTGATAAATTTGTGTAAACAAAAAATTAACATACATTTATTTCTGCAAGCTGTTACATAAAAAAAATATGGAAGATCGTAAATAGTGGAGGAATATACTTTTATTGCACTCCGTGCGCAAAGTGCCACTTTGCGCACTCGTACAATAAAATTTTGTACGATACTAGTGCGATGAAACTTTTTCTGACGATTGTGAGTTTGCAGCATGAGCCGAAGGCAAATGTTGCAATCGCACGAGTTGAGAAAAAGTTTCTCGCACTAGTATCGTAATATACTATTGTACAAAAATTCTTCTTGTACACAAATCCATGTTGAAAAATTCGAAGTGTTTGATAATTTTTTAATTCAATAATTATTTTTACATTTTGCATACCCGATGAAGATATGCAAAATGGTATGGTATGGTATTCTGTCAATATTTTAGAACCTTTTACAGTGTCGTCACAATTTTGTTAATGTAAAATAGGGTCATTCCATGTCAAATCGACCAATAGTCGGAATCGACCCCTTTCAATTTCGATGAAATTTGGTCGGAAGCTTTCTTTTATCACAAAACGAAGTTCTACCAAAGGAAAAAAATTAAAAAATTTTTTTTCGAAAGTTGTGCAAAATTTAAAATTTCACCATTTTTTCAATGTTTCAAGTTTATTTTTTTAAATATCTCGAAAACTATTATAGATACGAAAAAATCGTTCTGGGTTCGTCTTAAAGAGTATACTTGGGGCTAAGAAAAAAAAAATATTCCGAAAAAAAATTTTGAAAAATGATAAATTCCGAGAATTTTGAATGTTTAAAAATCGTGAAAATCCACGATCGATATAAGATTTTTGGTTCAATTTATTTAATATTATACCTTGTACTGATCTTAAAAGATCCTGAAATTTTCAGAATCGTGATTTTTGTTTTATCAAAAATATGAATTTTTGAATTTTGGTAAATAACATTTTTTTTTACCTCTAAGTTAAGTAAAGTTGAGCAATCATGTAATTTGTTTTATTCCAAATTATAAAATTACATGATTATCCAACTGTACTTAACCCAGAGGTGAAAACAATTTTTTTTACCAAAATTCAAAAATTCATATTTTTGAAGACAAAAAAACGCAATTCTGAAAATTTCAGGATCTTTTAAGATCAGTACAAGGTATTATATACAAAAAATGGAACCAAAAATTTAGCGTCGATCGTAGATTTTCACGATTTCAAAAAATTCAAAATTCTTCAAATTCATCAATTGTAAAAAAAAAAATTCGGAATATTTGTTTTTTCGTAGTCCCAAGACGAACTGTGCACGATTTTTTCGTAACTATAATAGTTTTCGAGATATTTAAAAAACAAACTTGAAAAATTGAAAAAATTGTGAAATTTTGAATTTTGCATAACTTTCGAAAACAAAAATTTCAATTTTTTTTCCTTTGGTAGAACTTCGTTTTATGATAAAAGAACTACTTCTGACCAAATTTCATCGAAATTGAAAGTGGTCGGTTTCAACAATTGGTCGATTTCACATGGAATGACCCACCTAAATTGATAAGATGACGTAGGTACTGTGAGAAAATTTCCTTTTGGGAAAGAGTGATTTTTTTTTGGCTTTCACGACTTTGATATAACCCCTTAAAGGAGATGTATAGAGCGATACGAGGTGCAAAAAATATTCCCCGGTCACGTAATTCGTTATAGTCTGTATCGCGCCTTAAGGTGTAATCTGTTTCAGGGGATTCCCCTCCCTCAGTCGCACGCTTCGTCTCTCATCCCCTAATATTTCCTCTCTCTCTCTCTCTCTCTCTCTCTCTCTCTCTCTCTCTCTCTATCTCTCTCTCTCTCTCGCTCTCTCTCTCACCCTCTCTCTCCCTCTCTCTCTCTCGCTCTCTCTCTCTCTCCCCCTCCCTCTCTCTCTCTCTTTCCTGCTCTTTAGCTCCCTTTCCATCTTCGAAGGTCGTCCGAAAGACTGCTCCGAGGTGAAGGTCACGTCCCGAGTGAATCTCGACCTTCTTCGGCTCTCATTTCATCGAACTATAAACGATTTTACGTGTGCACTCCCTTAATCGTTCACGACGTCCTTTCTACCCTCCTCCATCGATTCGTAATTTACACCTCGTCAAAATTTCTCCTTTATTATTCTTGATTTTTCCGCCTCTTCGCTCCCCCATTTTCCACTCGTTATTCATTGTTTACCAACGTTTGAAAAATTGGCGCGTCATCTGGCAGATTATAAGGGTGGGAGGGATGGTGTAGGATGAAAGTGACGACGGAAAAGGCGGGAACGGAAAACGGTATCCGGTGTCGCTAAAAGCTTTTCTCGATTTATACCACAAAGCGTCCGAACCGTTAAGGTGCGAAGGCCAAAGAGCTCAGGGTTATTTTTAATTTCTCGAGATAATATATATCTCGTCCTTGCACCCTCTCATCGTCATTGAAAAGTTTCGCCATCTTGTTTTCATTCCAAACGGTAATTTCCGCAAAGAGGATCGATTGCGTTTTTAACCCTTTGTCTGTAAATCTGGGTCATTTTTGTCCTATCCGAAATTCCGCCGATTACTTCCAAACGAGCGATGACGATTCAGCTTCAATTCGCCGTAAAGTACATTAAGATATCTCAATTTTTCGAAAAGTTATGATTTTTCAAGTAAGCTACTGATTTCTTACGGTGTTGCTCCATTTTTTGAATAAAAAATATATGTAAAAATAAACTTTTCACAAATTTTATGGTTGGTACGTTAAGTTGAAGGTTTCGAACAGCAGCACTAATTTTTTCAAATTTTTCCGAGTCCATTAAGCCAACAAAAAAACGGCCGGACGCGAACGACCCAGGTTTTTGAAGACCCAGATTTGAAGGTCTAGCTTCGTTTTCAATGGTTTCTGGATAAGTCTCTGTCGTTGTATCAATGGTTGGAACATTGTTGGAAATTCATTGAACCTACTAATTGCAAATGCCCGGAACACCCGTTACGTTTAATCTGACCCAGAGACCGGCCGGAGAAAACACGACCCTCGTGTGTCTCCCTCTTTCGTATAAAAGTTCTAAGTCATCTGGCGGCGGAGAGGGTGAATTACATCAGCGACCGTTTTCGCCCTCTTTCCTTCACCACCGACCCCCGAGCTTGCGGATATTCAGCCCTCGTTGCGGGGGAATCCCTGAATGACAAAACAACGTTGACATTTGCCTGGTGAACCCACGACGATGATTACCGTACCCTAGAAAAAAAAATATGTATATTAGTCATAAAAAAAATCAGCGGAACTTTATTGTGCTTTCTAGCTAGTCATTCCTATTACTTGCGTTCATTGTCCGGGATACACGTGCCTCGGAATTGCCTTTGGCATTTGCCAGAAGTACTTTTTCTCCCAATTAATTTCCTATTGTAGTTTAGAGGTCGAATTTTTATGGTATTTTTTGAAAAAAAATAGGTTTTTGATTTTTTGCGTTTGGGCCTTTTCCCACCTATTTACACATTTTTTGAGTAGGTTTCATATTCGTTTATAACGAGCTCCTTCATCGTGAAATTTTTATTGAGTTTTTTTGACAATGAATATCTCTCGTTACCAATAATTTGATGTCTTGACATCATTTTGGTACCATGACTCAACTATACCTTAAGGTGGTATTCTGCACTGAGAGACAAAATTACTGAATTTGAGAACATGAATTTATTTATTAAATGAAAGTATTAATTTGATTATTTATTTGTTGAACCAAGAAAATCACCCTTCATTTAAAAAAATATTTTCACGAATCTATTACTCCATTATATTAAACTCTTATGTAATAGTAACAATTAAATGCATGATAGATTTGATTAAATTTGTATTCATTGGATTAATTACATTGATCGCATCATAAACATGAGATTATTTGGATCTAAAAAATGAATTGGATACGAAATTATTTTTTTCGAACAAAATAATTTCTTTGCACAAATTCATCATTATTTTACTTCTAAAAATATTTCTGTAGTCTTTTCAATATTTATTAGATATAAAATTGATTGTGATTATTTGAAAAGATGCTGTAGTAAAATAAATAACACATTATTTTATTCCAATAGAATATTTGCTTGAAATTATGACATTTTTATTTCCTTCAAGCAAAGAACTATCATTTATATAGTATACTTTAATAGTATACATAAGTTGTTAAAAATTAAAAAACTGGTTTTTTAAATGTTTTCTTATATTTGTATCTTCATAACTCCTAATTTTTTTCAAGTGCATAGTAGTAGTCGATAGCGTAATAGGTAGCGTGTTAGGTAGTTAGGTAGGATAGGTATGATGGTAGGTAGGGTCGAGGGTTCGAATCTCGGTCGGACAGAGAAATTAGATCGGAGAATTGGCGCAGATTTATCTTTTTTTTCTATTTATCTCTTTTTGGGGTCACTAAACTATGCATATTAAATTATTTGGCGAGGGCTATATATTTTTTATAAAATGTTTTGCAACAATTAATAAACACGCATTTGATTGAATCAATCATTTTTCCTGTTGCTTGGACTAATTAATTTGTTGATTCAACAATTTTTTTTTCTCAGTGCTTTCTGTATTAAAAGACATGTAATTGACATATAATTGATAACATATTGTTAGATTCAAGTAAATTCGTTTATTGAAACAGAAATTTATGGAATTGACTGCAAAAAATGAACCAGGTAAATATATAAGGGAACCAATCTAATATGTTTTGGCAAATAATGAAAAAAATGATTTTTTGCCTTCAAAACTTTATTTCATTGGTTCTAGTAATTTTTTCTCTCAATGTGGTCTAGAGACATACATTTTGAGCGTTTTGTCGAGCTCGATAAAAAAAACAAACATTTTTTCCATTTTTACCATTTATATCGATAAATAGGTTTTAAAAAACCTATTTATCAATATTTTGACAATAACTCGATTTGCTCCGAAGTGACGGGCTGAGTTGCTGCATCACTAAAATAGCTATAACTCCGTAAAATATTGGAATTTAATAATTTTCTTTTGAAAATATATTCTTAAAGGTCTGAACTTTAAGAACATGCAAAAAAAATGATTTTTTGAAAGTTCTAGACCACAATACTTCCTTAACCAATTAAGTGGGTGTAAGTAGTTCTGGTAACTAAGGTTATCTAAAATGGTGAACTAAAAAGAAATTGCTTTCAGTACAATAAAATAAGCATAGCATTTTTGGTGTATAAAGATTTTGTATTTAGAAAAACTTTAATGACTTGCTATTAACCAATTAATTAAAATACCAAAAAAACATCCGGTCATGCGATGAAAAATGTTAGGAACTGTTTGTCTGAATTTTAAGTGAATCGGATTTTGAGTTGGGGAAGTCAACACCGTTTTATGAAAAAAGTAAAAGAAAAAAACGTCTCACAGGACCACCAATTTTTGGAATTGTTATAATATTGTTTTTGCAATAAAGGTTAAGATTCTAGGTCATTAAACTACGCGATACGAAAATCGATATTTTTCAAATTTTCACCTCATGCAAACATAAAGAGTGCCAGTACAGACCAGTGATAGAATGAAAGTTTAGTTTTTTCTCTCAAACGTAACATATAGTTTCTTTCTCGTTGGTAAGAAGAAAAACATTGAGGTGGAAGTGGAGACTCGAGGTCGATGACTGACGGTATAGTTCACGACAATTTAGACTTGAATATTTAAAGAGCGACAGGGAAGATGAGAAAACTGCGAATTGTTATCATAACAACCAGAACAATGCTAGTAGAAAGAGTTTCCAAGCTTTACATTTCGACTTCCCACTCTTTAGAGACTCTTTTTTCACCACTGCTATAGTCACAGCTTATAGTCCAAGAACCGGCACATTTACATCTCTACCGATTATAATTCTACCTTCTAAAAACTCCGTCAAATTTGTTCCACGATTGATGTTTTCTAAATATTTGGTGGCGTCATGAAATGGTGTTGATTTACCAGCGTGGCTCTCTTTATGCAGATTTATTCAACAGGGAAGTTCTAACCGGTAGAGTTGTAATGAGCCATGTACAATTTCCCAGGCCTACAATTTTTCTTACAAGTTACGGTACATTTACACCTCTATCGGTTACAACTCTTCCTTCAAACAACTTTGCCAAAATATAGTTATTCAATACCTTTTCATGCTATGTTTGTGCAGAGTTTTTTCCTGGAGAGTTTCAACCAGTGGAGATATAAGTTCGCCCCAAGTTTCCACATGTTGTGTCTCTGTACATTGGAGACTCTTTTTTCCCACTGGTCAAGCCGCAGTTTATAGACAAATGTCTTATGCTCAAGTGAATGTAGGAGATAGTGAATTCGCTAAAAACTTCCATAGTCTTTGGTGGAAGCTCTATGCGAGTCGTTGTGTTCCTCCTCAATTTGATATTCAATATTCACTGAATAACATAGAGCTACTGTAACGACCCCAGATCGTGAATGGCTAAGTTCGTGTGTCATATCGATACGGTTTGTTGTTCCTGTACAAGTACGAAATCCGTTGTGTCAAGTTGGCTCATTCACGATTCAGTAACAGTCAGATCTTTCTCGAAGATAAAATTTTGCAGTTGACCCCAAGAATTCATTCCATTGTTGGAGTCAAACGTCGTTAAAGCCTCTATTCAAATGTCCAAACGGATACCTTTATTACCCCTAAAGATGCGATTTGGTAATCTGCCTCGGACAAATTGTTAGGTAACCTTTAAACGAATCCTCCTTCTGCACCAGCAGTAGATTTTATTCCGGACAACTTTCAGTTTATAGGCTTATGGGAAATTGTCTGGCTTTTATTATGGAAAATAAGGATTAACAATTAACCCCATCAGGAAGATGAATAACGAATTATTCGTATTTTTTTACGGAACAAGTGTCTGAATCCTGACGTAAAATTCGTCTTCCATCTCCCACGAGCAATCGCTTTCGTCGTCGTCGTCGTCGTCGTCGTCTTCATTACGTTGTAGCGCCCACGTTATTTTTGGTCGGTGCTCTAGACGCGGTTATCTTGTTTAAGAGCGGTGGCAAAACGTTCTCAAGATGGAGATAGGTGTGTTCATCGTATGTTCTTTCATTGATACTGGCGTCAGAGATTGTCCTGACGTAGATCTGGACTCGGGCCAAGATAAAACGTTGTCGGTTTTGTGGGCAAGGGGCAAAAGGAACGAGAGGACTAGAAACGATGCTTAGCCATAGTTGCGATGGAGGTACGATGGGCTGAAAATAAGAAGAAGGAGAGGAGAGGAAAAAGTGAACGAGACTACTCGTTAATCTTTATTCTAGTAGCCATGACTGCGAAAATCACACGAGAGTATGAACTTAGATATCGTCGGCTAGGACGCGTGCCATGTCACTTGGTTGCATCGAAATTTATGTCCATCTCTGTTTGATGAAGTTGGTTTGGTATTGACCAATTGATCAATCCACTGCTCCAACTCCATGGTCCAATGTTTAACGTTGTTTCATCTCTTTCTGCGTGTACATTGGTAAGGCTAACAATCATCATTTTCCATGTTATTAACTCCCTGACCTTTTTGCTCCACCAACTCAACGGACCAATCGTGAAACGCGATTGGCAACCATTCCCATGCCGAACTGCACCGAATTGACGAACCTAACCCACCTGACCTCGGCCAACGGATCTCATCACAGCTCCCAACTGTTTCTCCCGCACACACTGCACAACGGTTCATATCGATCCTGGGTGAATTTCACGAAGGGGTAATTCTCATGTTCCACGGTCGAGTTCAATGCGACACTCTAATGTCGATTATAGCTCTGAGGGCTGTGTCCTGTTGGTTGATTCAGCGAAATTCTCTAGAGTGGCGGTTTTGGGGAAACCAAAGGATCCAGATTGGGGATGATCTGCACTATTTGAAAATTTGAGGGCGTGGAAGTCATCGAATCCACAGTGAAACCTTATTATGATTAACCGGTGGCCTAGTCAGGTAGCTTCTGAAAAAGCTTTTCTATGTGAAGCTTTAAGGGAGTGTTTGGAAGAAATTTCAGAGTAATGGTGGTTTTATGTTTGGGATATTGAAAGGGAAACCAGTTTTAAGTGAAGTCGTTTTTGGGTTTCCACAAAACCACTTCCACAAAACCAGTGATGACCTTTGATGACGGACACTAGTTACATGCAGAGGTTTCTTGGAAATGTAGGTAGGTTCTTTTGTCAGGTTCCGGGTGCAACGAATTGTGATGGGATTTGGGGATGAACGCGAGGCGTTATCAGCAACAGTGGAGCTTCGTACGGAGGAGGTCGACCGGTAACACCAACTGTGTATTGATCTGGGCCATGGACCGCGCACGTCTCTTTCTCCCTATCTCTGACTCTCCCTCGTTCTCTCAATTCCCGTGTGTGTGTTTGCCGTTTACGCATTTCCTCTCTCGGTTAACCCCGAACTTCCCGAAGGTTAATAAAATGGCCGACTATTCAAGAATGAAGGAAGCGAAATTCCTAAGCATCATTGAATTCCATTAGCGTATCTTGAGTCGATCAATTCGTAAACGGCAAATGCACGCGCCTCTTTCAACAAGTTCCGTGCAAATTTGTTGAAAATTATCACTAAACTCACCACGGAAATGATAAGAAGTTTATGCTTTTTTTTTTTCCAGATAACGATTTTCACGTGCGAGAATGAAGCTGTACGCTAGGATTGGGTTCAGGTGATATTGGTGGTGTGTTGAATAATCAGCGGTGCAAGAGAGACGGATTGAGGAAGTAACGAGGAAGTTTAAGCACCGAAAGACCGAGAGAGTATCGGTGCCGATAGACGAAGCGGACGCGGACGAACGCGCGCTCTCGTCGTCGCGAAAATATTTTCATTATAAATAGCTCTCGACTGCCTGCCTGTTTATTTTTATGAGGCTCGTATGTGTCGCGCAGGTTTTTGTGCGTGTGCAGTTTGCGTATTTCTGTTAATGTGTTGGTCGCGGTGTTAGACAGCCAATCGAAGCGAATGGAAAAACCGCGTTCGTGTTCTCAACTCTCATCGGTTTGGGAACGCTTGGCAGCGTTGAGACCAAGCACGTTGGGTTCGGAAGTAAATAATATCGAACGAGGCATCGAACCGAGTCGATTTGTTTTCATTTCCATCCAACGAACTGCATTGATCATTCAGATCGAGTAATTTTCAAGGTATCATGATTGTTGATCAATTGTCATTGGTATTTTGAATTTCTAAAACCTTCAGTCGAACTTCTTCTCTCCACTCGCGCCTTTTCCTCAGACTCAACGGCATTGTCTTAGGTTAGCGACGGAAGAGGGTGTCCAAGTGTTGGTCTTCGATCTCACTCTCGTGGCCATTTATTCGCTGACCTATTTGCTGATATATAGGTCATCGAGTTCAGCAACCCCCGGAGCGAGTTTTCTGGCCATCGCCTACCGGGTGTCTCCCTTCGTTTTACTTTGTTTTTTCCATTTGTCCAATCGCAACACCATGAAAGTTACTCACTGTTCAACTCGGATGTTGGTTAATGCTTGGACTATTAACTCGGTGATGCAAAGTAAATTTGAATAAACTGAAAACTGTCTTGGGGATGCAGGAAAACGTTTGAATTCCCGCCATTTCGCGAGTCAGCCAATCACGGCTCATGCCGCGGCCATTTTGTCGTGGATTCAATCGTGGCCAATCAGGTGTCCTCCAATCTGGATGTAGGTACAATGCCTCGAAAATGCATAGACTGATTAGACTAAATATGATGGAACTGTTTAGGAACATGAAGTCAGAAAATCGAATTATAAAAAACCTACTCAAAGTGATTCCCAGGTCAATACTATCGGTGATCAAGGTTGGTTTAGGACTTTGTTGGATTTAGGTTGGTTCAGGGCTTTGCTCCGTTGTTTATACATGAAACAATAAAAAATTCAAAGGGGATTAACAATATGGCTCTTTTGGTTCCAGACTTTGGAATTGCCTAGTCCGGAATTACAAAAACATACGACAAACTTCTAAGCCTGACAGAGACAAGCTACGATGAAGGTAAAAATCCCTTCACCCTCAATACCTTCTTCGTTGGGTGAACACGCGTTTCTTCGACCAGACATCTTCTGGGTTATTGGACGCAACGACGGCAAGATCCGCAACTGCGATGACGACCAAGTCGCTTGGCGGTTCGTGTCTGTCCAGGGAGAGTAGGTCGTTTCCATGGTAACTGGGGTGCATCGGACCCCACCAGCGAATACTTTGCGCCTAACGTTAAATTGTACCGACCTTCTCGTACTGTTGTTGTCCTCTGCCACCCCTTCCAATCCTGTTTAATTCTCTGGTTCATCCACTATCCAGCATTTCCCCCAAAGTCGCTCCATTAGGATGAAAAACTCCCTTCTGGATTACTTCGTCGACTGCAAAGTGGTACGAGCCAAAATAAGAGATTGAGTCTGATCTACTTGGGATTTTACTTCCCACATTATAACTTCCACTTCGAAAAATTGAACCAATCGAGTTCCCTAAGGAAGTCCTTAAGAAAGTTCCCTAAGGGAGCCCTACGGTTGAGTCTACCGAGTACCCAAATTACGAAAAAATGTTCTGCACTTATTTTAGTGTAGGAAAAATCAATGGTTTTACAAAAAAAGTCGGTTTGAGTCACGTATGGGCAAAACGATCCCCCATCTGAGGTAAAATGATCCCCCATAGGGTAAAATGATTCCCGATTGCCTAGTAATTGAAATGATTTACGTATTATTTCATTTCGTTATAAAAAAATGCAGTCTAAGACTTGAATATCAAAAAAGCCACATTTAAATCTACGACAGATTCATTGGGGTAAAATGAACCGGGGGTAAAATGAAAAAAAAAAAAAACTTCGTTTAATTTAAATATACACTCGTATATTAAAATCCCAATGCATAGTATGGTTTTTAAAGCAGAATCTTGAAAAAAGATATGAAAATTAATATTCTTTTACATATTAATTTTACATTACATGTCTGAACTTTCATATTCGTGTTATGAAAATTACATTACCGTAACTGGAATTAATTGTTGTTAAACGTGTTATAAAAAATATATAGCCCTTGGAAAATAATTTAATATGCATAGTTTACCGGCCCTGAAAAGAGATACATAGAAAAAACAAAAATTCCGCGCGAATAGTCCGATCTAATTTCTCTCTCCGACCGGGATTCGAACCCTCGACCCTACCTACTATCCTACCTATCGTACCTGACTTACCTAACACGCTACCCATCACGCTACCGACTACTTATGAACTCCCTCGACTTGTGTGATGTATGAATGATGTAAACTCTCAAAACATTATTCGTGAATACCTGACTCCTCGTAACTCAAGTGACCCCTCGTAACTTAAGTTATCTCTCATAACTTAATTTCGCGACCCCTGATCCCTCCTAGGTTACGTAAAGCCGCGCAAAACATAATCCTATCAGCATCCCGGACCCCTCATAAGTTATGTGACCTCTCATAACTTAATTTCAGAGCCCCTGACCCATCATTAGTTATGTGAACCTTTAAAACTGTTTGAAAAAAACCGTGACCCTCTCATAAGTATTTTTTTTAAATATTATATTTGAAGACATTTTTTTTAGTGATGTATTGGAACTTGAAGAATTAACTGTATTAATTTTCAGTAATGTATCTTGAAATTGCGAAAAAGTATACAAAACCATTTTCGTGTACGGGGATATTAATTTTCAATGTTCACTCTTTTAATTTTATTATACAAATAATAAATTTAAGATGAAATTGTTAATTATCCAATATGTATATTAATTTCGATTTCGTATATTTGTTATTGAAATTTCATATACTTTTGTACATTGAATTGAATAACATTTTTTAGTGTATCTAAAACTGCACTCAGTCAAAAAATTAAAGGAATAGCAAAATTTTCGAGATTTTTCAGCGATTTTCCAAAGGCTGTAACTTTGTTAATTTGGATCGTAAACATTTTTTGAAAAAAGCATGTTGAAGCTTAATCTTCTAGTTTTGGAATCTTGAGTCATTTCTAAACTTATGAAATTTTTTTTTTTTCGAAATTTGGATTTTTTTTAGTTCTCACGCTCATTAAATGCAAGTTTCAGAGAAAAAAAAACTTTTTTCATTTTTAACGCCCATTAATTAATTGGTCTTTAAGGATCAATAAACGTGTTCCTTCAATTTTTCTAACAGTTTGATGATTTGGTCACAAAAAAAGGCTCGACCGATTGTTTTGAAATCTGGCATGGTTTTTAGGTATGTGATGAGCTAAAAAAAACTGAAAACATTGGTATTTTTCACAATATTTGCAAAGTTGTGGTAGATTTTCTAAAACAAGAAAAAACGCTATTTTTTGGACTTTTTCAATTCAAAATTAAACATCGAAAAGATTTTTTTTCGTTTATGACAGTAATAGGCACTTATAGAGAGTAGATTTAAGTTTCCGAAACCAACCGTCAACTCGCTGTACGATCATTAGTTCCGGAGATATCGAAGATAAAAAAAAAAAGACGAATTTTCATTCAATCGTCGATATCTCAGCGAAAAATGGTCGTAGAACGAAAATAAAAAAAGCAAATTGAAGCCAAAGAATCCAGCTAAACGATCCATAGATTGGTTAAACTCCAAAAAAAATTTTGGAGCCCATCAACTGTTTTGAAAAAAAGCATAAATTTCGAGAACATTTTTACCGTGATATATCTTTCGACTCGTCGAGGGTGATGCCCAAAAAAAATTTTTGACTCAAGATTCCAAAACTAGAAGATTCAAGCTTCAAAATGCATTTCTTAAAAAAAATTTTACGATCAAAATTAACAAAGTTACAGCCTTTGGAAAATCGCTGAAAAATCTCGAAAATTTTGCTGTTCCTTTAATTTTTTGACTGAGTGTATATTAATTTCGATTTCGCATACTTGTTATTGAAATTTCATATACTTTTGTATATTAACTTTAATAACATTTTTTACAGTGTACCTAAAACTAAATCAACTAGTAGGTTCGAACAAATCAGTAGGGATCATTTTACCCATGGGGATCATTTTGGACACCTTTCCTCTACTGCCCCAAAATATCATTCTAATAAATGTGACAATTCATTCATAATTGTAGGACTCGTCATAATCCCTCGAATCAATCCCAGTACATTTTCCTTCACCTATTTATCGGGGAAATGAAGATTGTTCGAACAAAATCTTGGAAAAAAGAACACCAGGTATTATTCCAGGGATAGACAGAGGGGGTGCCCGACCTAGTTACGCTCGGGCGTGTTATATGGGTCATAGACACCATATTCGCCCCAGCGTGAGGTGGATAGGGCCAGAAGCGTACACCGTGTCCCGCTCCGGGAATCCAGTGACTCACCCTCCGGATGAACTCGCGCTGTGTGCGCCACGGTAACGTGGAAAAAGCTGTCGCTAGAACGAAAGAAGGAGGTTCGAAGACACCTGGCGGTGGCGTGGGTGCAACAAGAGATGCGGAGAATAACGAAGGAGGCGCGGAGGGGGGGGGGGGTGAGAAAGAGGCAGAGGAACCGATGGGACTATAAAGTGTATACACGAGTTTGCGATTTACTCGTGCACAGGGAAAACAGAAACAACACTGAGGCACACACATTCATGATGGAATATGTCACACAGGCATTATCAGCCTGGGGGTGGAATATCGGCGGAATTGGTAGGGGTAGAAATGGCTCCTGGTGGGGTGGGTCGAAGGACTGCAATTGCGGCGATCGTGATCTGCCGTCGCGCGTGTTTGAACTTGAGCGGATGGAAGTTTCCCCTCCGTTTACACGAACTCCGGTATTCGGAATCGTGGGAGGCCTCTCACGTGATGAAAACTAAACATTCCGTAGGTGTTACATTCATCGTTCGTCGACCAATGTTACGTGTTTCGAAAGGTTACGGAAAAACCCTGGTCGAGATTTTTCATTGTCACCTTAAAGTGTCTTCTGTAAGGGCGAGAAACCGTTGGTAGATTTTTGCACATTTTTGAAAACTACAATTTAGTTCCTAGGGGATGAAGTTAGGGACTCACTTAAAATGGCCATTTTGATGCTTGTTATTCCGGAAATGGAGGATAGTGTCGGAACATTGGTCAGGGAAACCTGACAATGATTGAATTGATGAAACCTGACCAGGGTTGCAAATAATGCATTATTTTTTTTAATGCATTTGCACTTTCATTAACCATAAACATTTAATGGTTATTGGAAATAATTTCCATTAACCATTAAAATATTTCCATTAACCATTAAATTTTAATCGTTAATGGTTAATGAAAAAAGTAACGGTTAATGCATGACTTTTTCATAAAAAATTTCGCAACTCTGAACCTGACAACCCAAAAAAAGGCTTTTTTCAAATAGCTATAATTTCTTCAAAAATGGACTAATTGGGACGTTTATTTTTGTCAATTTATTAGAATCTATGGAAAATTTTACTTTTTCGAGAAAAATCATTATTTTCTCGAAGTTCACATTTTTTAATTTTTTGTTTTCACTCATAAAATACTTTGATCAATTCCGGAAAAAATGCCGCCCAACATGGAGTCGGCCGACTTTTCCTTCTATTTTTTTTTCACTTTTTTGAAAAAAAATCGAAGTTTTTGTCGAGGATTACCACTGCCAATTTTTTTTTCTTCTCAATTTTTCAAATTCTGAGGTCCTTCATAAATCCTCAAACATTTTCAGAGTGCTGTTTTGTGAAATTTGCCCAGTTGGGAATTTTTTTTTTTCAATCGATAAAAAAAAATAGAAGGAAATCTCGGTCCACTCCATTTTTTCCGGAATTGCTCAAAGTATTTTTTTAATAAAAAAAAAAAATAATAATAAAAATGGCACACTGAGAAAAAAAATGTTTGAATGAACAAAATCTGCAGTCAAATACGTTCAAATAAATATTTATTTTGTATAATTCAACATTTTGTTGCCTGAATAATATTTTGGTCGACCAAAGCGCAGAATTATTCAAGAAACTAATTATTTAGTTAGACCAAATAAATATTTATTTGAACCCATTTGACTGCAGATTTTGTTCATTCAAACATTTTTTTTTCTCAGTGCAAACTTTGAGAAAAAGGTGATTTTTCTCGAAAAAGTGAAAAATTTCATTGATTTTAATATCTTAAAATTTTTTTGTATTTTTTTTTTTCGGAAAGTACATTTAAAGACGAAAATTTTGAAAAAAAACGATCCAATTAGTCATTTTTTGAAGAAGTTATAGCTATTTGAAACAAAAGCCTTTTTTTGGTTCCACAAAGTTTCAAATGAAATAGTCTCAGGAAATATAAGTAAGATTAACAATAAAGTAAATACAATTTTTATTCCATTTTTTGCCTTGTGCTAGTTTATTTTTCTATCTCCTTGGAAACTTCTTGCAATCTTATAATTACAATTTTATAATGAAAAATGTGTGTTCGGTTTTTATAAAATTTCGAAATGATCGAAAAATACTTAAGAAATGCTCTGACATTCATATTTTCGCAGCTATTGAGCTTCCGATATAAACAAATTAAGGGACGAAGTTTCATCCTCCGCGAAAAATAGAAAAATCCTAGAAAAGTCTTAGATTTTATATAACTTTGAAAATCAGACTTCATTAACTTTACGAAAAATAATGAAAAAAGAATCATGCGGATTAAAAAATAATCTATAGCTTTGGTTACACTTTTTTCATCGTTCGCACATCTTACTTTTATAAAAGAGTTCTTTTTTGCGAGGATATGAAATTCGAATTATTGTAACGGAATAAATTATGATATTTAATGGATTAAATAAAATGAGTAAATAAATCGAATAAATTAATTAAAAATAAATTTAATTAATTTAATTAATTAATTAATTAATTGATTGATTAATTAATGATAAATTGAAAATGGTCCAGCGGAGTCTCACCCGTGAAAATTGACTGTTGGGACACAAAAGGGCTGACCAACTTTATTCATGATGAAATCGCTCTGAACCTTTTTCCTTTGCCGAGAGTCGATATCGCTTGTACATTATTTAACGATTTCACCGAGCCAGTAGTCACTCTTTTGTACCCATGACTATATACAACGTCTAAACAAGTTTTTTCCCGCTTTGTCGTATAGATCGTCGGGTGAGGTTTGCGTATAAAGATTAGGGCGATTTTTTTTTCAACTTTTTTTATTTTTTTCACTCCCCACCTAAAATGTTGTTGCATATGTCTGAAAGAAACTACCCTGAAAGTTACAGCCCTTAATATTAATATTAAGTACTCGCCCTTCACGTGAAAAGATTTCCCATCTAAAATACACGTAAATAAAAAACTTTTTTCTTCAAATTGCTATAACTCCGCGGCATTTTATGCTATCATATTGTCCTTGGTCGCAATTTACGCAGAATTGAACGATCTTCAAAAGTGTCCTGAGCAGCGTAAGTGTAATTTACACTGGTGAGATGGTGCGAGTCACTAAAGTTGAATTTGACCCACACTTCTCGTTTTTTTGCTGTTATTTTCGAAATTATCAACGTTATCGAAAAATTGCAAAGGAAAGTTTGGTTGGAAATTTAATTTCCTACAGAAAAGGTCCTTTAGACCTACTTGCGAAAATTGATATTTCTTGAGATATTGGACCTTAACTTGGTTTTGGTATACAATTTTTATGGTTTATTGAACCAAAAGTTTCAATTTTTTGATATTCTATATCATATCACCATATCACATGTCATATCACCAGTGGCGAAATGATATGGAATATCAACAATTAAAAACTTTTGGTTCGATAAACCGTAAAAATTTTATACCGCAAATAAATTAAAGTTCAATATCTCAAGAAATATCAATTTTCTCAAGTAGGTCTAAAGGACCTTTTTTGTAGGAAATTAAATTTCCAACAAAACTTTCCTTTGCAATTTTTCGATAACGCTGATCATTTCAAAAATAACAGCAAAAAAACGAGAAGTGTGGGTTAAAATCAACTTTAGTGACTCGTACCATCTCACCAGTGTAAATTACACTTATGCTGCTCAGGACACTTTTGAAGAACGTTCAATTCTGCGTAAGTTGCGACCAAGGACAATATAATAGCATAAAATGCCGTGGAGTTATAGCAATTTGAAGAAAAAAGTTTTTTATTTACGTGTATTTTAGATGGGAAATCTTTTCACGCGAAGGGCGAGTACTTAATATTAATATTAAGGGCTGTAACTTTCAGGGTAGTTTCTTTTAGACATATGCAACAGCATTTTAGGTGGGGAGGGATGAAAATTAAAAAAAGTCGAAAAAAAAATCGCCCTAATAAAGATATACACATAGATTCGAGAGCCCTCTCCGACACGTGCGGACTTTTCACACCTGACGACTTCCCGTTTAGCACGTGAAGGGATAATTTCAATGACGTGCTCTAACATAAAGTAGGGGGAATTTCGATTTTTATCAATTCAGCGGAAATTATCCTACTTGGTAGGCAAATAGGGAAAAGCTCATTGGAATTAGAAAGCGAGAGCAGAGAAAGTATCTTAAGGGGTGAGATGCAGTCAGAGGAGTGAAAAAACGAGCATTTTCAATAATTTTTTTTTAAGGCGAGGATCTGTAATTTTTTTTTGTTTTTCGAAAAAATTTTAGCGGGGCTCCATTTGTGCCATAATTCTGATGATACTGTCAAAATTTCCATCCATTCGTGCCAAAGCAAGTTTGGAATCCATTTTCGAGGTGCTAATCCCGGTATTTAGCCCCCCCTTAATAGTAATCAAGTTTGTTCAAGATATTAAAATCATGGATTTTAATATCTTAAAAACTAAAAAAAAAATCATTAGTTTAATAATAAATCTAATCCATAATCGAAGTTTTTTTTCTTCAAACATTAACAAAATGGCGGCTTTCGACAGATAACTTTCGATCTTCAACCAAAAACGAAAATCGAACGTTAGCCGCCATTTTGTTAATTTTTGAAAAAAAAGCTTCGATGAAGGACTATATTTATTATTAAACTAATGATTTTTTTTGGTTTTTTTTTTATTTCAGATGATCCAGTAAAATTTTATGATGAAGTCATCGCAAAGCAAAGATGATCGCGACAAAGATGGTGATATTTTTATAAATAATCAATATTTTTCTTTGAAAATTTGTACAAGTCAAGTTGAAATATAACATAAAAAGTCTGTGTGACCACTTTTGTAAAAACAAACTTAATTACTATTTTTTTTAAATGATCGAAAATGCTCGTTTTTTCAAGCCTCTGACCACCTCTTAAGGCGGTATTCTGGTCTGGAATTTTGAAAACTCAATTTTTTTCTTCATATTCTTAAAATTTAGACCTTTAAGAATATATCCTCGAAAGGAAATTTTTTAATCCCAATAGTTTACGGAGTTGATCTTTCAAAATTTGTCTTTATATCACTCAGTACAATAATCGACGCTTTTACGTCCGCAAGCGAACGTGAAAACGTCCATATTGCACATTACTCGGCGTAAAAACGTCCTCGTGATGTAATGTACTATTTTTAGTCAAAAATGTAATAACTTTGCGATAAAAAATCGCACAAAATTATTTAAAAAAATGGAGCGTCCGCCAACCCTTTCAAGTGTACCTTAGATAAAAAAGATTTAAAAAAATATTCTCAAGCTGTGCGCTCAATTCGCGATAGTGGAAAAAGGGTCAAAAAACAGTCACGTACAAAAGTGAATACCGGGTCGAAAAAAAATCATAAAAAATATTCAAAAAAAGGCGAAACAAAGTTAAATTCCTTCCCTCCAAAATTGCTTTTTCAAAAATTCGATTAGCTTCTTTTTGACGGAGTTATGCAACTTCTAGTGCTGCAATAAATATCGACTGGTGTATCCAAACTTTTGAACGGGTTTGTACGTCTTAAGACCAGAATACCGCCTTGAATTATGCTTCATTTGTCAATCCGATTTGAGAATTCTCATAAATTTTCGTGGAATTTGGAAAATCGCTTACCGTGCGAATTCGATCAGTGGTGGAATTACCTCGAGATTGGAGAAAATCCAAATGTCAGGAGAGAGATAATCCGGACTAAGATTGAAAATTGGAGATATTTCATTGTGAATCGGGGGAATATTGTGCCGATCGATAGTCCAACTTTAATAGACACACCCGGTACGTAGACTCCGAAGCTATATAACAGGTGGGGTGGCGATGACGGGGGTTAGGAGGCTGATTCAAGATAGAAAAGTGGGGAGAAATCCGCGAAGCGTCGTCGTGGACGACTTTGGCTTCGGTTGGAACAGAGCGCAAGCGTGTTTTCCCTGCGCGACTGCCCAGCACGAAAATTCAGCTTTTCCCGACCAGAAGACACTCTCCTCGATCCGCCGTGACTCGGGGGAGGCTTTCAGTCTTCTGAGCAAGGGATTTTGGCACGGTTCGCAGCTCGAGGCTCCGAAACTTATTTATTTTTCTGTTGCTTCGGCTTGAAGAACAAACCAAACAAACGCGAGAGAACAATGGAAACAATGTGCCCAGATCAACGTCCGAGCCAGTGCCTGAAAAATGAATTGGTCATGCGAATTGATCGACGAATTTTCGAATTTTGAATCATTTCCTTCTCGTTGCCCAGTTCGACATCCAAAGCGAGGGCATGCCTTTGTTTTCATTCTGACTTGATGTCTCTAAAAGCAATTGTGGCTGAAACATGAGAAATCAGGGTACTTCAGTCTGCGGATACGGGTCTCAATCATCCTCAGTTTTTTTTTGCCTCGTATCGGTATTCCCAATTTTTCATTAATTGTTCATCAGTGCAATCGAGGAATGCCTGGAATTTGTTTGTTAGCGTTGATACCCAATTGATAATTAACTACACCGACGTCAACATGAATTTTCGAACAGCCGCTCTAAAGTCAAATTGGAGGTAAACAGAGGCAAGATGATGAGAAACCTTCTAGTCTTAACGAATCCGGTAATGGGTGAATTATTATGTAGTTAATAGTTGGGAACATGTCGAAAAGTGTGTTAACAAAGCCGTGAAGAAACGTCAACAAGTCACGAGGATCGAATGCTACTCTGTAATTTGCAGAAGTGAGGGAAGTTGGTGGCTAAGAGAGACAATTCTTCGACTGTGTTGGTCAACTTAGCGAAAATCCGACGAGGTTTAATGCTTTTTCCAATCACAGTGCACGACCTGTACTAATCACTCCTGGAAGCTTCCAGCGAAGCCAAACTTGAGAAAAAGAAACGAAAAGCCTTCGATTGTAACCTGCGCGCTCGATAAAACACCCCATGACACACAATTATCCCCATGGCACGTCTCGAGAGTAAGTAACATCACTTTCGCAGCTTTAAAGAACGTCGATAATGTGTTATCAGTCTCATCAAGTCATTCGACCGCACGAATAAACATTCAGGACGATGATAATGCATTTTCCGACTTTGGACCATCCGCCTGATTCCCTTTGGCCAAATAGTAACATTAGTAACTGATCCGGACGGAAAAAAAGAAACATTGAAAAATACAGGAGTTAAACAGTTTGCATTGGAATCGAGTAATTGCACAGCGATATTTACTGAAATACACTGCTCAAAAGTAAATTAGTACAGTTTCTACACTGTCCACTTTGGACACAAGCCACCCTACCGTTTCTTTTACTGGAACCCATAATCCAAAATACAGTTTCAATAGAAATTGTTTACTGGACACACTGATTTATTCACATACCAAATTGTAATTAAACCATTGTACACTGTCAAAATGTCAGCGTGCACAGATTGTGTCATGAATGGTCGAATGGAGAGTGAATTTACAGCGTCACACTGTAAAATTTAATGAATCACTCTATGTTCAATACAGTGTACCAGAGTTGTAAATAATGCATTACTTTGATAATGCATTACAGTATTTATTACCCATTACACTGCATAATGTGAAATGGATAAGTGTACCATTACAAATATAAAAAGTAATGTGCAATGGATGCGTGTTCCATTACAAATACAAAAAGTAATGTGCAATGGATGCATGTGCCATTACAAATAAAAAAGTAATGTGTAATGGATGCATGTGCCGTTACAAATAAAAAAAGTAATGTGTAATTCATGCGTGTTCTATTACAATTAAAAAAAGTAATGTGTAATGGATGCGTGTTCCATTACAATTAAAAAAAGTAATGTGTAATAGATGCATGTCCCATTACAAATAAAAAAGTAATGTGTAATGGATGCATGTCCCATTACAAATAAAAAAGTAATGTGTAATGGGTGCATGTCCCATTACAAATAAAAAAGTAATGTGTAATGGATGCATGTCCCATTACAAACAAAAAAAGTAATTTGCAGTGAAGAATATTCCATTACAAATCGAAAAATAGCCGTGCTCGTATTAGAAACTTGCACATTGCTATCTCATTATTTTATTTCGCTTCGTAAAAGTTCATCCACAATTATCACAAATGATCCATAAAGTTAAAAAATAGAAACAAAAAAACAGACAGTTCATCGTTAAATATGAAGTATGAAAATGTACTCAACCCCGAAAATTATCCAACTTTATATTGAACTTGCTTTTACACGCTGTTACCCATAATTATAAGCAATGTAATAAAAATTACATGTTACTGATATAAAATTTGTCGCTTTATTGAATTCCTAAATAATGTGCATGTTTTTTTTTAAACTTTATGGATCATTTGTGATAATTGTGGCTGAACTTTTAGTGAGCAAAATAAAATAATGAGACAGCAATGTGCAAGTTTCTAAGACGAGCACGGCAATTTTTCTATTTGTAATAGAATATTCTCCACTGCAAATTAATTTTTTTTTAAATTATAATTTGTAATGAAACGTGCATACATTACACATTACTTTTTTTATTTATAATGGCACATGCATCCACTACACATTACTATTTTATTTGTAATGGAACACGCATCCTTTACACATTACTTTTTTATTTGTAATGGGACATGCATCCATTACACATTACTTTTGTAATTTGTAATGGAAAACTTGTCCAATACACATTGTTTAAAGTAATGAGTAATGCATTACTTTTACATTATTATTTTCACAACTCTGCAGTGTACATTGTAACCCTCGCAGTTTACGTGTAGGAAAAAAAATCAGTGATCTCATTTAAATTCTACAGTAGAATTTTTTTTACTGGAAATACTGATTTATTCACATACCAAATTGTAAGTAAGCCATTGTACACTGTCAAAATCTCAGTGTGTACAGGAAATGTCATCATTTTTGTAGTAAAGCATCTACATTACTCTGTTCTACTGTAAAATTAAATATGTCACCCTATTTTGTATTTTGATTCCCGCTGCTTCTTTTTTCCGTGCCGAGGAATTCCTCAGAAATGTTCACCTTCACTGCCATCGCACTGTCAAATGCACTGTGTACCATTCTAGACCTTATCTTGATGTCCAAAAACTGGGACATGCAAATTCTGGGACCTCTAATCGTTGAATGAACCCTGCGAAAGTCCATGGAAATACATTGAAGAGCGCATTAAGCCGTTTGACCACATTTAGCATAATAGTTAATCGTGAGAAACGTGAACATGAAAATGGTCACTAAACGTGGTACTTGGTCGAATTGCTGTTGCAGTACCGAGTATCGTGGTGCATAAGGGCAGCTCTCAGAGCCGGCCGGAGAGTCCAACGTCGTTGTCCGGTGGAATGCCAGCGCTTCCCTCGTCAAGGCACGCTCTACTGGCCGGCGGTGGCGTTGGCTCTTATCTCGAAGGAACGGAAAACACGGAGATGATAGACGCTGGTAATGTCAACGGTGGCAACGCAATACCGTCGGCATCAACGAACAACAATATTTCTCACCGTAACAGTGTCCTGGCTGTCACTGTGCCTCATTGTCCGCCGGACAAGCCAACCTCGGAAACTGATACCAAGAACCTTCGCAATCGAGTAAGTGACCCTGCAAATTTTCTTCAATTACGTCTCGTACAAGCACCAAAAACTGCAGCTCCAATTGTAATTCCAAATAAGCGAAACCGGTTTGTTGGAATTGACAATTGCATTGGAGAACCGCAAGTGATTTTGGATCAGGTAAAACCATGTGGTTTCGCCTAAAAGAGAACAAATTACTCCGTAGGATTGTTTGTAACATTCCATACGCACCAAATTCTGGCCCTCAGAATGATTCAAGAAAAAAAAACAACGTTGTGGGACTCAGAACAGGGCCAAGTACCGGAAGTACTTGCTACTTGTACTTGAAGTACAGAAAACTATTTGAAAGTTTAAGTACAATACTTCAAGTACAGGCCAAGTACTTTAAAATTTGGGTACAAGTAAGTAAGTAGGTACTTGAAGTACTTTTGAAGTACTTCAAGTACGTCGCAAGAGCCGGGTACTTCAAGTACTGCCCAGCTCTGGTTGGACTTGATTATCGCGTGGGACGATTTCGCACCATTTTGGATCAGCTGGAATAAGATTCTTTTTGGTCCGAATCAGTACGAGCGTCTCCTTCATCCTAACTTCCTGACTTCTTTGAGCTAGCAAAATATGTTTACAAGACTCAATGGTTATGTTAGGCAATTCCGCACCAGTTCGGATCAGGCAAAACTTAGTTTTGTCCGGTTCGAATCGATACGAGTGACTACCCAGACGCATTCATTACATTTATAAGCTTCGAACTCTAGCTTCCAGATTGGGTTGGGCTGGTCAAATGTGTTTCCAAGACTCAATGATTAGGTTTGGTAATTTTGGACTAGTTTGGATCGGGTGGAAACAAATTTCTTTTTTCCGCATAGTTAAAATAAGTTAGACACCTTATTCGCTCGTTACACTTATCATAACTACCGAACTGTAGCTTTTAAGCTGATTTAAACTAGCAAAATAAGTGAATTAGACATTGCACGAGCCAATTTCGCACCATTTTGGATCAGGTCGAACAAGGTTCTATTTTGTTTTGCATAAGATTAATAGGTTCGGAATTCTAGTCAGCAAAATGTTTAGTTAGGGGTCAATAATTGCAGATGACAATTTCGCGCCAGTTCGGATCGGACAAAACAAAGTTTTATGTGGTCCGAATCGGCCCAAAACGGTCAAACACCTGAATCGTCCATTACATTCCACAAGTACCAAACTGCAACTTCTAGGCTCAATCAAACTAACACAAACGGTTCTATGAATCTCAATAATTGTGTCAGCCTCCCACCAGTTCGGACCGGTTGGAACAATGTTCCGTTGTGTCCGAATCCGTGCGAAACACTCAATAAACGATGAATGGTATCGATAAAAAAAAACAGGTCGACGAATTTCTTGTTGCCGAACAGTCCAACACGAAAGTCAAGCTGTTGGTGAGAAGTCATGCGATGAGGGAGTCAACGTCACCGCCGCGTGAACCACAAAACAACAATGGGAGTTCGTCGATCTCGCCGCATAGTCCTCAGTCGATCGACGGTGGTGAGAAAAAATTTGCCAATTCGGGCTCAGGTGGTCTCTCGCCGAGTAACTGCGGGCCAGCCACTAGTCCAAAAATCAACAACAACGAGTCAATGTACAACAGCAATCTCGGCGATAGTCAACCACCGAAGCAGACGCGAAACACAGCGACATCGCCGACATGCCGGATTCCCTCGCAAAATGGTGAGCCCAAAGTCCACCAATCTCTTCTGCAATCAATGTCAGAATTGATGACTAGAAGTGTACTGAAGATTGACTATTGTTCCATCAATTTTCAGGGCAATCTAGTCCCTGCCAGGTCCTATCACCAAAGAACATCAATTCCCCGAATTTGAATTCATCGACCAACAATAAAAACGAGCCTCCCGTCGTCAACAATCGAGGAAAAACGACCACCGGCACAACGGCCATCATCACAAACAGCACATCACAATCGACTACCAACGTTATTGTATCGAAGTGCAATAATTGCGTGAAGAACAATCACAACGAGCGTCCGGGTTTGCTGGAGACACCACCGTCACCCGCGAAGTTGGGTCAGGCGCTGCAGCATTCCCCAAAGAGCACGAACCTCGCGCCCAACTGCCAACAAAGCAGATTGTCGGACACACGAAGACCGAATAGCCTGAATGTTTGCAACAATCAGTGCTCGGCACAGTGCGGCAATACACTGTCTGTGGGCCGATCTGGTTCGAGACACAAACTGAGGCATCAGAATTCATCACAGGGTAGCCTCGACAGTGGTGTCTCCCCATGCTTGTCACGAGGTCAGTTTTTCATCAACTACGATTTATTTATTAAGCCTAGTTATAATGAGAGTTGTGAAAATGGTAATGTAAGAGTATTTTTTTATTTGTAATGGCACATGCATCCACTACACATTACTTTTTTATTTGTAACGGGACATGCATCCATTACACATTACTTTTTTATAGTAATGGGACATGCATCCATTACACATTACTTTTGTTATTTGTAATGGGACATGCATCCATTACACATTACTTTTTTTATTTGTAACGGGACATGCATCCATTACACATTACTTTTTTTAATTGTAATGGAACACGCATCCATTACACATTACTTTTTTTATTTGTAATGGCACATGCATCCACTACACATTACTTTTTTATTTGTAACGGGACATGCATCCATTACACATTACTTTTTTATAGTAATGGGACATGCATCCATTACACATTACTTTTGTTATTTGTAATGGGACATGCATCCATTACACATTACTTTTTTATTTGTAATGGGACATGCATCCATTACACATTACTTTTTTTATTTGTAACGGGACATGCATCCATTACACATTACTTTTTTAAATTGTAATGGAACACGCATCCATTACTCATTACTTTTGTATTTTGTAGTGGTACACTTATCCATTTCACATTATGCAGTGTAATGGGTAATAAATACAGTAATGCATTATCAAAGTAATGCATTACTTACAACTCTGGTTATAACTAGGATTATGTTGTTTAAATCAACAACCAAGATATTTTGAAAATCAATTAGAATTGAGCTCACATTTGGCGTACACATCCAGTCTGTCGGTTTTTAACATCGGTAATACTGTTCCATCAATAACTCTGATCTGGGTCTTTACTTGAATCAGTAATTTCAAACTTAATGATTAATTCTCGAATTTCCAGACAGCAGCACCGAGCTCTACACCGACAGTACAGGAATAGATCTCGAGCAATTCATTGCAGTGACGATAAATCGCAATCAAAAGGATCGGACGGTGTTGCTTCGCATCGAGAAGGATCTCATCGATTTTGCGAAGGATCGTCAGAAGATATGTCACAAATTTCCCAATATGTCGTCGTACAATCGCATGCTCGTGCATCGTGTCGCCGCTTATTTCGGCATGGAGCACAATGTCGATCAATCGGGTCTGAGCGTGATCGTAACGAGAACAAAGAACATGCGAATACCGGATACTCGTTTCAAGGAGCACATCAGGGACGATCTTATATTGACCGAGGAGCCGAGACGCAGCATATTGAAGCGTGATTCAAGCTCGTTCGAGGATAGCTTCAATTATAAATCGCCGGATCGTTTGTCCGGAGAGTATTGCAGAAGAAGCAAGAGTTTCGAGGAACGCGAGGAAGAGTACGAGAGGGCGCGACGAAGGATATTCAAGGATAGCAGTGGTGAGAGCAGCGAGGTGACATCGTGGCCTTACTGGTCATCAACCGAATCATCGGACGCATCGGCGAGATATCGACTTCTTCATCCTACCGATCATTCGATCAGGTGAGGATCAGTTTGCTCCGAGTGTATCTCGTTAATCATGAGTTTTCCAAGAGATTTCTCAATTCGAGGAACGTCTTTAGCCTTTACCTTAAGAATGCCTTGTTTCCATTGCAATTCAGGCCAATGAGGCTGGCAAAAGTCGAGTCTTTCGATGGTAGAGACTCATATCGTACCGGAGTACTTCGGCCCTCAGTCTCAAAATCCTTCAGTTTTGGGGGATACACCAGGGGTATGCTGTCACGTGGTGACAGCGTTATGTCAACCCACAGCGCGGGGGCACGACTCACCAAACAAGGTCAGTGTTCCTGGACAATCTAAAATCAGGGTTTCAACATTTTTAATGAAAAAGTAGCATTAATCATGACTTTTGTAATGGGAATTATTTTCATTAACCATTAA
Source organism: Alloplasta piceator (assembly GCA_946863875.1). Taxonomy (NCBI): domain Eukaryota; kingdom Metazoa; phylum Arthropoda; class Insecta; order Hymenoptera; family Ichneumonidae; genus Alloplasta; species Alloplasta piceator. The sequence goes on along the minus strand of OX333075.1, from coordinate 7,265,018 downwards.
CATTTAATGGTTAATGAAAATGATTTCCATTAACCGTTCAACACTAATAGTTAAACATGGAGTGGTTAATGGAAATAACTTCCATTAACTATTAATGCTGAACGGTTAATGGAAATTATTTTCATTAACCATTAACATTGAGTGGTTAATGGAGACAATTATCATTTAACTCTTATATATTCATGGAAATAATTTCGATTAACCTTAACGTTTAATGGTTAAAGGAAATAACTTCCATTAACTATTATTTTCATTAACTATTAACATTAAATGGTTAATGGAGTTAATTTTCATTAAACATTAATTCTTATATATTAATGGAAATAATTTCCATGAACCGTTAACGTTTAATGGTTAATGGTTAATGGAAATAACTTCCATTAACTATTAATGCTGAACAGTTAATGAAAATTATTTTCATTAACCATTAACATTCAATGGTTAATGAATATTACTTTCATCAACTATCACCATTAAATGTTTAATGGAGATCATTTTCATTAAACATTAACTCTAGTACTTTCATGGAAATAATTTCGATTAACCATTAAAGTTTAATGGTTAAGGGAAATAACTTCCATTAACCATTAACATTCAATGGATAATAGACATTACTTTCATTAACTATTAACATTAAATGGTTAATGGAGTTAATTTTCATTAAACATTAATTCTTATATATTAATGGTTAATCGAAATAACTGCCATTAACCATCAACATTCAATGGTTAATGAATATTACTTTCATTAACTATTAACATTAAATGGTTTACGGAGATCATTTTCATTAAACATTAACTCTTGTATGTTCATGGAAACAATTTCGATTAACCATTAACGTTTAATGGTTAAGGGAAATAACTTCCATTAACTATTAATGCTGAACGGTTAGTGGAAATTATTTTAATTAACCATTAACATTCAATGGATAATGAATATTACTTTCATTAACTATTAACATTAAATGGTTACGGAGATCATTTTCATTAAACATTAACTCTTGTATATTCATGGAAATAATTTTCTTACCCACTAACGTTTAATGGTTAATGGAAATTATTTTCATTAACCATCAACATTCGGTGGTTAATCGAAATAACTCCCATTAACCATTAACCTTCAATGGTTAATGGAAATTATTTCAATTAATCAATAAGAGTTAAAGGTTATTGAAAATGTAAATGCATTTAAAAAAAGTAATGCATTATTTGCAACCCTGGCTAAAATCAGGATTTCCGGTATTCTATTCAGAAATATGGGTGTTTAGACTCATTGAGATAGTTTCCTGACAAAAACGCCTTCTTGTAGAAAACCCTTGCCTGCGCTGCATCTTCAGGAAGCAACGTGCAAATATTAATTCGTAAGATTTTTCAGATTCCGGCGCCAGTATGTGCTCGCGGTTGAGTCCCTCGAGCAGCGGTTACAAGTCGCAGAGTCAGCGCAGCGATGCCACGATTTCACCATCGCCGTCGCCGTCGCCGGTCGCGACACTTCCATGCGCCGTTCACGCTCAATCTAGTCAGAATTCAGTTGGTTCACCGGAGCCAAGAGGAGCAACGGGAACGGGTACCGGTGCCGGTGGACAGACAGTAATGTGGGCAGTGACGAGTATCTCGAGTGTTCCACCCGGTAGCATAATAATGAATCCGCGAACTAATCAGCCTTACACGAATACGGACGGTACGATTTATCGTTTTGATCCGGACAATCCGCCAAAGATATTTTCCGAGCTTCACGAGGACATTGTCGAGAGTATAGCCGAGGTCGAGGCTGAAACAGTGGATAACAATGTCGGCAGTTCACCGGTTCATTGTCAGAAGAGCGATGACGTTGATCGTCATCAGGAACACGGACGTGGCAACAAGCTCAAGTGCGACAACAGAAGGCAAAGATGCCAGACGAAAAACAACAATGTTGGAAGCAACGTTGCCAGTGTCATTGGAATTTCGGGACAGAGCAGAGTCACGAATACAGCGACATCGCCGACAATGCCATTCGCACCGAGTCCACCGCCGGAAGTCCAGAGTCAACAATCGTGTCAGCAGCATTCGTCCCAGCAAACCACGAATTTGCAGACCCAGGAATGTGTCCAGTCATTGGTGAAAACAGCGACGACTCAAGCCAGCAGCGTTTCCTGTCCGCATTCGCAAACTGGTCAACATTCTTACGTCGGTTATGCACATCCCAGCGGTGAAACCGTTTACGGTCAGCCATTGGTTTACGGTCCAGCCAATGGCGTTCAACAAAACGGTGGTTTGCTGGTTGCGCGACATCCCGCTGATGTCGCTGGTAATCAACAGCAAAATAATCCACCCCCGGACATGGTTTTTGGCCAAGGTCCCGTTTACGGAAATTATTCCATGGCGATGCAGCAAAGCACGATGCAGCAGTCCAACGTAAGTTCAAAGCCACTCAGATTCATTGGCTCTGCCAACTATTTCGACGTTAGTCAATGATATCGGATTTTCTTGGACAGGATGTTTCCGATCTATCTGGTTACTTCATGGGCATGAACGTTTACGAACAGCCGCGCAACAACGGCGATGTACAAACGACACCGACCCATCACGCGTATTCGCAGCCACCACCATCGACCGGAACAATGATAACGGGGTCGCAACAAGCGCCGCCGGTCGGCGCTAGCCAGAGTCTCCAAAGTATTCAGGGAATACAAGGAAACTACTGGCAACCACCGCCGAATCATCCATTACCGGTGAGACGTTGTTGTCATAGTGAAAAACCATAATTGGTTTTTCCCCGACGAGAGTTTGTAATTTTAATTGAAATTGGGATTGACTAAGTGAATTGAATTGCTATTGAATTTTATGAATAGTTAGTACAATGAAACAAGTTGTTTCCGATGGAATTTTATGAAAATCGATCAAAGGGTTACAATCTAATATTTTTGATGTTTTTGGAAAATACGACATTAGCTGTGACTTAGGATATTACAGCATTTTTTTTTTCTGTAAAGTGGGGAATTGATTTGTGTACTTTACGATAGATAAAATAAACCGTTGAAAAACAGTTGATTTCAAAATAGAGTCCAAATCTAAAAAACAAATTGTAAAAATAATTTAAAAAATAGGAAATGAAGCCGAATTCTTTCCCTTTAAAGTTCCGTTTGTTAAATTAGTTTACGTTGACTTCCGGCGAAATGGCATAAAAAAATGTTCCAGATATTTTTTGAAGTTTTGTCCGGAAAATTTCCGTGGGCAGTGTATATGGGGCATTCCATCCCAAATCGGACAGGTTGAAAAACTATTTTTTTTATTTCCTCATTTTTTTTGTATTTTTGAGTACCCATCAAAAGACCCTTCCTGTTGAATTTTAAGATTTTTTTGATTACCCGTTCAAAAGATATTAAATTAACAAAAAAAAACCGCTCTTTTTTTGTATTTTGGTCATAACTTCTTTAATAATGGTCCAAATAAAATTTTTTTTTTTTCAAAATTTTTGTTTTTTTTTATGGCCTTCTCAGAAAAAAAATATTCGACGTGTTTTTAAATGAGTTTTTTGAGTTTTAACCGTTACATCGCGTTTTTAAAAATGAATGTCATTTTTGATTTGTTTAAAAATTTTTTGTTTCAAACATCTATCTATTCAATAATTTTTAAGACCAGTCCGATCGTGGGATCTCAATAACTATTTTTTTTTTATTTTTGAAAATTAAAAAAATTTTTTTTTATAAATTATTATGAATAGCAATTTTTGTTACTATATAGTACTTTTTTCAATATTTAGAATTTATTTTGACCCAATTTTTGTTACTGTATGGTATTTTTTGCAATAGTTAGAATTTATTTTGACACTTTTTTTATTGTCAACAGGTTCTTAAAATTAATAATTAATCGTTAAGTCTGTTTATGAACAATAATAACAACAGTTTTTATTTATTCACGTATTTTTTTTAAACCTTACATATACGATTATTTCCTGAATTAAAATATTCCTTTGCCAATACGTTTTCGTTGCTCATTGGAATAATTGAATGACATTTTTGTGTCCCCCTATGATTGACTTCACAGTATTTTATCGCAAATAAAGTCTTTCTTTTGCATCTGAATAATGTTTCTCATGTGAAAATTTGACAGCAATATTGGGTAGACTATTTAGGTCCAATGCCCATTCATACAACTCTTGAACTGTTGTTATTTGCTCATCGATTAATTATTAATTTTAAAAATCTGTTAACGATGAAAAAGTGTCCAAGTTAATTCAAAATGATTAAAAAAAATACTATACAGTAACAAAAATTGGTATTCATAATAATTTATTTAAAAAAAAAAAATTTTAATTTTCATAAATCGAAAAAAATAGTAGTTATTGGATCCCACGATCGGACTAGTCTTAAAAATTGTTGAATAGATAGATGTTTGAAACAAAAAATTAAAAAAAAAAAATTTTAAATGACATTCACTTTTAAAAACGCGATTTAACGTTTAAAACTCAAAAAACTCATTTAAATACACGTCGAATATTTTTGTTGTATTTTTTTCTGAAAAGGCCATAAAAAAACAAAAATTTTGAAAAAAAAAACTTTTAATTTGGACCATCATTAAAGAAGTTATGACCAAAATACCAAAAAAAGAGCGGTTTTTTTGTTAATTTAATATTTTTTGAATGGGTAATAAAAAAAATCTCAAAATTTAACAGATCGGGTCTTTTAATGAGTACTCAAAAATATAAAAAAGTTGAGGAAATTAAAAAAAAAAAGTCATTCAAACTGTCCGATTTGGGATAGAATGCCCCATATATAATAAATAAATAGAATAATTTCAATCACGTTATTTGTTTATTTCGCAATTATTTTCAGCCCCAGCAAGCAATGTACTTCGTTCCACCGTCCGGAGCTGCACTGACTGTAGGGCAAGCAGCCAATGACCGACAACAAATCCAACAACAGCAGCAACAACAACAACAGCATCAACAGCAGCAACAACAACAACAGCAACAACAAAGATACGCTTCGAGTTACACGTTCAGTCCTCCGACTATGATACCACCGAGCCACAACGCCTGTAAGTTCATCCCGTCGACGCATTTTTTTTTTTTTACGGCCGGAAATGTAACTTACGCAATTTTTTTCTTGGAACAAAAAATCCAATTTGTTTCGTTTATATATATGGGGCGTTCCATCCTAAATCGGACAGTTTGAAAAACTTTTTTTTATTTCCTCAATTTTGTTATGTTTTTTAGTACCCATCAAAAGACCCTTCCTGTAAAATTTTGAAATTTTTTTAATTTCCCGTTCACAAGATATTAAATTTTTTTTAAAACCGCTTTTTTCGGTTTTTTGGTCATAATTTCTTTAAAAATAGTCCAAATTAAGTGTTTTTTTCTGCAAAATTTTTGTTTTTTTATGGCCTCAGAAAAAAATACAAAAAAAAAAATATTCGATGTTGTTTTGAATAAGTTTTTTGAGTCTTAAACTTTGAATCGTGTTCTCAAAAGTGAGTGCCTATTTTGATTTTTTTGAAATCTTTTTATTTTAAACTTCTATACATTCAACAACTTTTAAGACCAGTCCGGTCGTGAGCCCTCCATAATTACAATTTTTTTTTCGATTTTTGAAAATTGAAAAAAAAAAAGAATTTATAAATTATTATGAATACTAGTTTTTGTTACTGTATAGTATTTTTTTAATTATTTTAAATTTTAACCCTTTTTTATAGTTAACAGATTTTTTATATGAATAATTAATCGATGAGCAAATGACAACAGTTCAAGAATTGTTTAAGTGAGCATCGAACCCAAATGGCCTACCGAATATTGCTGTCAATTTTTCACCCGAGAAACACTATTTAGATGCAAAAGAAAGATTTTATTTGCGATACAATACTGCTAAGTCAATCACAGGAATACTAAAATTTCATTCAATTATTCCAATGAGCAACGGAAACGTATTGGCAGAGGAATATTCTAATTCAGGAAATAATCGTATATGTAAGATTTTCAAAATAATACGTGAATAAATAAAAACTGTTGTTATTATTGTTCATAAACAGACTAAACGATTAATTATTAATTTTAAGAACCTGTTAACAATAAAAAAGTATCAACATAAATTCTGAATAATGAAAAAAGACTATACACTGTATACAATAACAAAAATTGATATTCATAATGATTTATAAAATTTTTTTTTTTATTTTCAGAAAAACTAACAAAAAATTGTAATTGTGTAGAGCCCACGACCGACTGGTCTTAAAAGTACTCATTTTTAAAAACACGATTCAAAGTTTAAAACTCAACAAACTTATTCGAAGACACGTCGAATATTTTTTTTGTATTTTTTTTCTGAACAGGCCATAAAAAACAAAATTTTCGAAAATAACACTTAATTCGGGCCATTATTAAAGAAGTTATGACAAAAAGACTGAAAAAGAGCGGTTTTTGAAATTAAATTTAATATCTTGTGAACGAGTAATCAAAAAAATCTTAAAATTTAACAGGAAGGATTTTTTGATGGGTACCAAAAAATATGAAAAATTTGAAGAAATAAAAAAAAAGTTTTTCAAACTCTCCGATTAGGAATGAAACCCCCATATATATTAGCTAGAAACCCACATAGAATTTTATTGATATAATGATTTTTGGCAGACTAGTACTTTCACGAAAAAAAAACTTTGAGATTTCAAGAAAAATCGGTCGATAATTTTTTATTAAAAAATATTAAAAAATTTAATGTACGTTGCCTCAGAAGGTAGGTTCGAATACAAATTTTCGCATCGGTTGATGAAGTTTCTTTTGAGTCATCTTTCCGGTCAGTTACAATAATGTGATTTAGAAAAAAGACGTGTTTAGAGATTTTAGTACTGCAAGCACGAGATTCAGGCTAAATTTTTTGATTTTCTGAAAATCCAAGAGTGGCATAACTCTTTAAGGGGCGGCTCAATACCGACATAAGCACCTCGAAAATGGATTTCAAACTTGCTCCGGCACAAATGGATGGAAATCAATAAAATTTTGACGGTATCATCAGAATGATGGCACAAATGGAGTCCCACTAAAATTTTTTTCGAAAAACAAAAAAAAATTACAGATCCGATTATCATCAGGAATCTGTAATTGAAAATATCAAATTATAATGTTTCTACCGCATTTCGGCTAAACCCAAGAGTGGGGCTCCATGACGAACACCAAAGTACGAATATCGATGCGTCTTCGACATTATTTCATGAAAAAACCGCGACGTAAGATTGGAATCCAAATCACGAGATAAATGTTGATGAATTAAGTGTATTATCGAAAAACAAAATGGCGAATTCAAGTTCACAGAAATCCGAAAGAGGGCAGCCCCATATGGAATTCCCATGAAATAAATATTATTCTCATCAGATTCTATCCAAACCGTCTGACAAGTCAGTGGCAATTAACGAAAACGTTGATTTGTGTCTCGCATTTGCATTTTGCAATTCATTCGTCATTAATTCATAAATTTAATTGATATTCATCCACCGGTATTGGAAAAAGTTTGGACAGCGATTTTGAGTCGATAATGTAGGGCTTCGGTAATAATGTCGGTATTTAGTCTCCCCTTAATGGTACTTTTGTTCATTAATCTTATTTTAATATTTCAGCGAATTACGTAAACAGTTATCCGGTACCGTACAACTCCGTGCCTGGCGTTACAACAGCTGCCGGTACCGAGTACGCTTTTCAACCGCCTGTTCACATGATACCAACTTATTATCCACCTGGTGAACCCGGTATTCAACCGCCGCCGGTCGTTTGGCGAGTGCCGACCCCGCCCAACACACCGACGACGAATCAAGTGGGCTTGCAAATGCCAGCTGGAGTACCACTGATGTACGTCAATTCGAGCGGTTACACGGCGCCACCAGCGATGATGTCGAATGGTACCTTCGGTCATCATCATCATCATCACCATCATCAGGTGCCAGGAACGACCAGTGGAGCATCACCAGCTCCACCCGGGGCGTACATGACTCCTGCTCTCGTTCCGAATCTCGTTTTCAGACAAAACGTTCCTGTAAGATATCCTCGAAAATATTCAATTATCTCCGTCTTCGTGTGATGCTTGCATAAAAAAGGAGTTTCGTTTTTGTGACTTTTTATTTGGTAATTTCAATACCAGAGCACTCGAAGGATACCAAAACTATGGAAAAACATCTTTGAGATACGGATTTTCTCACGCGAGACGTTAATTTCGTCACGGGGATAATTTACACTGTCGATATGTTCAGAATTCCATGAAAATTGTCCGAGCTGTTGATTTTTTGGAGATTTGATACACAGAGAGGAATGCAGTGATCACTTAAGATTTTCTTGGTTTTTATGCGTTTTTGTAAAAATTGAGTTATTCAATCGCTCGCAAAAAATTTGTGAATGGATAAGAGTTGTGTAATGTATACGGGGCATTCCATCCCAAATCGGACAGTTTGAAAAACTTTTTTTTTTTATTTCCCCAGTTTTTTTATATTTTTGAGTACGTATTAAAAGACCCTTCCTGTTAAATTTTTTTTATTTTTTTGATTACCCGTTCAAAAGATTAAATTAACAAAAAAACCGCACTTTTTTGGTATTTTGGTCATAACTTCTTTAATAATGGTCCAAATTGAAAGTTTTTTTTACAAAATTTTTGTTATTTTATAGCCTTTTCAGAAAAAAATACAACAAAAATATTCGACGTGTTTTTGAATGAGTTTTTTGAGTTTTAAACGTTAACTCGCTTTTTTAAAAGTGAATGTCATTTTTGATTTTTTTTTAAATTTTTTGTTTCAAACATCTATTTATTCAACAATTTTTAAGACCAGACCGATCGTGGGATCTCAATAACTACTATTTTTTTCGATTTTTGAAAATAATTTTTTTTTTTTTTTAAATAATATATTATGAATACCAATTTTTGTTACTGTATAGTAACAGAAACGTAATGGCAAAGGAATATTCTAATTCAGGAAATAATCATATATGTAAGGTTTTCAAAAAAATACGTGAATAAATAAAAACTGTTGTTATTATTGTTCATAAACAGACTTAACGATTAATTATTAATTCTAAGAACCTGTTAACAATAAAAAAGCGTCAAAATAAATTCTAAATATTGAAAAAAATATTATACCGTAACAAAAATTGGTATTTATAATAATTTATTTAAAAAAAAAAATTATTTTCAAAAATCGAAAAAAATAGTAGTTATTGAGATCCCATGATCGGACTTGTCTTAAAAATTGTTGAATAGATAGATATTTGAAACAAAAAATTTAAAAAAAAATCAAAAAAGACATTTACTTTTTAAAACGCGATTTAACGTTTAAAACACAAAAAACTGATTCAAAAACACGTCGAATATTTTTGTTGTATTTGTTTCTAAAAAGGCCATAAAAAAACAAAAATTTTGAAAAAAAAACTTTCAATTTGGACCATTATTAAAAGAAGTTATGACCATAATACCAAAAAAGTGCGGTTTTTTTTGTTAATTTTATATCTTTTGAACGGGTAATCAAAAAAATATCAAAATTTAACAGGAAGGGTCTTTTGATGGGTACTCAAAAATATAAAAAAATTGAGGAAATTTAAAAAAAAAGTTTTTCAAACTGTCCGATTTGGGATGGAATGCCCTATACGTTACTCGCTCTTTTTGCGATGTTCTTTGTAACGCGTTATTATTTTTTGAGGTTGTTCATTGATCTTGTCTTTTAGGTGGTGACAACGGGTATAAGGGCGACTACTCCAGCTGGATCTCAGAGAGCGAGCAGATCGCCGACGCCTGGACACGAGATTTTTGGGTCCGGCGGTGGCGTAACTGCCGTTGGAAATGGCGGTTGTCCATCAGGAAGCGGTGATAACAGAAACGCACAAGCACAACAACGTTATCCACTGCCAATGTATCAGGGTCTCCATATCGTTCAAGGTAATTCAATTTTGGGGGAATCCTAATGAAATTTGAATTTTCGAATTTTCGAATTCGAATTTTCCTAATCGGGAAATTCGAATTATTTGAATTATTCGCACCATTCGAATATTTTTTTTTGCTCTTGAACTGATCGATTTCGATGAAGAAGTTAGCGTTGTTCTATCATATATTTAACTTAATAATAATATTTTTTTATAGCTGACTACTGAAGTAATGCAAATTTTAATAAAGCATAACTTTTGAAAGACAGTTTCATTACCAACCTTTTAATGAAATGTAAAATTTGAAATAGTTTTTTAGATATTATGAAAATACATCGTTAGAAAAATTAACAAATAAATTCAATACGCTGGTAAAGTTTAATTGAGTTTTTCAAAATATAATTCAATTGATTTTTCACCAAATGAAAAAATTCTTTTTTTTTACGCATGCAAGATTTTCGTGCTTTTCACCATATGCGTAGACAACCGAAAAGTGACTCTTTTCTGACAGCTAAGGGCGAAAACAGACGAGTTCGCTTCTTTTTTCCCCTCCGGGGGAAAAAGAACCGAACTCGTCTGTTTTCACTCTCAGCTGTCAAAAAAGAGCCCCTTTTTGGCTATCCACGCATATACTGAAAAGCACGAAAATCTCCCATGGGGAAAAAAAAGATCGTGTGCAACGCGGGCCAGAGATTCGTCTTTTGTCTCGCGTGGTTGCGGCCCTCGCTTCGCTCGTTGCGGCAAACTTCACGCTCGACAAAAAGACTTATCTCTGGCCCTAGATGCACAAAATACTATTGTTAATTGAAAAAAAAAATGTTTCAGGAGATATGAGGTTGATGCATCCCGGTGTACCGGGCAATCCTCGTCTCCAGTACGCATCAATACCATCACCACCTGTCGTTCAGGGATGTCCGCGTCCATTTCGGCCGCCATCTTACTCATCGAACACATCCGGTTGTCCAACTCCTAATTCCTTCGACGGTAGGAATTCGAAGATTCGCAAACAGAGGTAAAATCTAAATGTATTGCTACTTTTTTCTTTCTGTTTTTTTCTCATTTTTGCACGGAAAAAACGACTTAGTTCAGGGGTCTCCAAATTTTTCAGCCTTGGGGCCATACTGATTACACCAGTAAGTTGCAAGTAATTTTACAACAAAAAGCCACAAGATGACTGAGATTTATTACCCATTACACTGCATAATGTGAAATGGACAAGTGTACCATTACAAAATACAAGAGTAATGTGTAATGAATGCGTATTCCATTACAAATAAAAAAAAGTAATGTGTAATGGATGCATGCGCCATTACAAATAAAAAATGTAACGTATAATGGATGCATGTGCCATTACAAATAAATAAAAAATTAAAGTGTAATGGACGAGTGCTCCATTACAAATTACACTGGAAAAAAAAGTAATTGGTATTGGAGAATATTCCATTACAAATTAGTGTGTTTCTACGACAATTTGGAGCAGGTACTATTTTGCTCAAAGGTAAGTCTATTAATTTTTCAATTAAAATAATTTGTGTTTATCAAGTTTTTTTTAACTTTACTATCGTAATGGTAAATGTCCGAACACCGATTTTTTGGAGTAATTTTTACTCCAATGTTATAAACATTACAATTCAAGAATGGAGTAAAAATTACTCCAAACAATCACTATTCATACATTTACCACTACGATAGTAAAGTTAACCAAAACTTGATACACCCAAATTATTTTAATTGAAAAATTAATAGACTTACCTTTGTGCAAAATAGTACCTGCTCCACATTGTCGTAGAATGGAACATGCATATATTACCCGGTGAACACGTTATGTTGCAGCGATGTAACATGGAAGTTACATGTAACGTTACAATGTTATTCCTATGTAACAAAGCTGTTATATAACATGCAAGTAACATGTTATGTAACATTTGTTACATGCAGATTACATAACTGGTATATAACTTTGTTACATTACAGTAATGTAACATATGTTATATTGCGGCAAGCTAACATGGAAGTTACACGAATGTTACAATGTTATTCCTATGTAACATAGCTATTATATAACGTGCAACTAACATGTTATGTAATATTTGTTACAGGCAGGTTACATAACTGGTTTATAACTTTGTTACATTACAGTAATGTAACATATGTTATATTGCGGCAATATAACATGGAAGTTACATGTATTGTTACAATGTTATTCCTATATAACATAGCTGTTATATAACCAGCAAGTAACATGTTATGTAACATTTGTTACATGCAGGTTACATAACTGGTATATAACTTCCTTACATTACAGTAATGTAACAAAGTTTTGTAGCCGTTACGTAACATGCTGATAACAAAGTGACATTACAGTAATGTAAGATATGTTACATTGCGGTAATATAACATGGAAGTTACATGTATTGTTACAATGTTATTCCTATGTAACATAGCTATTATATAACGTGCAACTAACATCTTATGTAACATTTGTTACATGCAGGTTACATAACTGGTTCATAACTTTGTTATATTACAGTAATGTAAAAAAAAATGCATAATAATAATGTTGCAGTAATATAATTTAAATATTTCAGTTGTATAACTGCAATATTAAAGTGATAGCGCAATATTGCATTAATACAACTGAAATATTACAATGATATCACCGTAATATCGCTGTTATATAAATGCAATATAAGTTACATTAATGTAACATTACATTCCAATATCGCGGTTACATAAATGTTACACAACTGTTATATAACAATGTTATATTGCTGAGTAGGAAATTGTAATTTACATGTAACTTACATGTAACGTCTATGTAATGTTACATGTTACAAACGGTAACATTGCCGTTACATTGCTGCAACATTACTGTGTTCACTGGGATACACATTACGTTTTTTTATTTGTAATGGAAAACTTATCCAACACACATTGTTTAATGTAATGCATTACTTTTACATTACTATTTTCAAAACTCTGGTTTGGAGACTGCTCTGAGCGTCAGAAGAGAAATTGGTTGGACCAACTAACTCGATTTTTCCGTCTGTACATTATTTGAAGTTGAAGTTTATTATTTCTTTTTTCCTCATCGCGTTCGTCACTCAAAGCGTATCTTTTATTTTTTCACTATCGCCAATTTGAGTGAAAATAAATACTTAACTTCTTTCAAGTCAGGACGAATTATATTTGCAGGTCCAAAGTAACAACTCTGCCGCCGAGTGGGCCTCGGCCCAATGTCTATCAAGTCCCTTCCATGCCCTCGCTCTCATCCAACACACCTAAAAATATCCGAGAAGGTATGGTAACATCAATTTTGCAATAACGCGAAATAAAGAATAAAAGTAAAACAAAATGGAATCCCTATTTTCGTACTATCATTTGTAGACTCGATTAGATGTAATGTCGTTGTTTTTTTTTTTTTTTTTTTTTCATCAATCCCTCGAACGTGACCTCGTGATATTCGAACGTTTATTCTCTCTCGCCCACCGCAAAGTTTTTGCGGAAATTGTGATATATTTATATTGTGACACTTTTCTGTATCCTTCTCCCTTGACCAAAAGCAAAACCAGCGGAAGACAATATGTCATAAAAGGTAAAGAAAACGAGGCGTGTAGAAAAAAAACATTCTCTTTCATTGTCAATTTTTGTTTTCATCTTGCGACATTCGCGCTAAAAAAAAAAATTGCACCCTTGATGCTTAATTTTTGTTATGCAAATATATATACATACATATATAATTTTTTTTAGCCTTTTAAAGGCTATCGCGGACTGTTTTTATCGTTCTTCGTAATCGCGAAAAACTGCAAAAACAGCTGCAATGTGTATCTACGGAAGTTTGGTAGATTTGATAATAAACTTTTTCTGTTATTCGTCGTAATTGGTTTTTTTTTTTCACATGCGAAAAATATATATGGGACATTTCATGTTGAGCCAAGTATGAATAGCAAAAAAGATTTTTGCCTAGCAGGACATACAATTTGGTCTAATATTAAAGGCCAATTTTTCAATAGTCACACAAATTTTTTATATTCTTGTTCAGTTTACGATCAATTTTTGATAACATTGAAAAATTAATATTCATTTTCAATCAAGTGCTCAAGACATTGGAGACATTTGTATTTTTTCATTGCTTGCAAATGAAATATAAATTTCATACAAATTTCGATTTTTCAGATCTTTTTTTTCTGTCCAAGGATTCATAGCCTCTATTGTTGTTTATGGCTTATTGAATTCTGCAAGTGACATTGAATATACGGTCCTGGCCCTTACTGGAAAACAGTATATAATTTGTATACTTGGAAAAAAACTGAACAAAAATACTCCTCAAAATTGATGATTTATCGACTGATGTCGGTAAAGTAGATTTCCAAAATTTAGCACTGATTCGATTTGTGTTCAACGCTTCAATCCGTTCAAGTGACATGAAATCTCCCATATTTTCATCTCTGAAATAATTGCACATATTTTTTCTCTCGCCTTTCTACATATTAATTCTGTTAAACTGTTTTTTCAACGCGATTGTGAATATGCGAGTAAGCCTTGGGAATTGTATTTGCAGGGACCGTGAAGGTGACAATCACTCGACGAAACCAGTTGGTACAATATTAATAATGCGTGGAATACGTGAAAGGGGAACTTAGTATTTAAAAAAAACTATATATATCTATATGTATAAAATAACGAGGTTAAAAAAAAACGACACAAAACTACGCATACCAACATAATCACGAGGAAGAAAAATTCACACGCCACCTTCGGTACAAAGAAAGATCTGAAGAAATAAGCGGTGGGAGATTGAGAATAAAGCAGAAGAGTAGAGAAAAAACAGCGATCGAAAAAATTCAAAAGTGAATTTAAAAAAAAAAAAAAAATTAGACATGTGATTCATAGTAATGTTGAGCGATTATTTACTTAAAAACAAAAACAGAGCTAAAGAAAAAAATATATGAGACGCAAAAGATCCGAGGTTAATTAGTAACGCTCCATAGACGCTTTTCAACAATCTGAGTGAGGGTGAAAAAAAAAATTAAGTGCTCTAACTTTTCTAAATTTTTTTTTCCTTTAAATTAAAATTTTTTTTTCTGGTCGTGAAATTTCTCTTGGCACAATCTCTTAATGCAAATAGAAACATATTGCTAGTGATATAAATGTTGAGCGTGGCGCGAAATGGAAGATGCAGGTGTGCAAAAAGGGGAGAAAACGAATTGAATTAATGATAAATATAAGTCGAAGGGGACAGCGGATCACCGAAAGAATAAAGTTACTGTGACAGAATTTTAACTAAACTATAAACATTTATATATATATAGATGGATTATAAACTGAAGATATTTTAATCGCGCGATTTTACAAAATAAAAATATTGATTATTATATATAAATATATAAATATATATTATATATATATATATTATAATAAATGTGAGATTTAATTTTTAAGACCGTTGAGGGCAATTAAAGACGGATTGATTACCTAAGAGAAAGATAGATCGCGAAAGTCCCGCAGGCGGGGGACACTCGAGATCACAAATATACAATGATAATATTACGAAATTTTATCGATTTAATGTTACTGAGTACGTTTACAATGAAAAAAAAAAACATTGAAATTCGAAAAATTTTAATTTGGTGAGAAATCATAACTTCGGTAAATATATAGTATCCTCCTACAATCGGCTTGTATTTTTTTTGTAAGCTTCCAAGTGTCAAAACATCATAACTAGTTATGATATGTTGGTGCATGACGTTTTTTGCCCTGAAAACCACAAAAAAAAAAAAAATAAACGAAACGGACACAATTAAATGTCAAGAGAGAGCGAAAGAAGATTCGCATCTGGGTGGTATCGGTTAAAAAAAAAAAACAAGAAGAAAAAAGAAAAACAATAATTGCCAAGTTCTGAGACATTAGTTCCATGACGCCACCGCTACGAGCACAACTGGCGCCACGGGTCGAGTCTCCCAGATTCGCGTGAACGTATCGACTGCTACTCTTTTGCAATTTCGACGAGAAAAACGAGCGATTTAGACCCCTAAAATAACTAATAGTGGTGTGATACCCAAGTTGTAATTGTTACAAAGTATTTCGCCGTTAAATTTTTTCATAATGTATGTTAGGCAATTACGGGAGCGCCGCGAGATCGAAGACGAAAAAAAAATAAAGAAAAATAGCGAAGTCGCCATCACGCATGAAGAAAGAAATCAGTCAAAATGAAAGTGAAGAAACGAAGTAATAATGGACAACCTGAGATGAAATTATTCGTTAAGGTGTCTTCGCCATTTTTTTTTTTTAAATCCATCCGTTAGGAATGATTTTTTCATTGAACGATCGATGAGAATGCAGGATAAACCGAGAAAGACGAATGCATATGTGAAAATATTTCAAACAATGTTGAGTAAAACGGAGAAAAACGAATAATACCATTCGACCGAAGGAGAAATGAACAACATACAATTTTTTTCAGCGCAAAAAAAAGTTTTATTGCACCAGTGCGTAAAGTGTTCACTTTACGCACGGAGTGAAAAAACAAAGTTTTTTTCTAAAGGGTTAATAATTTTTTAAGGAAAAAAGGAATTAAAAAAAAATGTTATAAAAAGTTTATAATTTCTTTTTTTTTCAAACCCAAAAAAACGACAGAAACTCTGAAACGGAGATATTTATTCTAGTAGCTCACTTCCTTTTTTTCTTTAAAAATTATTAATCTTTAGAAAAAAAAACTTACTCCCCCGAGCTAATATATTTTTTTTATCATTAGCTAATAGAATATAATTATAAAAAAATTGGGATTCGCCTTTCCGATGAGTCGCACTTCGCAATAATTACCAATTTTTTTTTTATCTTTTTTTTTTAGGGCGAAACCTGAACCTGCAAAAAAAATACAAGTCGATTATTGGTGCAGCCGTGATACTATAAAAAAAATACTTCTATACACAATTTTCGTGATCATAATCAATCAATGATTGTTTGAAATAATTGACATTGATCTCTCAATCGTGAATGTTATGTTTTAATTTTGCTCATGGCATCAAATATGTCAAAATCATATTTTTTGTAATACAATTTATCTTCTGTTGATGTTTTAAATTGATAAATATGTTTAAGGAAGTTTAAACAATTTTCACTAGTCAAATCTGTGCTAAATTTTGAATAACGCGAGTTTTTAATTGAGCATGATATAATTAATTTATTGTAATTAATTTATCCGATTAATTTATCATAATTCCGTCTGTTTTGCGGTCACTTTTCGACAATTTGTATTTTCCTCAAACTTCTTCCAAGAATAATTCCCAATTTTTTTTCTGATTTCAATGATTGCGAGCTCATTTTGTTATTTTAAAGATTCTTCAGCAACTGACAATTATTATTGTCCTTTACGATCATTGATAAAAATGTTAACCTTTTAAAAAAATTGTTTTTTACATTCGTCTAAAATTCATAATTTTTCGGAAATTTTTATTATTTACAGATTCCGTGAAATATTTGTAAAATTGATTTTCAATTTTTTTTTTTTCATGAATAAAAAGAACAGAAAAATTCTGTAAACGTATTCAGTATATCTAGTCTGTATGTGTAGATGGCGCTGTTAGTTGAGAGGATGCCGACGAAGAGTGTCGTATATGGATTAAAAAAAAAGTTGAAAAAGTGGGAGAGAAAAAAAATAAAGAACACTTTCCGTCTTTGGTTTGACGGGGAGAGCTCGAACCACAAAAAATAAAAAAATTAAATAAACTAAAAAAACAACACAAACAAACAAATTCAACGAATTTCTCGCAAACGTCTCGTTTTCTTTTTATCTCGCTGCGATTTTGCGTATTTTTGTAATAAAAAAAACACAAAGAAAACAAAAAATGAAAAAAAAACAGGCATCCGAAAAAAATATCATGGCTCCGGGATCGCGCTATTCTAAATTAGTTTAAAAAGCTCCCCGGATCGGAAGTAAAATATTTAGGGGCAAATAAAAAAAAAAAAAAATTGAAATTCAACTTCGACTGCGGGCTGTGATTTCCGATCACGATTTTCCATATCGTCGAGAGAGTTATGAAAAAAAAAAAAAAATAGTTTACCGCTCTCCGCGTCATTCTGCGCAAACACAACAACGACGACAAAAACATCAACAAAAAAAAAACAAAATGAAAATAAAAACCACAACAATAACAGCGGCAAAAAAAAAATACAATTATGTGGAAATATGAATCCATCCAAGAAGCTTTGCTTACACGGTGATTGTACTTAAGGTTTAAATGGCGTGCCTATCTTTTTCTTTCGTCACACTCATTCTCGAATTTCGATTATATATTTTCATCTTCTTATTTCGCGCCAACGAATTACACGAATAAATGCAAAAAAGATAAATTTGAAAAAAAAAATACATATATCTCGAACTATAATTAAAAGATGGGCACCCAAAGTAGTCTTTAACGTACCTAAAAAGTCGTAGCTATACATGTACCTAATCGATGGGTTTTAGGATCTCTGAGAATGAAAAAAGATGCAAAATTTGCATCGCAAACTGAAAGAGAAAAAAAAAAGATCCTAACTGAAAAAAAAGTAACTCAAAGATATTAATTTTTGACCGTTACAAGGAGCGACGAGAGAAAAAATAAAGTAATAACGGAGGAAAATAGTGAAGGACAACAAATTAATAATACAAATGTAAGGGATGAAAACTTCGGCGAGAAATCTCAATGGCTTGTTTAAACGACTATGAATTTTATTTATTTTTTTTTTTTTAGGTAATGACAAACGTGGTTGTATTGTTTATTGAGATTAAAAAAATGGATTGAGGAGGATCAGACAAAATAGCCAAGAGGAGCTCGCCGATGATTGGATTTCCTCGTGAGTGCTCAACTCGAGTTCGCGATCTGCCCGGTGCTGACTTTTTTCCTGTTTTTATCACACATACATTATATAAATGTAACGTATAACATTTTTGTCTCTGTTGTTGATTTTTTTTTTTAAATTAAGTAATCATTCAATTGGAAGGATAAGAAATTTTGTCTTCACGTAAGCAAATAGCAATAAGTTGTCGTGAATCATTAAAAGTCGATGGAAGTGACGAGTTTGTTATTTTTTTTTCATTACTCACAAGACTTTTCGTTTTTTTTGTATTGTTGGAATGTTTTGAGATTTGTATTAGGTTTTTTTTTTAACTTCTATCGAAACGCATCGCTTTTTCGACAGACGACCTCATCCCCGTTCCTTCAATGAATCGTCCATCAAACTTAATCACCGTACGGTTTATCGTAGAAATAGGTAACAAAAAAAAAAATAATAAACGAAACACACACAATTAAATGTCAAGAGAGAGCAGAAGAAGATTCGCATCTGGGTGGTATCGGATTTTGAAAAAAAAAGAAGAAAAACAATAATTGCCAAGTTTTGAGACGTTAGTTCCATGACGCCACCGCTACGAGCACCACTGGCGCCACGGGTCGAGACTCCCAGATTCGCGTGAACGTATCGACTGCTACTCTTTTGCAATTTGGACGAGAAAAACAAGCGATTTAGACCCGTAAAATAACTAATAGTGGTGTGATACCCAAGTTGTAATTGTTACAAAGTATTTCGCCGTTAAATTTTTTCATAATGTATGTTAGGCAATTACGGGAGCGCCGCGAGATCGAAGACGAAAAAAAAAGAAAGAAAAATAGCGAAGTCGCCATCACGCATGAAGAAAGAAATCAGACGAAATGAAAGTGAAGAAAAGAAGTAATAATGGACAACCTGAGATGAAATTATTCGTTAAGGTGTCTTCGCCATTTTTTTTTTTTTAATCCATCCGTTAGGAATGATTTTTTCATTGAACGATCGATGAGAATGCAGGATAAACCGAGAAAGACGAACGGATATGTGAAAATATTTCAAACAATGTTGAGTAATACGGAGAAAAACGAATAATACCATTCGAGAGAAAGAGAAATAAACAACAACATTCTGAAGTAAAAAAAAATGTGAAAAAACAATCGATGTTTGCCGGGGGAGCATTGTGACGATTGGCTATGCCAAAGTTTCTTCGGGTAAAGTCATGAGTTTGCGAATGAGGATTGAACGAGATACGGTGAGAAGAGAAGAAAAAAAAGGTGAAAGAATTCATAGAACTCATGTCAGTCTAATTATATCTCTTGTTATATTATATACATAAATATTATCATATTTTCCAAAAGCGAATTATATATAATACAATATGAAAAACCAATATGCACATTGTCTTACTTCACCTCTCCCCTCCGAAATCCGAATTTTTTTCGTCAAGTCGCAAATAGCATATGAGGCATTCCACGTCAAGTCAGCTGCCCCATTTTTTGAAATCGCCAAAAATCGCATACAATTTTTTAGAAAGTAGTTCCAACTATCAAGAAAATTTGTGATTTTTTTCAGATTTTTAAATTACATTTTTTAGCTGGCAAAAAATACAAAAAATTTGTTTGTCCCATTTTGTAACTCGAAAATTATTCATCGTACAAAAAAAAAGTACGGCATAAAATTTAGGATTTTCAACGTGCTTTCCACTGAAATTTTTTACAAATTCCTCCAAAAGCTCTATATGCCATTTTCGGAGCAAATAATGTTGTGATATTTTTTTTCTCAGAATTGACGTCTTCGATTCTTCTGTAGTTTTAACAGTTTTTTACTTTATATATTTACAGACTATACAAAAATTGGCGTAGTGGAGAATCCATTATTTCAAATGCATTTTTATTGATACAATCTATCATTATAGAGTGATTAAACGAAATAGTGTAGATATTGATATTTTATCGTTATTAATCGTAGATAGGGAAAAATAATAAAATCTCGTTTTGATACTGCGAAGACAATTCCAGGAAGAAAGCAGTATTATTGTTTCATTCCCAAAAATCATGCCCAAATCGAACTAAAAAAGTACTCATTGGCCATAGAAACGTCGGTGTATCCAAAGAGGGTAAATTAATTCTTTTTTGCAATCGAGAGACGTGAGTAGCCTTTGACTTCAATTTGAATAGACTTTATCGGTGTACATGCGTCCATTGATAAAGTTTTTTAAAATGTACAACAAGATATTTAAAAAAATAAAAATGAAAAAAGTTTCAAAAAATTGAAAAAGTACAAAAAAATAAACAAAAATACGGGCTTTAGAAAATATCTATAGCTAGTCTCAACCCTGTTAATGCACGGAGAAATTTGTGTATTCATTTGGGATGAAAAACGCATGGAAAGGAATGGATTCTCCACTAAGCCAATTTTTGTATAGTCTGTAAATATATCAAGTAAAAAACTGTTCGAACTACAGACAAATCGAAGGTGTCAATTTTGAGAAAAAAAACATCAAAAAATTATTTGCTCCAAAAATGGCAATAGAGCTTTTGGAGGAGTTCGTAAAAAATTTCAGTAAAAAGTACGTTGTAAATCCTAAATTTCATGTTCTAGTTTTTTTTCGTACAATGAATAATTTTCGAGTTACGAAATAGAACAAGAAAATTTTTTCTATTTTTTTCTGGCTAAAATATGTAATATAAAAATCTGAAAAAAATCACGAATTTTCTCGACAGTTAGAACAACTTTATAAAAATTTGTATGCGATTTTTGGTGATTTCAAAAAATGGAGTGGCCGACTCGACGCGGAATGCCTCATATACGTGTTCCCCAGGAAATTTCCGATCCAAAATACACGCTATGAACCTTTAAACAACGAGAACAAAAATTTGACCTTCCGGCGGGGTCACGGATCAGCCAAAGTCGATTTGCAAATGGACAGGCCTCGGTGAAAAAAGATTTTTTTTCGTTCGTCTTTTTAAACATATCAAGAGCTATATCAATGAGAAATCGACCGCTGATCACGAATTTGCAAGAAAAAAAATGTACAAAAATTAATTAATTAATTGATTGTTTTAATCATTAAAAAGCAAGACCTATGTTTTACCACGACATGTGGCAAATTCGATCACACTTTCCAAAAGAGGGAGGATGCAGGTAAACAAAAGAATAATAACCATTTTTCAGAACTTTTTATTCGCTAACATATGTTTTATTTATTTATTAATGATTCATTATATATATATACAATTTCATAGTGGATAATGGCTGACAAGGGTCCAGAGCATCGTTGTGGGATCCTAACATTAATTGCAATATTAAAGTAAAACATAAAAAAAAACGTCAAGATTATTTCGTTAACGATCCCCAATGTCACTTTGAACCAGTGCCAGGCACGCCTTGAAAAAGAAATCAAACAGTCGAATAAAAGCTTCTTTTATATAGACCGTTTGATCGGCGTTTCTTAATATTCGTTCAACAACGATACCCCATTTTTTTTTATTGAGAAATTTTTCGAAAAATATGATGATTTTTTTCGCATTTCATTCCTCGATGTTACATTCTATATTGAAGAAAAATTAATAAAAACAAAAACATTGCTGAGAATTCAAAGACTCCATGAGCCTCGATTTCAAATTAGTTCATTGAGGCACCGTCGTTCGAACGGAGCGCTGAGTTTCGAACGACCACTTTTGAATCAGCGCTTTTCATTATATTAGCGTTATTAGGCGCTCCTTAAAAAAAAATCCATATCGTTTACGCTTGCTTTTCCCAAGTTTCTTTCGTTTCTTCGTGAATAAAAAACAGTTTTTATTCGTATCCTCTCGATAATACCCACCACCAAGACGCGAGAACCGCCCTCTTCCCCCATTTTCACGACCTCGCTCGTCTTTACTGGAGCGACCATTTTGTTTCACCCACTTGTCCATATTTAATCCCGATGTGTGTTTTTGCCCGTGTGTTTTACACTTAAATAAGCTAATCTTTCGCTGTCGCGGCTGATGGGACACGGCTGTACTCTTGGAAAAACAATTTGTCCCTTTTTTTCGATGAATTTCGAAAAAGCACAAAATTGCGAATTTTAGGTTATGTCGAACAAAAGAGCCCTCATGCAAATTTACGCTGGCAAAATATATGCAGAAAACATATGTTCAATGCAGTTTTCATTCGCCAAAATCTTTTGCCTGTCATTTTCCGCATATATTTTACGTTTTCATGAAGAAAGGGATCCGCAAAAAGTTTTTCAAGCCAGAGTAACGGCATCTGGGCAGCACCAGTTACACATTTTTGTTTTTTATTTTTTTCTTCTCTCCCTTTGAATCAATCGCGATTGAAAGAAATTTCAAAAGCTTCATCGTACTGTCGCTCGTGAGCAGAATCGATTGACAGCGGATAATTCGTGACTCGTAGAGAGGAAAAAAAAGTGGCGAATGCGTGAATTTCGATTTCCGTTGAGACAATTTTTCTCGTCGGATAAAAGCTTTTCTATCTTATTATAACGTAACGACGAATTTTTGAAGAAACCTTTGACCTTTCGAGTCGATCAATAACATGTCGTTTAGTATAAAGCTAAATGTAAATTAAAAAAAAAAAAGAAAAAAAAAGAAAAACTAGAAACAAAGTCTGAGGAAGTACGAGAGGTTTTTTTTCGGTTCCTATAAACGATAAATACGTTTGATTCATTATTTAAAAAAATTGTTGACTTAAGACTTAAAGACTAAGTGAGTTTTTACGAGTTGATTAAGAGTTCAGCTGTTTTCTTCTTTTCTTTCGTTTTCTTCTTTGTGCGTGTTATTCGGGGTACGAAGAAAATTTCACGCAGAGTTCATTTTCACGCGGCAGATTGATGTTAGGACAGCGTATACCGGACTAGTATACAGTACATATACATTTATGTATATATAAATATGTATATATATATTATATCGATTGCCAGAGATCCGCGGTTGGATCCAAGGCCGTTAATATGAAATTTGACGGTCAGTTAAAAAATAAAACGTGGTACCGCCGGAAATCAACCCCAAATTGTCCGATTACTGTAGAAGAGTTGCGCTTGGTTGATTTTTTTTTCTCAAAGTGTAAAATTCTTCAGGAATAATAGTTTTAATTTTCACCATAAAGAATCAAAAATTCTATACGTTTCAATTTTTTTTGCAAAGCAATCACTTTAGGTTTCAAGAAAAAGCAAGTCTGTTCTACAGAAGGATATTTTTTTTAAGTTAAATTTGTTTTTTCAACTTTTTAGCAGTGGCCGTTGAAATTTTTGAATTTATTTCAAAGCACAACGAATAAAATAAGGCTAATGAGCTCATTTACTATATTTTCGCAAAATTGATTGATTAACCTTCTTTTTGTATTTTATCAAGGCGTTTTCGAAGTGTCGATAAGTATTTGAGGTTATGTTCAACTTTATTCTTTTTCCCTAAGTTTAATAAATTTTTCATGTATGATAAATTTGATTTCGCGATGAACTTTTTGGGGTTAATTTAACCGGCAGGTCCGTATTTTGCTAGTTTCTTAATAATTACAGATACGGGGGAATTTTTTTTGCGGCAGTGTATAAATGAATCGCACTGTATCGTGTAATGGCTGCTTTGCGCGCTGTAGACGAAGCGCGCGCAGCTTCGGACTCGACTCTCCGAGCCGCCATGTTTGTTTCGACCTAACCAACGATTTAGCCCCCTCAATGATGCAAAATTCACGAACAGGGTCTCAAAGGAGTCACGAATTGTAAGAAAAATGAATCTAGAGGATTTCTCGAAGTCTCTTGATGAGAACTTTTTCGAATTTCAGCTTTAAGCTTTCCCTGGAAAGTTTTTTCGTCGGAAAATCTCGCCTCACGGATATTCTCTATCGTCGGGTCTCACTAACTACCGGAAGTTGAGCAAAAAGAGGTTAAAAAAACAACGAAACAATCGAATATAACCTCGAAAAAGAGGAAGACAAGACAGTATCCTTCTTCGGGAAAATTTTCGACGACACGATCGAACGAGATCTCTTGTCATTTCCCCATTGATTATAATCAATGATTATAAATAACGACGATTATATCGTACTATCCTCAGAGGAAAGAGATAGACGGATAATAATTGATTTTAAAAAAATCGAATTTCGTCGAAACGTGCGCGTTCGCGGTTGCTCTTTTTTTTTCTTTCACAACGATTGTTTTAACTACTGTGACTGTAGGCAGTGTTCGTATAGGGACCACTGTAGATCGATGATCCTGTCGTCGAGACGCTCTTGTGTCGTCTCTTGGCAAGTAGTACCAAAATGGCGGCAACTACCGCGAGCATCAATATGAGACCAGCAATCGCGATACCTATGGCGAAGCTTCTCTGCGATATGCAGATACTATCGGCGTCGTTGATAGTCTGTAAATAAATAATAAGAGAATTATGAAAAAAAAATTTGAATCAACACATGGAAAGCGTGTTTGTAAGTTATAATCGTAAGTTTGGAGAACAAAAAATCGAAATTTATCCCACCCATATGCGCTATAAGAGGCACAAGTTAAAATTTCTATAGTGTCGTTCAAAAGTTCAGGACCTCTTAAAAATTAAGATCTAGACAAAAAGTTCGATATTTTGAATAAAAAAATAGGCAGACAAATAATCTTGGATTTAGGCCCAAATTTTAAGATCTTAAGATCTATCTTAAGATTGATCTTAAGATAAAACTTTCCATTGAACTCAAGTTAGAACTTAAGATCGAACTTAAGTTCCAATTTAAGATGAATCTTAAGTTTGAACTTGAGTGTCATTATAAGTTCAGACTTAAGTTCAAACTTTAGTGCAAACTTCATATCCATCTTAAGTTCAAACTTAAATTTGGTTTTAAGTTTGAACTTAAGATGCATCTTGAGCTTAAACTTAAGTTCGATCGAACTTGATCCATCTTAAGCTTAAACTTAAGTTTGATCGAACCTAAGTTTAAGCTTAAGCTTAAGTTTAAGCTAATCAACTTTCAAACCGAATTTAAGTTTGAACTTAAAATCGATCTGAAGTTTGCACTAAAGTTTGAACTTAATTATGAACTTATAATGATACTCAAGTTCAAACTTAAGATTCATCTTAAATTGAAACTTAAGTTCGATCTCAAGTTCCAACTTGAGTTCAATGGAAAATTTGATCTTAAGTTTGACTTTAAGAACTTAAAATTCGGGCCTAAGTGGAAAGAAATGGCTTTTATCGAATTTCTCCAGGAACTTTTTGCTATGTGCAATTTTTTGAAATTTTTATATTATCATAAAATTGTGGGCAATATTTTGAAAAATTAAAATACTCCCTTTTTTAGATCATTAAAATGATTTTTTTTCTTTCATTTTTGCACAGTTACTTAAATTTTTGTCCGAACGCTCAGTTTTCGACAAAATGTCTTGTGACCCGGATTAGAACTTTAAAAAAATGTCAGGAAAAATAACAGTTATATTTTTTTATTGCAAATAAATTTTACCGTTAATACTATTATTACTATCATTATTTTATACAAATATCAGTTGATAATGGAATTTTTTTTGCAGCAAAAAATTCAGCTGCAATAATTAGTTTTCTGACCAAGTTACCTCTTATTCTGTCCCAAACTTTTGAACGGTCCTGTATGAAAATAAATTTTACTTTCTAACTACACGCGATGATACGATCCGCGCTCTCCGTATTGAGACCAAGTATACGATACATGATTGCGTTACGCACGCGAAAACAAATATATGCGTTTTCATGCGGTTTATGATCCATCCATGCTATCGCAATATCATGCACCGTACATTGTTCCAAATTTTTGTCAGCATCTTTTTTTTTAATGTTAATTTCAACGAAATTACGTTTTTCCAATCCATTCAGCCCGAAAGTTGGTTATTTTCAAAATTACTGTGCACCAGAGTTGTGAAAATGGTAATTTAAAAGTAATGCATTACACCCATTACCTTGAGCAATATGTATTGGACAAGTTTTCCATTACAAATTACAAAAGTAATGTGTAATGTATGCATGTTCCATTACAAATAAAAAAGTAATGGGTAATGGATGCATTGGCACATGCATCCATTACCCATTACTTTTTTATTGAGGTTGTGAAAATGGTAATTTAAAAGTAATGCATTACACCCATTACCTTGAGCAATATGTATTGGACAAGTTTTCCATTACAAATTACAAAAGTAATGTGTAATGTATGCATGTTCCATTACAAATAAAAAAGTAATGGGTAATGGATGCATGTGCCATTACAAATAAAAAAGTAATGTGTAATGGATGCGTGTTCCATTACAAATAGAAAAATTACCATGCCATTTACACGCTGTTACCCATAATTATAAGCAATCTAATAAAAATAACAAGTTACTGATACAAAATTTGTCGCTTTATTGAATACCTAAATAATGTGCAATGTTCTTTTTTAAACTTTATGGATCATTTGTGATAATTGTAGATGCACTTTTAGTGAGCAAAATAAAATAATGAGGCAGCAATGTGCAAGTTTCTATTACGAGCACGCCAATTTTTCTATTTGTAATGGAATATTCTCCACTGCAAATTACTTTTTTTTCTTTGTAATGGGACATGCATCCATTACACATTACTTTTTTTTTGTAATGGGACATTACTTTTTGTATTTGTAATGGAACACGCATCCATTACACATTACTTTTTTTATTTGTAATGGCACATGCATCCATTACACATCACTTTTTTTTATTTGCAACGGGACATGCATCCATTACACATGATTTTTTTAAATTGTAATGGAACACGCATCCATTACACATTACTTTTTTTATTTGTAATGGCATAGGCATTCATTACACATTACTTTTTTTATTTGTAACGGGACATGCATCCATTACACATCACTTTTTTTAATTGTAATGGAACACGCATCCATTACTCATTACTTTTGTATTTTGTAATGGTACACTTATCCATTTCACATTATGCAGTGTAATGGGTAATAAATACAGTAATGCATTATCAAAGTAATGCATTATTTACAACTCTGCTCGGCGCACACAAAATATTTGTCAATAATTTTTCAAAAACGCAATGAAAATTCAAAATTTCTCGCATAGCGTCAGTTTCAAAATGTTCAACTGTTTGAATACCAATGAGGAAAATAGATTTAAAATTTGTAAAAGATTTTTTATCGTTGGTTAATTTATTTTTCACTTCAGAGTGCATCACGATGAAAATTGTGCCCGCAAACTTGTTCAAAAAATTATAAACAATTTTTGAAAAATCGTACCAACGATGGTTTGCCCATTTTTATCCTTTTTTCCATTACAAAATCTTTCTCTATGGGGAGGTAATTTTCTCAATTTTTTTTCTCACAAAAACTTGGTAATGGAAAATAAACCCATGTGAAAATAGAATTTAATGTCGAAATCTATTCATCGCAGATACTTCTAGGCTTTACCCCATTTGATAGTGATGGACTTTTTTTTTTTTTTTTGTAAATTTTCCCTACCCTTTCTCTAAAGACATCATCGGCGAAATCCGATTTGCTAGCGAGATCGGAGGCCTCGTTCACGTAAAGACCGCTGTAAACTTCTATCGTCGCCGGTGTTCCACCGTCCAATGAGGTCATGTCCTTGTCCTGAAGGGCACGACCGGTCGCGTCCCTTCGGCGTCTCTCAATTTCGTTGCATACTGGCGGCTGCAGAAAAAAAAATGAAATTTTGAAAATAAAAAAATCATTGATGGAGTCGAGGGAAAAGATTTTTCGATAAAAAAATAAAAAGAAAAATGGCGACACATGCTGAGAAACATATTGTACGCTATCGTTGAGTCGCGGGTCGAGTAGAAAGCCATTAATGAATGGGAAAAAATGGGAAAAATCAACGTGAAAGATTATATTCTTTGTATTTATGAGGGAAAAAAAAATATTTTTTTTGTACCGTATTGGCTAATCCACCGTCGTGCTTCACGCGCAGTTGTACGTTGCATTGATAGTAAACACTCGCTGTGTATGGAAACTTGTGGGCCTGAAAGTTTACTTGGGCCGTCGTTTTGTCCTCGCTGTAGTCGAACTGGCCCATTATTTCACCATCGATTGGACAACTGGTTATGAGAGAAATAATTACTGTTACTATCACTACTAATGATGATAATAATAATAATAATAATAATAATAATAATAATAATAATAATAATAATACCAATAATAATAAATTAATAAATTAATAAATTAATAAATTAATAAATTAATAAATTAATAAATTAATAAATTAATAAATTAATCAATTAATCAATTAATAAATTAATAAATATGGGTCATTCCATGTCAAAACGACCACTTTTGAACGCGACCCCTTTTGATCAGGCTGATTTTTTTTTCCTTTTGTATTTCATTAAGGATGTTAAGTCCCAAATCGCAAATGTTGAGAAAATTCTGAAAATTTGGTATGTTTTTGGATGAAGTATTTAAGAGGTCGTGTAAAAATTTTACGACGATTAGGAAGCTCGTTATCGAACAATTAACATTAACTAATTAAATTAAATTAAATGTAGTCTTATGGAAACTGATATAACTTTGCAATAAGTTTTTTTTGACCTCTCAATTTTGTAATATCTACAATATATTGAAAGCAACGGAAACAAAACGAAATTATTGATGAATATTTTTTTTATTTGTTTAAAAAATTGTTCTTAACAAAATGTTAATTTTTTAATAAGGAGCTTCCTAATCATCGTGAAAATTTTACACGACCTCTTGAATACTTCATACAAAAACATACCAAATTTTCAGAATTTTCTCATCATTTTTCATTATAACCCTTAAGGAGGTTGAAGCAATGATGATAGAATTCTGAAAATTTGGTATGTTTTTACATGAAGTATTCAGGAGGTCGTGTAAAAATTTCACGACGATTAAGAAGCTATATATTGAACAATTAACATCAACAAATTTCATAGGGACTCAACATCTTTAAAAACATTTTTCAGGCAATTTTTTAATTTTTTACCCAACCCAAAACACTTTTTTTTTCAAATAGCTATAACTTTTTCAAAAATTGAATGATTGGTACGTTTTTTTTCAACAGTTTCGTCTTTGAATGTACTTTTCGAAAAAAAATACAAAAAATTTTTTTAAACATTAAAATCTACGACATTTTTCACTCGTTCAAGAAAAATCAACTTTTCCTCGAAGTTCGCAATTTTTAATTATTTTTTTTCACACAAAAAATACTTTAATCAATTCTAGAAAAAATTCCGTTCAACTTGGAGTGGGCCGACATCGTCTTCTTTTTTCATTTTTTTGGAAAAAAAAACAAATTTATTTTGCTTAGAGGAATCCTTAGAGAAATTTTGTGATTAGTAAAATGTATCCATAAAAATAACCTCTCGCGAAACATGTTTACACACGATTTTTTTCTAAAATAAATTAAAAACAATTATTATTATTATTATTATTATTATTATTATTTGAAAACATTTGTCCTACCCTTCATCATTGATGAGTCGTTGTTCGCCCCAGCCAAGACCGTCCCTTACTATGCAGTCGGATATCATCAGGCCATACATTTCCTGTTTGTCGATGCTAATTACCAGACTCAAAGGATCACCGATTTTGACGTTTTCGGCAACGTGACGTCTCGTTGGATCACCGCTGAATATTTTCATTGTACAGCCCGGCATGGGTGCAGTTGCCTAATATCGAAAGATTTAAAAAAAATTTTTTTTTGTTCCCAAAGACAAAAAATTTTTGATCGTTAATCATTTAAATAAAATACAATTTCAATTCATTTTAAAGAAACGGGGCAAAAATTAAATCCGTTTGAACTGAACGAGATAATGGACTAGGTGAAAATGAATTTTGAATGCGATTTTAATAAATTTGAAATAAATTCCATAAATTCATTGCAAAAATTTTTTTAAAATAAAGTTTGAATAAATCAAGTTAAAGTATATTTCTTATGACATTTTTTATTTTGTTGTTTTTTTACTTAAAATATATATGGGGCGTTCCGTCCCAAATCGGACAGTTTGAAAAACTTTTTTTTTATTTCCTCTGTCCGATTTGGGATGAAACGCCCCGTATATTTTTTATAAAGTGAAGAAATGAGGATTGTTTACCTGTAGAGGCAAAGATTGGAGCATCGCTACTCTCGTGTTATCGTTCGTTACGACTTTGTCTCGAGTCTGATATCGACATCTCACGTGAAAACCTCTTCCCTGATTCGTCACGAGTTTCAAATGAGGCTGCACAACTATCGTATTGAAATATTCGATTCCACCGTCATCCTGAAAAATAAAAGGTACTCCATAGCAAATTTTCTCATAAGAATTACATAAAAAAAATAATCCCATCTGTATATGAGGCATTCCCTGCAATGTCGACCTGGGTCTGACTCTTGACCTCTCGGATTGGGCCCGCGATTTTTTATTCGATTGTTCTGACTATGAAAGGCACTCAGTTTTTTTTTTAATTTTCTAGACCCGATTTGAAATTTCGACAATTAAGGATGTTGAGGCCCAAATCGCAAATGATGAGAAAATTCTGAAAATTTGGTATGTTTTTGGATGAATTATTTAAGAGGTCGTGTAAAAATTTCACGACGATTAGGTAGCTCGTTATCGAACAATTAACATTAACAAATTAAATTAAATTAAATGTAGTCTTATGGAAACTGATGTAACTTTGCGATAAGTTTTTTTTTTGACCTCTCAATTTTTTAATATTCACACTATATTGAAAGCAACGGAAACAAAACGAAGTTTATTGATAAATATTTTTTTTTATTTGTTTAAAAAATTGTTCTTAACAAAATGTTAATATTTTAATAACGAGTTTCCTAATTGTCGTGAAATTTTTACACGACCTCTTAAATACTTCATACAAAAACATACCAAATTTTCAGAATTTTCTCATCATTTTTTATTTTAACCGTTAAGGAGGTTGAAGTAATGATGATAGAATTCTGAAAATTTAATATGTTTTTACATGAAGTGTTCAGGAGGTCGTATAAAAATTTCACTACGATTAAGAAGCTATTTATTGAACAATTAACATTAAAAGATTTCATAGGGACTCAACATCCTCAAAACGATTTTATTGATCGACACGATTTAAAAATCTTCAAAATTCTGAAAAATCGTATGTCAGATATCAAAATTTGTAAGCTTAAAGCCGGAGTGGGGAGATTTTTCCTTCTTACTATTTTCAAGCTTTTTCCGAAAAAAACGTTAAAAATATTAGAAGCGGAAGTCATTTTACTATGGATGGTTGCTGAAACATTTCCATAGGTCATGTCGAATTTTTGAAAAAAAATTCAATTTTTTCGGAACCGTTTGTCAGTAAAATAAAGAAAAAAAAATCTCCTGCGAAAAATATGAAATTTTTTTAAAGAATCCAGTGCGACATATGAAAATGTTTCAGCAACCATTCATAGTAAAATAACTTCCGCTTCTAATGTTTTTAACGTTTTTTTCGGAAAAAGCTTGAAAATAGTAAGAAAGAAAAAACTCCCCATTCCAGCACTAAGCTTAAAAATTTGGATATCTGACACTCGATTTTTCAGAATTTTTTCAAATTTTTAAATTGTGTCGATCAATAAAATGGTTTTATATCACTCAGTACAATAATGGACGCTTTTACGTCCGCAAGCGGACGTGAAAACGTCGATATTGCACCTCGTGATATAAAATATCGTACACCACTCGTCAGAAAATGTTTTTACGTCCTCGTGATATAATGTACTATTAAAAAAATGTAGAAAATTCAAAATGAATCTGAAAAATCTAAAAAAAAACTGACTGAAAAAATCTGAAAAAATATAAATATAATAAATAAATGAAAATAGTTAACCAAGAAAATTAATCCATTTTATTAATTAAAAATTAATTAATTTTATTAATTTCATTTCTATCGTTTTAATCCTGAGAAAGACGAGCTTTTAGCTCGTGTCCTGTGTCTTTGCACCTCGGCGCGATAAATGCGGAGAAAAAAGTTACTGACCAGTCGCCATTATTATATCGCGAGGACTCCCAAGAAAAGGGGGATTCTTCAAGGCACGCGGGCTTGGTCGCCAGGACGAACAGAGAGACATGTCTTTTCATCTTTTCTCTTGAGTGGACACAGTCGACGTTTTTTTTTGTGTGAACTCCTCGGCGAAGATCGCATTTCAACACGTATATTCCAGACTAACATTCCATCTCTGGATTTTATGGACCCCTTAAGCTTCACTGTCCACTCTTTTCCATCAAATGCACAAACTGGTCCCCATTTTAATTTGTATTTTTGAAAAGCATTTTTTTTCAAGATTTAGTAGCAGATTTTGTAATAAAATTGTATGGGGGGTGTTAATTCGACCAGAATCCAACCCTTGTTTTTTTTAGATTTTGAAAAGCGTTGTGGAAAATTTTTTTCCGGTCCCAGATAAAAATTTGAAGGTTTCTTGATTTTTTTAGTGCTTTCATCCTCACTAACCTTCGGCTGAGGCAATAAAATCACCCTTTTCTGACCTTTGATCAATTAAAAAAAAAAAGTAAGGCATTAATAAGGCAACTGACTCGAGTTATGGATCCTTGAAATATCGATTGGTCATTTTATTATTCTAGTAGGCTAAACTCGTTTTTATGGACTTTAACTGAATGTTAAAGTTTTAGGAGATAGAAAATTCTTCGACAATTACGAATTTGTTATTAATAAAGCCTAATTTCCGCGAGAATACGGTTAAATAACGAGAAAACATTTTACTGAGTAATGAAAAGTAATGTTTTCAAAAACTAAAGTGGAACTCGAATTGGTAAATTTTATTTAAGTTGAAAATTTATTTTCTAGCAACAAAAAATCATGCAGTGCTATTTTCTTCAACAAATGGAAAAAAATAGACGTATCCTGTACAACAAAAGCAAAATGCATCTCTTGCTCTTGGAGATAATATTAAGGCCCGAATTTTAAGATCTTAAGGTCTATCTTAAAATCGATCTTAAGATCAAACTCAAGGTCAAACTTTCCATTGAACTCAAGTTGGAACTTAAGATCGAAATCAAGTACCAATTAAAGATGAATCTTAAGTTTGAACTTAAAGTGTCATTGTAAGTTCTTGGTTTGAGGTTTTATGTCAAGATCTATCTTGAGCTTGAACCTAAGGCCCGAATTGCCAGTTCTTAAGATCTATCTTCAGATCGATCTTAAGAGCAAACTTAAGATCAAACTTTCTATTGAATTCAAGTTGGATCTTAAGATCTAACTTAAGTTCCAATTTAAGATGAATCTTAAGTTTTAACTCGAGTATCATTATAAGTTCATACTTAAGTTCAAACTTTAGTGCAAACTTTGGATCAATCTTATGTTCAAACTTAAATTTGCTTTGAAGTTTGAACTCAAGATCCATCTTAAGCTTAGACTTAAGTTCGATCGAATTTAATTATCTTGACAACTAATGTCATAAAACACGGTCAAGGGAGGCGATGGAAGAAGTTTGATCGAACTTAAGTTCAAACTCAAGGTGGATATTAGGATCAAACTGCAAACCAAGTTTAAGTTTGATCTGAAGTTTGCACCAAAGTTTGAACTTAAGTATGAACTTATAATAACAATTAAGTTTAAGCTTAAGATTAATCTTAAATTGGAACTTAAGTTCGATCTCAAGTTCCAACTTGAGTTCAATGGAAAGTTTGATCTTAAGATCG
This sequence comes from Alloplasta piceator, assembly GCA_946863875.1. Taxonomy (NCBI): domain Eukaryota; kingdom Metazoa; phylum Arthropoda; class Insecta; order Hymenoptera; family Ichneumonidae; genus Alloplasta; species Alloplasta piceator. The sequence goes on along the minus strand of OX333075.1, from coordinate 7,230,732 downwards.
ATCTTAAGAACTTAAAATTCGGGCTTAATTAGGGAAACCAGGATCGAGACGCTAAATAAAGTACATTTGTTGTGATTTTTTCCTCGGCTCTAAGGCCCTGATTTTCAATTCGTAAGATCTATCGAAGGATCGATCTTAAGATCGAACTTAAGTTGAATCTTAAGATGAATCTTAAGTTTGAACTTGAGTTTTATTATAAGTACATACTTGAGTTCAAACTTTAGTGCGAACTTGAGATCGATGTTAAGTTCAAACTCAACCCAATTTAACACAATTTAATTTAAGTTTGAACTTAAGATCGATCTCAAGTTCGCACTAAAGTTGGAGCTTAAGTATGAACTTATAATGAAACTCAAGTTCATACTTAAGATTCATCTTACGATTCAACTTGAGTTCAATGGAAAGTAATTAAAATAGTCGAATTGTACTTTTTATTTTTAATTGAAGTTTAAACAAGTTGAAGTTTGGGATCAAAAGAAATGATAGATTTCGCAATCGTCGAAAAACACATTCTTCGAGCTTTCGAACTTTCGCGAAGTGAATTTTTCGCCAAAATAGTCCGCCAAGTGTGAAATCGTCGACGATCACGCATTTGTGATCTCAACTTTTCAATAAATAAATATCTTACTTTTACTTGGCTACATTAGAAAGTTGATTTGGACGAAATTTTTTCGAAATTAAATTGCTGTTAATTAAATTCGCATTATATTTAACTCGTCACGGTGACAAAGAATAAACGTCATTAATCGCGGCGGGAGAAGAGTGATCCGTTCCGACATTAGAAAGACAGGATTCCGGTGAAAGTTGAGATTTCGTCGCGGAGAATGATGAGTCTGAGAATGAGCATCGCGGAATGAATCTCCGTGCAAGGTCGACATTGTTGCGAGACATATTACGCGATAATTTTCAGTGTCACGTCTCGTTGTCTGCGATCATTAGCAAACTCGTTGTGCGACAAAGAAATTAATGAAAAGGAGGGAGAGCGAGAAACGTGCGTTTTGCTTTTGGCAGGATTCTTTCCTCGTATGATCGGTTCTGTAACGAAATATCCGGGGACACAATATCCGGGACAAAATATCCGTGACTAAATATCCACAGTCAAAGTATTCGCGGTAAAAAATATCCGTGGTCAGAATATCCGCAGTCGAAATATCCGTTGTTAAGAATATCTGCAATTAAAAATATCCGTGATCAGAATATCCGCAGTCAAAATATCCACGGTTAAGAATATCCGCTGTTAAAGACATCCGTAGCAAAAAATACCCGCGCTCAGAATATCCGCAGTTAAAATATCCGCGGTTAAGAATATCCGCTGTCAGAATATCCGCAGTTAAAAATATCAACAACAACAATCCACTTCATCCATATATATTTGCTGCAGTTATTCTGTTAGCGGATATTTTTAACGGCGGATACCTTGAGTGCGGATATTCTGCCTCGGATATTCTGATCGCGGATATTTTTAACAGCGGATATTTTTACCGCGGATATTTCTTACCGAGAATATTTTTACCGCGGATATTTCTTACCGAGAATATTTTGACTGCGGATATTTTGTCGCGGATATTGTGTCCACGGATATTTCGTCGTGATACCGCATGATTTTCCTCCTTGATGGAAAATCGGTAATATAAATTTTCCGGACGATCGAAATTGTAATGTGTCGCGTTATTATCGTTATAACAGGTCCGCTTTATCGCCACAAGCGATCATTAAAATCTTCATCGATCCTATATTTCCACGTAAACTCCCTCATTGATTATTCATGACGTTTCAATCAGTTTTCATAAATTTTTACTTATTTATTCGCTTTTAATTCCACTTAAGCTTTCGTTCATTAAATAGGTGTCGTTAAAAAAAACTCGTTCAACCCGTAATTATAAGTCATCATTGGGAAAATAGCCATCGACATCGTTTAACCAGGATATTCACGAGGGTTGATATTATCGATTCTCATGGAATCTGGCGACGTGTCGCCTCAATAAAATTCGTCATAAGTTAACTCAGCGAAACCGCCACTTTTTTATATTATGGAAAGGCAAATCTTGGGGAGGCCTCTCTATTTTACACATTTTAATTCTACAGATGACATTTTCTACACAAAAGTTTCTACACAAATTATTCTACACAAGAGAAGTGGCAAGGAATGTTATTCTACACAAAATTATTCTACGCCGATTTCTACACACATTATTCTACACAAGATACAAATTATTCTACACCGGTTTCTACACACATTATTCTACAAAAGAGAAGTGGCAAGGAATGTTATTCTACACAAGAGAAATTGCAAGAAATATTATTCTACCCAAAATTATTCTACGCCAATTTCTGCACAAATTATCTACACAATTTATTTCTACTTTATTTCTACACAAGATACAAATTATTCTACACCAGTTTCTACAAACATTATTCTACAAAATAGAAGTGGCAAGGAATGTTATTCTACACAAGAGAAATTGCAAGAAATATTATTCTACACCGGCTTATCCATACATTATTCTACACAAGAAAAGTTGCAAGGAAGATTATTCGACGCAAAATTATTCTACACCGCTTTCTACATATATTATTCTACACAAGAGAAGTAGCAAGGAATATTATTCTACCCAAAATTATTCTACGCGCCGATTTCTACACACATTATTCTACACAAGATACAAATTATTCTACACCGGTTTCTACACACATTATTCTACACAAGATACAAATTATTCTACACTGGTTTCTACACACATGATTCTACAAAAGAGAAGTGGCAAGGAATGTTATTCTACACAAGAGAAATTGCAAGAAATATTATTCTACACCGGCTTATCCATACATTAATCTACACAAGAGAAGTAGCAAGAAATATTATTCTACACCGGGTTATTCTACATAGGCGGATAGTGCGGAAAAAAATTTCTTACATATACTATTCTACACATTATTCCTTGCCACTTTTCTTGTGTAGAATAATTTATGCAGAAACTTGTGGTGTCAAAAATGTCATGTGTAGAATTAGAATGTGTAGAAGATTCAAAATGTGTGAAGATTCAAAAATCATATAAAAAAAAAAAAAAATTTAATCCATCATTCATAAAGCTTCTTCAATGAGGAAACTCAAGAAACTCTTCATAATGGAAACTTGCCAAACGAAAAAAATATTAGAACTCCATGTAAATTACAAACTTGTTCATTTATATCGTTTAATCGAAATTTTATGAAATCTTTTCAATTGCCACAATTTTTCCAATCATGCGAACCGGAGTTTCCCCACTCTAAAGTCCACAAAAAGTCTCAGCGATGATAAACGCGCAATAATTACTTTCAATGGAAATAATTGATTTACAAATGGTTATAGGGATAACGTTTTTTCAAGTGTAAAAAAGTTTTAATCAACTGAATCGATTTTGCTCGCTCAACAGCTGGGAATAGGCTCGAGGGCTTGGTCAGGCGAGGAGAGCCTGATAATTTATGTTATGCCTTAGGATTTTTATAGAAATTTTACAATGTGGATAGGTTCTCCGGGATCTAGGTGTGGTGGGTGTGCTCTCGAAGAAGCGACAGAAGGAGAGACGAGGATGGCGAACGACGAGTAAGAGAGAGAGAGAGAGAGGGAGAGAGAGAGAGAGAGAGAGAGAGAGAGGCGCAGGCCGATGCACCAAAGATTGTTGGTATCCTTGCAGAGGTCGGACGGGACTCGTTGAAGGTCGTTGGCTGCCTCGATGTTACTTCGGTATCCGGGGAGTATTTCATCCCCTCCCCGGCCCACGATCTACCCCCCACCCCATTTCATTTGTCTGACGTGTTACTTTTCTCAATCCCCCCCCCCCTCCCCATATTTCTTTCTCCAATCGTATTTCTCTGCAACCAGTTATGCGCGTTGGACTTACGAAGTGGTTCCGCAACAGTGCAGTTCGACCGAGATTGAATTATGTACTTCGTTGCATTTTCTCAACGGGGCAGCGAAAAAATAACCAGACTCATAAATAATAGCAAAATAGGGAGGCAATACTAATTTTAAAAAAATTCGATATTTTTCAGGGTTTCGTACCTTGAAAGAAAAAAAAACGGAATGCTTACAAGATCGCTCTTGTGTCTGACCGTTTGTCAGGGAACAGTTTTTTTAGAAAATTATGCAACGAAGGAATTTGGCATAATTTTAGCTTTTAGTAACGTGGATATATATGGGGCCTTCCGTACGAAACCGACCAATCTGTGTTACCGCTACCATTTTTTATTTTGTTGAAAATTTTCTATTTTTTCGTACGTTCTGAAAGCAGTCTTTCAGAATTTTTTTAGATTTTTGTCTCGACCCTTCTACGAACAATAAATTTTTCAAAATTTTACACAATTTTTTTTTCGAATGCGCATAACTTTTCAAAAAACGAAGATATCAACATGAAACGCATTTTGTTCCATTTTGAGTTATGGTTTTTTTTTTAAATATAAACAAAATATCGAAATTCATTTTCATATGTTTTTCTCAGTTTTGAACACGAAATATTTTTTTTTTTTAACTCGGACCATTTTGATTTTTTTCAAAAAATTCACCACTCTTAAAGTGACATTTTTACAAGTACTAAAAAATTTGCAGCTTGTCATATTCATAATTTATATTTTTTGTCTATTTTCGAAGTTATACGTAACACTAAAAAAACAAAATGTAACGTATGACTTCAAAAATAGATTTTCAAAAAATACAAGTTATGAATATCACAAGCTGCGAATTTTTGAGTACTTGTAAAAATGTAACTAAAAAAGTGGTGAATTTTTAGAGAAAAATTAAAAATGATCCAAGTTAAGAAAAACAAACATTTTGGATTTTTTATTTTAAAAAAACATGAAAATGAATATTGATATTCTTTTTTATTTTTTTTTCTAAAACTACAAATCAAGACGAAAAAAATTATCTTTTGTTTTATTTTGATATCTCCGTCTTGAAAAAGAATGATGTGAAGTTTTGAAAAATTTATTGTGGTTGGAAGAGTTGAGACAAAAATCTTTAAAAAATCTGAAAGATTGCTTTCAGTACGTACAAAATAATAGAAAACTTTCGATAAAATAAAAAATAGTTGGGGTTACGGATTGCCCGGTTTCGTATGGAGTGCCCCATATATATGACAGTGGACGATTAGAAGAAAAATTATTTTAGATTCTGATCCCACGGCAAAATAACACACGACAAGATATCACGGACAAAAAAGAGTCAAAAACGCTCGAGAACATGATAAGAGAACTCCTCGAGTCGAGACGATTCCAACGAACCCAAACACAAGGACCTTGTAATAATTTCTTAATTATATATCCCTTAAGGGTAATTTAGGGACCATTCCTGTGTTCCGATTCTCTGGGAATTCGGTTCTGCAGCGATGCGGACCCAGAACTGTCGACCAAATTACATCATTGTAATGGAAAAGCGTAATTTCTTGACTAAAGTACCCGCCACCGAGTTCCGATACATTTTGGGCTGTAGAAATTGACCCCTCAAGGTGAGACCCTTGAGGCAGTGCTCATTGAGTCCGTCTCGTCGAGAAGATTGGAACGAACCTTCTCCCGTCCCAAAATTCCCACGGGAGGCCCTGAGCGACAGTGGTGGCGGGTGTGGCGGGTACATCCGGTCTCACCTCAGCTTATGCTTATACCTTATACTAATATAACTTTTACTGGCTATGTCTATAGAAATTCGTTCCTATACGTATAATGCTAGCGCCATATGCTATTTATACCTCTTTAAGAAAATAAAAACTATATAAAGAGTTCTATATAAAACACCACAGCCACAGGAAATAATATAAAGCTATAGCGAATCTAGGATAGAATTTGGCTGCCAAAGCTGCCAAACTTCTCAACTCCATAACTTTTCGTTCGTGTACTATTTCAAGTAGAGTCTTATTAATCCATTATAGGTATTTTAAGCCAAACGTAAAGAGGTCGAGTGCATCCTTATCGTCTTCAAGTTAATTGTCATTAAATAATCATACGTCTTAAAATTGACCGCGAGATAAACCGAAAAAACAATTGATAAAGTTATATTTTAAGCCGAAAGTCGATAACAGGTAAGATGCATCCTTATCGCGTTCTAGTTGGTCGTGTGACTTTCATCCGAACGGTCGTAGTTCAACCGGTTAATTCCACAAAATAGATTGTGCACGCTTCGTACAGTTCTGTCCCATCGAACATGAAGAATTTACATAATAACAGTGACTTCATCCAGAAAATCAAGGGTCAACATTTTTTCAAGAATTTGCAATTCCAATATGAAGAGATATGCAAATTATCTGGCCGCGAACTGTTCGGGATTGGCAAGGATGCAGCATCGATCTTTTCGCCATTATTCGATGTCGTCGATAAATCGAAGATTACAACCAAGAACAGGTTCAATAATATCCCATGTTGGGATTATTCCCGTGTGAAGTTGTCAAGATCGAACTCCACCGAATTGGACTACATTCATGCCAATTACGTGGACGGCTGGGCAAGTGCGAAGAAATTCATCGCTACGCAAGCACCGTTGTACAGGACGATAGATGAATTTTGGGACATGGTTTGGCAAAATGAGAGCGAGATTATCGTGGTATTGACGCAGATCATAGAGAGAAATGAGGTGAGATGTTATCCTTATTGGTCTACCAGTGAGAATTATTTCCAAATAACTAGAAAATACGTCGTATCGACACGAAAAGTAATCGAAAAGGGTCACTATGTGAAATACCTCTTGGAACTCAAACGGACTCTCGTTCGGGAGAAAAGTCGCAAGATTAGCCTCTACCATTATACCGAATGGCCGAATCACGGTGTACCGAGAGACAATGGACAATTAATTGAATTCATCAAGACGGTAAATAACGAGAAGATAGTCAAATCGGAGTCCCGAGAGAAGCCTGTGGGTCCAATTGTCGTGCATGGCTCTGCAGGTGTTGGTCGCACGGGTACTTTTTGCGCGATTGACATATGTATGAGTTGGTGGATTAACGACAACCACTATGACGTGGAAAGTGTGGTGAAACATGTTCGAAAGATGCGTCACTCAAGTGTCTCTAACTCGGGTCAATATATATTAATATGGTGTGTTCTTGAGGAATTCATAATGCGCAGTTTGGAATTTATATAGATTAAAGAAGAAATTAAAAATATTTTGTATTCTATTTATTTCCTCCACTCTTTGTTCCCCAACAACTATACGCATGATTGCACTTGTCTTCTGTCAATATCAAAATCTAAAACAGTCACTTTCGATTTTTTTTTGACTCACTTAGTTTCCTTACAAACAACCACGCTTGTATTTCTTTCAATAAGACATTATTAAGTCGAAAACACTCGGAAACATGACAAGAATGCCCCTCTAGTCGAGACGCATCCAACGAACCCAAACAAGATATTACACTGTGGGATATGATGACGTATCACCGTCTCGGTTACACGACAAAATATCCCACGGCAAAATATCACGGACAAAAATGAGTCAAAAACGCTCGAGAACATGATAAGAGAGCTCCTCGAGTCGAGACGATTCATACGAACCCAAACACAAGGGCCTTGTAATAATTTTTCAATTATACGTCCCTTAAGGGTTATTTAGGAATCATTCCTGTGTTTCACTTCTCTGTAAATTTGGTTCTGGAGCGGTGCGGGCCCAGAGCCGTCGACTAAATTATCTCATTGTAATGGAAAAGCGTAATTTATTGACTAAAGTACCCGCCACCTAGTTCCGATGGATTTTGGGCTGTCAAAACTGACCCCTTGAGTTGAGATCCTTGAGGCAGTGCTCATTGAGTCCGTCTGGTCGAGACGATTGGAACGAACCATTTCCCGTCCCAAAATTCCCACGGGAGGCCCTGAGCGACAGTGATGGCGGGTGTGGCGGGTACATCCGGTCTCACCTCAGCTTATGCTTGTACCTTATACTGATATAACTTTTACTGGCTATGTCTATAGAAATACGTTCTTCTGTATAATGCTAGCGTTATATGCTATTTATACCTCTTTAAGAGAACAAAAACTATATAAAGAGTTCTATATAAAACACCACAGCCACAGGAAATAAAATAAAGCTATAGCGAATCTAGGATAGAATTTGGCTGCCAAAGCTGCCAAACCTCTTGACTCAGTAACTTTTCGTAGGTATATTTTTTCAAGTAGTCTTATTAATCCATTATAGGTATTTTAAGATAAACGTAAAGAGGTCAAGTGCATCCTTATCGTCATGCAGTTAATTATCATTAAATAATCATGCGTCCCAAAATTGACCGCAAGATAAACCGCGAAAACAATTGATAAAGTTATATTTTAAGCCAAACGTCGATAACAGGTAAGATGCACCATTATCGTGTTCTAGTTGACCGTGTGACTTTCATCCGAACACTCGTAGTTCAACTGGTTAATTCCGCAAAATAGATTGTGCCTGCTTCGTAGTTCTGTCCCATCGAACATGAAGAATTTACATAATAACAGTGGCTTCATCCAAAAAATCAAGGGTCAACTTTTTTTCAAGAATTTGCGATTCCAATATGAAGAGATATGCAAATTATCGGCCCGCGAACTGTTCGGGATTGACAAGGATGCAGCGTGGATCTTTTGGTCATTATTCGATGTCGTCGATAAATCGAAAAATGCAACCAAGAACAGGTTCAAGCATATCCCATGCTGGGATTACTCCCGTGTGAAGTTATCAAGATTGAACTCCACCGAATCGGACTACATTCATGCCAATTACGTGGACGGCTGGGCAAGTGCGAAGAAATTCATCGCTACGCAAGCACCGTTGTACAGGACGATAGATGAATTTTGGGACATGGTCTGGCAAAATGAGAGCGAAATTATCGTGGTGTTGACGCAGATCATAGAGAGCAATAGGGAGAAATGTTATCCTTATTGGTTGACCAGTGAGGATAATTTTCAAATAACTGAAAAATACGTCGTATTGACGCGAAAAGTAATTGAAAAGGGTCACTATGTGAAATATCTCTTGGAACTCAAACGGACTCTCGTTCGGGAGAAAAGACGCAAGATTAGCCTCTACCATTATACCGAATGGCCGAATCACGGTGTACCGAGAGACAATGGACAATTAATTGAATTCATCGAGACGGTAAATAACGAGAAGATAGTCAAATCGGAGTCCCGAGAGAAGCCTGTGGGTCCAATTGTCGTGCATGGCTCTGCAGGTGTTGGTCGCACGGGTACTTTTTGCGCGATTGACATATGTATGAGTTGGTGGATTAACGAAAACCACTATAACGTGGAAAGTGTGGTGAAACATGTTCGAAAGATGCGTCACTCAAGTGTCTCTAACTCGGGTCAATATATATTAATATGGTGTGTTCTTGAGGAATTCATAATGCGCAGTTTGGAATTTATATAGATTAAAGAAGAAATTAAAAATATTTTGTATTCTATTTATTCCCTCCACTCTTTGTTCTCCAACAACTATACGCATGATTGCACTTGTCTTCTGTCAATATCAAAATCTAAAACAGTCACTTTCGATTTTTTTTTGACTCACTTAGTTTCCTTACAAACAACCACGCTTGTATTTCTTTCAATAAGACATTATTAAGTCGATAACACTCGGAAACATGACAAGAATGCCCCTCTAGTCGAGACGCATCTAACGAACCCAAACAAGATATTGCACTGTGGGATATGATGACGTATCACCGTCTCGGTTACACGACAAAATATCCCACGGCAAAATATCACGGACAAAAACGAGTCAAAAACGCTCGAGAACATGATAAGAGAGCTCCTCGAGTCAAGACGATTCCAACGAATCCAAACACAAGGGTCTTGTAATAATTTTTCAATTATACGTCCCTTAAGGGTTACATAGAAACCATTCCTGTATTCCAATTCTCTGGGAATTTGGTTCTGGAGCGATGCGGGCCCAGAACCGTCGACCCAATTGCTTTATTGTAATGGAAGTGCGTAATTTCTTGACTAAATCACCCGCCACCTAGTTCCGATACATTTTGGGCTGTGGAAATTGACCCCTTAAGGTCGGACCCTTGAGGCAGTGCTCATTGAGTCCGTCTCGTCGAGACGATTGGAACGAACCTTCTCCCGTCCCGAAATTCCCACGGGAGGCCCTGAGCGACAGTGGTGGCGGGTGTGGCGGGTACATCCGGTCTCACCTCAGCTTATGCTTATACCTTATAGTAATATAGCTTTTACTGGCTATGTCTATAGAAATACGTTCCTACGTATAATGCTAGTGCTATATGCTATTTATACCTCTTTAAGAAAATACAAACTATATAAAGAGTTCTAAATAAAACACCACAGCCACAGGAAATGAAATAAAACTATAGCGAACCTAGGATAGAAATTGGCTGCCAAAGCTGCCAAACCTCTTGACTCTATAACTTTTCGTAGGTATACTTTTTCAAGTAAAGACTTATTAATCTATTATTATTATTATTATTATTATTAACGCTCTTAACCACATTTGCAGTAATGCCCACTGAGCGATGATGTCATGGGTTCAATAACAAAAACAGGAAAATACTATTGTTAAATGGTCAATCTAACCACTTTCCTTCTAAACCATATCGGTTTGGCCTCAGTTAGTCTTGGGCTGCGTGAAACGAACGTTATTATTTAACGGTTTTCCTTATCGTCCTCCCATAACGAACATGGAGAAGTTTATTGATCTTTGTGCCCAGCAATTAGTCACTGGGGTCGGCCAAAAGCCAACGATACCTTTATCCAGTATACCAGCCAGGCTTGATGTTGAATTGGAGTACAATCAAGTGTGCAAGGTGCTTAAACATTCTCTGTCGAATTTTGTCTCCAAAGGGGGACCCTTCCAAGCGTTCCACAGACCAGAAAATTCAATCAAGAACAGGTCCCAAAATGACCCATGCTGGGATCATTCTCGTGTGAAGTTGATAAAATCAAATTTGCATTCTGCCGCTGGATCGGGCTACATTCACGCCAATTACATTGATTGTTTTGACGATAAGAGGAAATTCATCGCTACTCAAGCCCCCATTTCGGCGACACTGGAAGATTACTTCGACATGATCTGGCAAAACGACTGCGCGATAATCGTAGTGCTGATGAATCCCTCAGAAGACAACTCAGCCAATTGTTATCCCTATTGGATTACCGATGGCAAGACTCCATTGACGATTGGCCAATACAGTTTGGAGACATATGAAAAAATCGTCAAGACTAATTGTGTGAAATATGGTTTGCGGTTGAAGAATTCCTGCAGTTATCCGAAGAGATGTCGCAATATCATCCTCTATCACTACACCGATTGGCCGACTTATGGTACGCCGACAAACATTGGAGGATTAAACGAACTTATCTTGGAAATGAATCTAGACAGATTGAGCCAAAGCATGAAAAATCAATGCGCTCTGCGTCCTATTGTCGTTCATGGCAAGCGGGGCACTTGTCGCACGGTGATTTTTTGTACAATCGACCTTTGTACCCTTCGATGGTTACGCGAGAGAAGATTGAGAGTTGCCGAAACGTTGCTATACGTCCACGGAATGCGGTACTCGAAATATATAAGCCTGAGACAGTACGTATTTCTTTGGGATTTACTCATTAACATGATAAGACCGTTTTTCAAGCAAAATAACTGAAGTAACAGGATGACACGTATTACACTCATTTTCCTTGTCGTTGGTATTTTGTTTCATCGTCGCGAAATTTGTAATTTATAGATTAAAGAAGAAATTAAAAGTACTTTGTATTTTATTTATTCCCTTCACTCTTTGTTTCCCTACAACTATACGCATGATTGCACTTGTCTTCCGTCAATGTCAAAATCAAAAGCAGTCATTTTCGATTTTTTTTTGGCTCACTTAGAATTTCTTTACAAACAACCAAGCTTGTATTTTTTTCAATAAGACATTATTAAGTCGAAAACACTCGAAAACATAACAAGAATGCCCCTCTAGTCGAGACGCATCCAACGAACCCAAACAAGATATTACACCGTGGGATATTATGACGTGTCACCGTCTCGGTTACACGACAAAATATCCCACGGCAAAATATCACACGACAAAATATCAGGGACAAAAACGAGTCAAAAACGCTCGAGAACATAATAAGAGAGCTCCTCGAGTCAAGACGATTCCAACGAATCCAAACACAAGGGTCTTGTAATAATTTTTCAATTATACGTCCCTTAAGGGTTATATAGGAACCATTTCTGTATTCCAATTCTCTGGGAATTTGGTTCCGAAGCGATGCGGGCCCAGAACCGTCGACCAAATTGCTTCATTGTAATGGAAAAGCGTAATTTCTTGACCAAAGTACCCGCCACCTAGTTCCGATACATTTTGGGCTGTAGAAATTGACCCCTTAAGGTGAGACCCTTGAGGCAGTGCTCATCGAGTCCGTCTCGTTGAGACGATTGCAATGAACCTTCTCCCGTCCCGAAATTCCCACGGGAGGCCCTGATCGCCAGTGGCGGGTACATCCGGTCTCACTTTAAGTTAGCTGACGCTTGTACCTTATCAAGAGACGCGGCAGCCTCGTACTAACATAACCTTTACTGGCTTTGTTTATAGCAGTAGTACGTTCCTACGTATAATGCTAGCGCTATTTGCTATTTAGACCTCTTTAAGATAATTAAAACTATTTAAAGAGTACTATATAAAATACCACTGCAACGGAAAATAATAATAATAATATGGAAAAGCTATGAAACGCTAAAGTGAACAGGCTTTTTTTTCGAAAAATTCTCAAAGTCTTATTTTTGCGCGTATTCAAGAAAATTCATTGAAACTAAACAAACTGGTGCCCAGTTTTATGTTAAAAATTTCGATTCGATAACTCAAACCGTTTTCGATAAATAGTTGATTAAATTTTTCGAGGTAAGTCGAAACTTTTTTTCTAGATATCTATTTTCAACCCTTTAAAATAATCTGAACTTGAAATTAAAAAAAAACGTGTTTTTCATGGAATTGGAACTTACCTAAGCACAAACATCAATATGCATTAAGGTATTCTGGTAAAAAAATCATTTTTTTTTACATATTCTTAAAGTTTAAACTTTTAAGAATATCTTGAAAAGAAATTTTTTAATTCCAATAACATACGGAGTTATAACTATTTTAGTGATGCAGAAACTACACCCAAAACGCGTTTTTCTCAAAACTACTTTCCTCAACATGGCTGACATGATATTTCAAATTCTACTCAACCGATTTACTTCAAAATTTTTTTACCAATTTTCAATGTATTCTCTAGCGCCCCTACTACTTTTGTAGCAAATTTTGTTTTTTACTACTGCAAAAAAATTAAAAACTATGAAACAAAGAGTTAAAAAACGCCTTTTTTGTTCAGATATCCGCCATTTTGCGAAATGTTTTTTTCCGTTTTCTCTGAGGTAGGGGGTTGTCACTAATTAACGTTCTCACTAATTAAGGATGTTGACCCCTTACCTCAAAAAAGAGAGATTGTCATGAAAACGTACATGACTTTAAAAAAATGCTTGCCAAATTTGGCGAATTTTAGGAGGATATTTAATATCGATAAATATGTTGTGAGAAAAAGAATTGAAAAAATATATATATTTTTTTTATCGAGCTCGACAAAAAACTCAAAATGTATGTCTCTAGACCAGAATCTCGCCTTAATGGTGAATAATTAGACCGAGGTAATCTCGAATTTAACGATTTGCCTGACAATTTTAATCACATACATGTATGCGAACCTCGTGAAAGGTTGCTTAAGGTGTATTGCAACATCGTCGCGATGTTACACGAAGGTCTAGGCCCACGTAAAGAATGGATGACATATATACATATCTATATACAGATATACATATGCATATGTGCATATTTATTCACATCAACATATAAAAACACATATATATGCACATATATAAATATCAATGCGTCGTGATGAAGCAGCTGGTAAAGCCTCGATGCTCGGTAGCTCATGCATATAGTTAGATTACGTATATTAGCGTAGCGGTCTTCGATCGATTCAATGCCATCTTGCATAATTGACGATGCGCCGCTACGACATTATTACATCGTCGATTCAACATTACGAGGATTTATAATCATTCTGTGGACTCTTCGGACTTGGGATCGTGTAACACAGACGAAGAATATGTATATTATCATATTCGAGGGCAAACTCTAGCCTCGCATTCAAATTGGACTCTGGATTCATTTTATGGACTTGGTAAAGTATAGATACACTGTTAAGATAGAGGAAATTGTTTAGATAAAGGAAACCGTAAAACCAGTACCAAGATTTTGATTTGGTAATTGGTTGTCTTGGATGAAAAATCAGTGACCTTCAAATCAGCTGGAATTACGTTGACCTACCATCAAAACCCATGTCTTCTGCCCATCAGTTCAAATCCGATCTTAAAGACAGTGCAACCAAAACAACCATCGATATCCCCGAAGAAGTCTTCTGCAAAACAGAATCCAACAACGCCATTTTTGACGCTGATCCAGTTTGTTCTTTAGAAATGAAATCTGCTGTGATGATCGCGCTAGTTGATCCTAAAAACTGATGTCCTCAGTCCATCAATACAAAGCCAAACTCCAATGCGATACAATAAAAATAAATGTCACATCCGCGGAAAAATCTACCAAACTAACAAGAGTCAACGGTACCATTTTCATCAGTGACCCCCGATGTTCGCCAGAGGTAGTGTAGATCCAGAAATTCCGGATCCTCCTACGCAAAACAAGTCGACGAGCTGGATCTTTCTCGCTCTCTCGAGACAAAAAAAAACGTAACAGGGAGAAGTGATAGAGCAAGAAGTGATATTTTTGGAATGGAGCCACATTTCCAACATGCCTTCATCTAGGCTTGCGTTGTTCCGCTGAATGTCACAACCAATTCAGAGACAACTCAGATTTTCGAGCATGTATAATCCTTGCGTCTTGATGGCAGAAGGATGCCATAAATCGATGGAGCAATGATGCCAACTCATATTTCTTGAGTGGAGGACTCATCGATCCAAATCTAGGAACAAGTCCCAAGGCGAATGCGATGATTCACAAGGCGGAAAATAATGACGAGCGAATGACCGATCTGTCTTTGGGTGAATTCTCATGGAAGATGGTCGCAGTGTTCGCGTGCAGAAACACGAGGAAAGCTTGCGAGGTACTTTGCCTAACGGTGCCGTGGCAATGTCTCGTTCAATCACATCCGTGGTCACGTCATCCTCATGAGAAATTGCACGGTAATTTTCCTCACACACCTGTTTTTTTCTGTGGATTCCAGGGGAGACGTCGATGCGACGAATCTGCCAGCGATTTGCAAGGACATGGAGACATTTAAAAAAAAAATGGAATTCCACAGTTCTACGCCTTAAAATTCGCTATAAGCGACTGCAGTTAAATTCTGCCAATGTGGAAACGTTGTTCCAGCGTGTTGAGGCCTAAGCCTATTTCCAGACGAAAAAAAAACAACTTAACTGAGATCATTGGTCGATGGTCAGCAGTTGTGTAGACGTTCATCGATGCTAGAGCAATTTGGCCAATCATTCAACGACGCAGAGGCTTATCTCAAAGTGATCTACCATCGTAGATCATTGATAGATCGTTTTGTCGCGATGTTTATTGTCGTTCTGGTTAGTTTGCAGCGTGACTGTGTGTTGGGACGCTACTGTGCGGTGACTCGGAGTACGATCGGTAGCCAGATCATTTGCCGATTGTACGTGCGGTCGCGGTGGCGCCCCCTTTAGGGTCGGAGCTTGTTTCTCTTTCTCTCTCGTTCTTCCCGATCCTAAATCATTCCGTAGCACGGCCAGATCGTGACACGGATGGTGCGCATACCCCGAAGATCGTGTTCATACATTTGTAACTTGCCTGACCATATGTTCCAACTCGAGCGCCACACAAGGACAAAACAAAACACTGAAAAAAAAGTGTCTTCGCCATGTTTGCACGTGAAACCCAATTGCCTAGACCTAATCTCAGGCTGGCTACCGTTTACTTCATGGTCGTGAGATTCCCGAGATTTACGAGTTTGCGGAAAAAGGAACTTGAGGCATCTCCTAAGGTTCCATTAGGAACAACGTTTTTTTTGCTTATTGCAGGCTCATTGCTTTTGGGTTGGTTCCAGCGTGACAAAACGCCAATTATTCATTGCTCCATGCACGGAAGAACATTGTTTTATTTTGTAGGAACGCAAAACTGTTTCATCGGCTTCTTCCACAAATCAACTTGGTTGCTCTTCGCACAAAATAGCTTTAACAAAACAAACGGTCCTTTTGTTTGAATTCTGTACAGGTGGACGCTGCTTCTTCGCGTAAACAATAACATTGCGGGCAGTTGCTTCATGCGAAGGTCAACTTTGTTTTCGTGACTTCTTTCAGCAAAACAACTTTTGTTGCTTCACACACTCAACAACGTTGCTTCCCGCACAAAACCGCCTTTTTGTTGCCTATTGCTTCATAGAACTCTGCTTCTTTGTTGCTCATTATGTACAAAATAAACCGTTGTGACCAATTTGCCAGGCACATAATGACCTCTAACACTCATCATCAGCAAACTTACGATGACCCTACCGAGTACACTGCAAAAGAATCAACAGCCTCGGATGGAACTTCCCTCCGAGTCGTTCCAGGCAATTTTCTTCTCATTCAATAATGTTCACAGCCGTGTTTTTGACTTTTTTCCCCACCCATTTACATGCAAAGCGTCTCATTTTCTCGAGCATTATTACGAGGAAAGAGTTACGATTCACGTGGTACCGGTAAATGCTCATGGTGCAAACAACGTTTTGCCCTTCCGGAGAACGCTTTTCGTGAAGGTATCATTTCACGGTTGGTTATACGCTCTGAGTGTAAACCGATGTTTTGCCCGGGTGTTCAATATTCCTTGAGCACAAAGGACACGATGCTGTCGAAGGGTGTACTCGAGGAATTTACCGGCAATGGGATTCTAAACGATTTCGAAAATGTTCTCCGCAAGCGGCCATTCCCCGGTCATAGGAAGAGAGCCAGATGTCCCTGGAGAAAGGGAAGACAACGACCCGATTGGTCATATGCAAATGGACCGTGAATCCTTGAGTCTGTACTGCCAGAGATAGAGAAAAAAGAGAGGATATCTGTACTTCCTTCTTCTTGAAGAGACACCACACGCCAGGGAAGCCCCACAACAGAAGAGGCCATCCGCCGACTGCTTTTCTCGTTTTCCTGGTGGTGGCACGTTGCGCGTTGCCTCTCCTTGGGCCCCCGAGGGCACTTTGTATACTTATTACGATACATCTCTTACGGGTTTGCCAGAGAGCCGCGGCATTTCTCGGGTTCGACGCCCGGTCAGTTGAGGGCTCCGGCAGGAGAGAGTCCAGCATCATCGTGCCAAGGTATAGGAGAAACCAGCCAATGTGCAGCCCAGAATCATCTCTCCGTCTCTCTGTCTTGTATACTCCTCGGAGCAACAAACACGAGGAAGAGAGATCGAAGACCTTCCAAGGCGTCATTCTCCATCGTCTCTCTTTCACGTTGCTGAAGAGATCACGTGTGCGAGGACGCGCGAAACGAAGAAAGGCGAAACGAAGGAGTGAGATCATTCGTGGTCACGATAAGTAAACTTTTCCTGATGCTCTTTCTCTACCTATCTTTCTCTTCTCTCTTCAGCCTCTGTTCTGCCGCATCGTCTCCGCAGTGTCCAGCAACGACCAAGATGGTTCGATGATCGTCACTGACCTTGCTCTTGTAACTCGATATTGCCGAGAAACGCTGGATGAAGATGAAGAAGGAAGAAGATGAAGAGGGGAGAAGATGAAGAAAGGAAGAAGGTGAAGAAGAGAGAAGATGAAGAGGAGGGAAGACGAACAAAAGAGAAGATGAAGAAGGAAGAAGATGAAGAAGAGAGAAGATGAAGAGGAGAGAAGACGGACAAAAGAGAAGAAGATGAAGAAGGAAGAAAAGGGTGGCAATGCTACCGAGAGTACATCAGAATGATCATTTGACGATAATCTAATTGACTCGTGACGGTAGTTGTTCGACTGATGGGTCACTCGTGCGCATCATAGACAGAGCACATTGATTCTCGGAGTTACGATGTCGTCACGTTTTCTAGGATACTTTTGGGAGGAAAAATTGGATTTGAATATTTTCGTTAAACTTTAAGACAATGAAATTAAAAAAAATCAGCGTGATTATTTTTATAATATTTTTTACACTTCCTTCTTTGTACACTGAGAGAAAAAATTACTAGAACCAATGAAATAAAGTTTTTATGGCAAAAAATAATTTTTTTCATTATTTGCCAAAACATATTAGATTGGTTCCCTTACATATTTACTTGGTTCATTTTTTTCAGTCAATTCCAAAAATTTCTGTTTCAATAAACGAATTTACTTGAATCTAACAATATGCTATTAATTATAAAATAATAATGACTTTATGGCAAGAAAATAATTTTTTCGAAAAAAATAATTTTGTATTGAATTCGTTTTTTAGATTCAAATAATCTCATGTTTATGATGTCATCAATATAATTAACCCAATGAATACAAATTTAATCAAATCTATCATGCATTCAATTGTTACTATTAAATAAGAGTTTATTATAATGGAGCAATAGATTCGTGAAAATATTTTTTAAATGAAGAGTAATTTTCTTGGTTCAACGAATAAATAATCGAATTAATACTTTCATTTAATAAATAAATTCATGTTCTCAAATTCAGTAATTTTATCTCTCAGTGTAACATAAAATGAAAAAAAGTCCTACAAATTGAGTTATAATAAAAAAAAATCAATTTCTCGATTCATTATCAGCATATTTGCATTTTAAAACGTTGAATTCCAAACGAATTGCGAAAAAAAATGGCGGCTAAGCGGGCGCCCTCTCGCGGAAGCGTCGGTGTACTTCCGCCGCTAGAGACGCCATTTTGACCGCGCGCGTCATCGATTAATCTTGAATCAACTGCAATGACAGTTGAAATAACGGATAATCGATGTTCGCGTGAAAATTATAAAATGGCGGCGTATCTGATTGAATTTTCGTTACATTCACGCTACGAAATATCTCTGAGAGTGGAATTATTTATTTTACGGTGTCTCGATAAATACGTAGGAACGCTCGAAAGTGAGTGGGCGAAACAAACACGCCATCTCGCCAAATAAGGATGACCGCATGAGTTGTAAATTCGGCAAGGTCCGCATGGCTTTGGGTGGACGTAAAAGTGGCTGCCCAAGTCCTTGGGAACGTGTTCCTCGAAACACGCGAGACGAGAAAAAAAAACACGCATCAGCTTTTAACAAACTAAAGGACGCAACTTGATATTGTTCGAAACTCAAGCGAATACCTTTACACTCTTTGGCACTCGTTGTATATACAAAACCCTGAGCAATCATTGCAGGGAGTGTGCATCCATAAGTGGACCTCGGAATAGTCCCCTTCTCTTGTCCGAACCAACATCCAAAGCCAAAGTTCGTTTTACGACATCTTAAGAAACGCATTCCCATTTTTGTCTCTCTTCCCCAAAGTAGTATTTTTTTGCAATTTTTTAAATATGTAATAAGAAACACGTTATTTTTGAGCATAACAACTTTTTCTAAAATATATCTTTGGGCAGTATGAATTTTTGCAGGTTTTTTTTTAATGTAAAAATCTTGGGTCTGATAGAGGGATATTTTTAAATTTATACTGACCAATTGAAGAAGGAAAAATGCAATTTTTTTTTTGCAAAAATCAAAATTCCGACTTTGAACAGCTGGGGTTTTTATGCGATATTTTGGAAATTCCTTCGATTAATCAGGAGATCAATTAGTCTACCAACAAAAATTTGATTTTCTTTACTTGGGGTGATCTGTTTTATTTAATTATATCCTTCATTTAATTATGTACCTGTTTAATTATATACACTAATTAATAAAACAATTTCTGCATCTACTTTAATTAATAAAAAAAATTCTGCATGTTCCTCAAATATATTAAACTTCGTTAAAAACAAAATTCGCGAAATTACGCCTTTTCACACGCTGGAATAGATATATCAGCTTGAGGTTTCAAACCAAAATTATCACCGAAACATTATGCATTTAATTAAATGGATATTAATTAAATCTTACTAATTAATGCAGAATTATGAAACGGAGGCAACCTCACTAAAATTTTGGACCAGAACAATGCGGAACAATGCTTAAAAAAAGAACAAACTTTTCGTCGGTAAATCAGGGATTGTTCTTATCGACAACTGGAATTCTTTAATTATTCATTATAATTCATTATTTCGAATTATAATCGGCAAACGCTTAAGGCGGTATTCTGGTCTAGAGACGTACATTATAATCGTTTTGTCGAACTCGATTAAAAAAACGAAATATATTTTCACCATTTTCGTTTACAACATATTTATTACTATTTTGACAATAAACAAACAAAAATTCGAGAAAAAAAAATAAAAATTAAATAAGTTATAAGCTGATAAAATTGAGGCTCAAAAAAGGGCTAAACAAATTCTAGGCCAGAATACCCCCTTAAAGTTACGTTTCGACGAGAAAGGCGTAGTTGCTGCGTCACTAAAATAGCTATAACTCCGTAAACTATTGGAATTTACAAATTTCTTTTGAAGAATATATTCTTAAAGTTCGAAACTTCAAGAATATTTTTTAAAAAATGATTTTTTCAATATTCTAGAACAGAATACCCCCTTAAAGTTACGCTGCGACGTGACGGGCGTAGTTGCTGCATCACTAAAATAGCTATAATTCCGTAAATTATCGGAATCTAAACATTTCCTTTCGAGGATATATTCTCAAAAGTCTAAATTTTTAGAATATGCAAAAAAAAATGATTTTTTCAAAATTCTGGACCAGAAAACCCCCTTAAAGTTACGCTCTGACGTGACGGGCGTAGTTGCTGCGTCGCTAAAATAGCTATGATTCCGTAAATTATCGGAATCTAAATGTTTCCTTGCAAGGAAATATTCCTAAAAGTCTAAACTTTAAGAATATGCAAAAAAAAACAGATTTTTTCAGAATTCTAGACCAGAATACCCCCTTAAAGTTACGCTCGGACGTGACGGGCGTAGTTGCTACGCCACTAAAATAGCTATAACTCCGTAAATTATTGGAATAAAAAAATTTCTTTTTGAGTATATATTCTTATAGGTCTGAACTCAACAAAATGCAAAAAAATTGATTTTTTTTAAATTCTAGACCCCTTAACAAAATACCACAATGCAACGGAATCAAACCGAAGAATTTCACAATACGCAATGGCCGTTCAAAGGTCCTTCGAGACTGACGTCAACTGTCCCGAATGGAGGAAACGAGTGAACATCATTCATCATCATAGTTAATCATCATGGTCAGCGCGTGTGGGACACTTCCTACAAAGTTCCATTTGACCAAAGATGAAGCAGAGCGAATCAATTGCACGACGAATATAAAGTTGCCTTTTCTAAATTTAGAATTAACTGAGTGTATCGAAGGCCCTGGGGTATGTAATAAAGCGGCGGTGTGGCACACAGACAGTAGCTACTACATTGTGGCCGCCAAGGGTTCGTGATGATGATAGTTTATATATCTATATATATATATATATATATATATATATATATATATATATATATATATATACGACGATGAAGGGGGATAATAAATTTTCCCTGCTGAGGGCGAAAAAACTAAACGTAGGCTGGCTTCACCAAGGTTGCTGAATCCGGTCTCAAGGTCTCGGTCCCGCCGAGAATGCGACCTTGGCATCGAGTTTAGAAGACAGGCAGCAGTCTTCGCTGGAAGACTCGCGGTTCAAGAATGCTACGGCTATAATAATGGTGTCTGGCAATGAAGATGCACAAAACTCCTCTTCTTCTTCTTCTTCTTCTTCTTCGGCATCGCCAAAGATTCTTATAAAACGTCAATCGTTTGTTTTTCATCCCAAGCCACGGACATTCGATTTGCTAATGATGACCGATGCGCCAGAGGAACCTCCAGAGGTCGTAAGAAAGGAGGAGGCTCTTGGTGCTCTTGAAATTATGCGATTGAAATGTGAGTCATCATCAGAGAACATTCTTCCTTAAAATGGAGTCTCGGAGCGAAGAGAGAGAGGGCTTTGCACAGCATTGTTTATGGCTATTCGAAGCATACTCGTTATTTTCCTTTATGATGCCCATAGCAGGAACGCCAAGATGGACGTTTTCCCGTAAAATTATTCCCTGGATGCTTTGCCTTCGATACCCTGTTTTGTGTCTTGAAAACTTGTGGATACTCAACAAGGACTAGGGTCAATTAATTGTATTCGCTTTGAAATAAAGGTGAGGAACTTCCTCGGCAGATTGTGGTGAAGCCTTCGCCATATTGGTTTTTGGTCAGTTCTCCACAGGATTTAGTGAAATCGAAAGAAGCGTTTTTGTGCAATGTCAAAATTGGAAGATCGTTCTTAGACTGCTGTCCAAAAGATTGGAAACACTCGGCCCGATTCCGCACCACACAAAAAGTTTCACTACTAGTTCGTAAGGTATGCTTCTATAGTAACTACAGTTGGTTGGGGCAGCCATTTTCGTGGTTCCCGCAACCAACTTTTTATTGGTTGGGTGTTTGGCAACCAATAATATAGTTGAGGTAGCCACGAAAATGGTTGCCCCAACCAACTAGTTACTAGATGCATATCTTGCGAACTAGTTGGTCACCACAACCAACTCGTTTTTCCGCGTGCATTGACAAGAAATCAGGATTCCATTTGTATTTTAATGTGACTCCTGAAATAAACATGAATGTTCAAAGGCTTTCATCAGGACATTTTTGGTCAGCACAAAGTTTCGCTGAGCGTAGAAAGTTGCATCGTCGACTCCTTCCCAAGGAGGTTCTTGGGCGCCAGCATTGTCCCTGTATCTTCGCAGTGGGATTTCAAACAGTCTGCTTGGGTCTTTCATGGTACACGAACAAAGAGTCGACGTCGTGGAAACTACAAGAGGCAGAGGGAAAAGGGGAGGACTGGCGATGAACAGTCTCAAAGAGGGACCTCTCGGAGGGCCAGGATTTGTCCGTATGGCGCGAAACCGGAGAACGCTGGAGACGCTGGAGGAATATGTGCAAAGAGGACATCCTCGTGGCAGAAGGGCATGAGAATCGTAGGAGAAAGAGGAGGAAGATGCAAGAGGGAATTTTGAGAAGGGGGAGACCGGTCTTGTGGCAGAGGGAAAGAGACAGAGAGGAACAGAGAGAGGGAGAGAGTTATGGGGTATCCTCGCACACTTCAGATCGAGCGAGGCTCCCTCATCCTGAAAACCATTCCGCAAACAACCATCGAGACGTATAGAAATAATACACACACACACGAACAGGGCAAACGAGCCCGCAGCAGGGAGAACCCAATGCCAAGGTTCTGTGCGCTAAGCTCTCTCGCGTGGTGCAAAGGTCAATCGGTATGAAGGTGCCTCTCGACGTTTGCCTCCACGTTGATCTGCAACGATCCACCGAGCTCTCGCGGGTTCCAAACGATCCTCATTTTATATTTATACCTTGACCAACCAGCCACGGGTTCTCAATACCCAGCGGCAGCCATTTTGGTACTTTTGAATGGCCTAAGTTTAGGGTCATCAATTTTACTTTTATATTTATACCCTGGTCGACCATCCGTGGGTTCTCAATACCTAGTGGCAGCCATTTTGGTAATTTTGCATGTCCTAAGTTTAGGGTCATCAATTTTATTTTTTATTTATACCCTTGTCGACCATTCGTGGGTTGTCAATACCCAGCAGCCATTTTGGTACTCATGGAGAAATATTTTTGTGCAATCAATCATTTGAGGTTTTTATTAGGCTATACTTGGAACAAGTCAATTTTTCCGCACTTATGATCCAATTGATAAGAATGCCTGGTATCAAATTTGGAAAAAAAGACTTGATACAATTCAAAGGAAATCTTTGAATTGAATTATTGATTTTAACACAGTAGATTAAGTAACTAAGATAGGTAAGATTTAAGGTATTAAATTTGGAAAAAATTGCTCTGAGATTTGCATGAAGCTACTTGGAATAACTCAATTTATCTGCACATATGGTCCAATTGATAAGAATGGCTGGTATCAATATTGGAAAAAATGGGTTGATATGTCCAATTGAAAGAAAAATTTTAGATTTAAATTATTAATTTTATTACTGTAAATTTAAGATTTTAAGGTCGAACTTAAGGTCAAACTTTTCGATGAACTCAAGTTGGAACTTAAGATCGAACTTAAGTTCCAATTTAAGATGACACTTAAGCTTGAACTTAAGTGTCATTAGAAGTTCATACTTAAGTTCGAACTTTAGTGCGAACTTCAGATCGATCTTAAACTCAAGTTCGATCAGACTTAATTATTTTGACAACTATTGTCAAAAAAACATTGTCGAGGAAGGCGATGAAAGAAGTTTGATCGAACTTAAGTTCAAGCTCAAGATGGACCTTAAGATCAAATTTCAAACCAAGTTTAAGTTTGAACTTAAGATCGATCTGAAGTTCGCGCAAAGTTTGAACTTAAGTAGGAACTTATAATGACACTTGAGTTCAAACTTGAGATTCATCTTAAATTGGAACTTAAGTTCGATCTTATAAGTTCCAACTTGAGTTCAATGGAAAATTTGATTTTAAGTCTGATCTTAAGAACTTAAAATTCGGGCCTAAGATAGGCAAGATTTAAGTTGTTGAATTTGGAAAAAATTGCTCAAAGATTTCGGTCTTGTAAAATTGTTAAATTGAACAAGAATCCTATTCCTTATCACCCATCAAGTCCAAAGTTTTTGCATGAATACACTAAATAACAAAAATAGTTGACATTGAATTTTTTAATAATTTCTTAATGAATTCACTTTTAATAAAATTTTAGATTTGAAAAAATGTGAACGTCCCAACTACTGTAATTTTACATCTAACAAGCCTATTTTTTTGCACTAATGCACTAATTGGTAATAAATTTGGTACAAATTAGATCAAGTTCAGATGAAAGAAAATTCAGATGATCGGAAAATTTCTACAAACGCTTGCATACTTTTGCACTTATGCAGCACAAGTTCATTGCACAAATACAATAAGAAAAGTTAGTGCCAAATTCAGAAACAGTTGTTAGGGGAGTATAATTTTTTGTTAATTTAAAATACAACAAAAAATCTTGTAAGTGCTTCGAATATTGTAATTTTCCACCCATCTAACAAATTAGTGTACGCATTTAAACTTGGAACTTTCAAATGGAAAATTTTAGACAGAAGTTTAAGGTCCACTAATGTTTCTAGTGAAAATGATCGCTTAATGACGAACACTCAACGAGTGGTCTTTACGTTAAGGATATACACTTATCCCACGGGAATCACAATTCATTGCGCATGCAATTGAGAGGTGCTCAATTCTGAATAGGGCCCTCTGAGTCGACTCCATTTGCATAGCAAAGCTTCGTGCCGCCATCTTGTCCGAAGTCACCCGGAAACTCGAGTTACAGAGAGAAAAAGAAAGAGAGAGAGAGAGAGCGAGATAGAAGTGGGAGTGATGCACTCACGAGAGAGCTTCCTTCTTGAGATTAGTATGAATTTATGGTATGAAAATATAACGGATGGAGGTGTATAACGGTGTGTTATTCTCTCGCTCGTTCTACGTATAGGAAATGTAATTTGCCATGGTTCTCGGTTGCGTATTTCATACACCATGAATTGTAATTTCCTTGTTCCTGAGTCAAAAAATCACAACTGTGAAGTGTCGTCCAACAATAAGTGCAAGACTTTTTTTGGTTTTATAGCACTAACGATTTTTTCGTGGTCACAAAATGGCGGACGGAGACAAAATGGCGGACGGAAACAAAATGGTGGACAGAGAAGAGACAAAATGGCGGATGGAAACAAAATAGTGGACAGAGACAAAATGGCGGATGGAAACAAAATAGCGGACGGAGACAAAATGGCGGACAAAGACGAAATGGCGGACAAAGACGAAATGGCGGCAGAGACAAAATGGCGGACGGCGACGAAATGACGGCAGAGACAAAATCGCGGACGGAGACAAAATGCCGGACAGAGACAAAATGGCGGACGGAGACAAAGTGCCGAACAGAGACAAAATGGCGGATACAGACAAAGTGGCGAATGCTTTTAAGATCGCTGATGGGATTGTTTCGTCCAAATCGATTAGTTGTGGCCCTATTCGCTTCTTGTGACGAGACAACGAGAGAGAACGAACTCGGGAGCTTCGAGAGGAACATAAAGAGGAGAAAGTAGACATTAATAGTAAAGACTGGCCTGTTGTTCCGTCTTTAGGAACGCAGAGTTAAATTCTGTATGTCCATGTGTGTGTGTAAGTGTTTGAGTGTGTTATTTGTATGGAGGTAAAATACAGTGTAGAGTTTGAGGATGCGAAGGTGACCACGCTGGTCAACTCTAGGTGTATCCTCCTCTTCTCACGACGTGGCTCGCACGAACCAAGCTTCACTTTACATTTCCATCTTTTATTTTTTCTCCCGTCTTTCTCTTTCACCTCGCAAACGCCTCTCCGACTTGCGATCTCTCTTCTCTCTATTGATCTTTTACTTTCATTGTGAAACACGAGAACGACCATGTAATGCGATACACTGAGTCAACGAAACTTTTACCTTTACCTCACAAATGAAAGAAAAAAACAATCCTTTCTGATGGTGGCTGAAGGAAGAATAAGATGATCACGTATTTCCTCCGGAAATTTGTTTGGACCGTCGATTCTCGATCGATTTCGTATCGATAAATTTATCGATATGAAATTTTTTTCAATTTTAATGGATAAATTATTATTTCCTCTATGGTGGTCTTCTATTTTGTGGGGAACTATATCTGCAGTATATCGAGAGGAAAATTTGCAAAAATGCAATTTTCTTTTTTTTTTGTTTATTCATCACTCTAAACACTTATTGAACGTTTATTTTCCCATTTACTTCAAATCGCATGAATTTAAAACAAATCGCATGAAAAAGCAGTCTTGGACAGGAGGATTTTTTTTTATTGACTAAGGGAACTAACTTTATTATAGGAATAAAGTAAATTTGTAGCCATTTTTTATTGCCAATTATCTTTGTCCACACAGCGGAATGCCCCATATAAAAAATGCTTTACAAAAGGGATTACATATATACAACAATTTTTTAATATTCGAAGTAAAAATTATTTGATTTACCCGAACAACTTTGCGGGTTTCATAATAATGAAATTCATTATTTATCATTATTTTCATTATTCGTCATTACTTTTCATACACTTAATTTGTTTTTTGCTGGAGCCGAGGACTCTAGCAAATTCTCCTCGAATCCTGCAACGTTACAAATGTCACTGGTATAAAATACGCGCATCTTTATGCGGGATCCCAGAGACCTTCCTAGAAGTCCGAATGATTTATCGGACATCTTGAATTCACGAAGGAGTGTAGAGAAAATACACTGCCAATCAAAAGTTTGGAAACAATCGTCCCGATTCCGCGCCGCATAAAAAGTTTCACTGCTCTTTTAAAAATGAAGATATTTTAATTCAACAAGCGGCGTTTCAAAGAGCACATATTCAGCTTCATTTCGCTTTTTCCGAAAAAATTTTTCGATTTTTTTTGAACCCGGTACACTTTTCGAAACATGGTCGTTTTTCGGCTTTTTCTTTGGCGTTGAAATTTTGGTGCACGACCCATGACAATTTTTTTAAACGTTTTTTCGCATGCAAGCTTCAATTTCGTTTTTTAAAAAGTTTCGTACGATTTTTTCTCGCAAAAGTATTTGAATTTTTTGCAAAAAAAACGATCATATTTATAAAATACAGCGTAACTCGAAA
This sequence comes from Alloplasta piceator, assembly GCA_946863875.1. Taxonomy (NCBI): domain Eukaryota; kingdom Metazoa; phylum Arthropoda; class Insecta; order Hymenoptera; family Ichneumonidae; genus Alloplasta; species Alloplasta piceator. Next base: position 7,203,039 of record OX333075.1, on the reverse strand, counting down.
ACTACTGGGTTTTCGTGAAATTGCTAAGAGAGTAAAAAGTTGCACACAATTATTCTGGATTTAATGAAATTTTTTCAGAATTTCTTAACAAATTTTTTTTTTTGAAATTTTTCTTGTCAAGATTTTAGAAAAAAAAAATTTTGAAAAAAAATTCTAAAAAAATTTCATTGAAACCAATATGATTGTACGCAACTTTTTGTCGTCTTAGTGATTTCACGAAAACTCAGTAGTTCTAGAGTTACGCTGCATTTTGTAAGTATGGTCGTTTTTTCCGAAAAATTGAATATTTTTTAGAGAAAAAATTGTACGAAACTTTTGGAAAAAATGAAATGAAGTTTATACTCTCCCCACAAGTTTTTCACACGAAAAACAGTGAAACAAAATTTTCATGAATCGTGCACCAAAATTTCAACGCCAAAAAAAAGCCGAAAAACGACTATTTTTCAAAGGAAGTACCGATTTAAAAAAAAATCGAAATTTTTTTTTGGAAAAAGCGAAATGAAGCTGAATATATCTGCTTTGAAATGCCGTTTGTTGAATTGAAATATCTCCATTTTTAAAAGAGCAGTGAAATTTTTTGTGCGGCACGGAATCGGGGCGAGTGCACCCAGAAAAAAGATCTAGTACATTTAACTAAATGCTAGTCAAGCCAAACAAATTATTCTAGTTGTAGGCCGGTCTAATACAACTCTATTCATGTCAACGAATTTTTCTTTTTTTTTTAATGACCTACTAGGAAAATGTATTGCGATCTAATAAATTTTTATTTATTATTTCAAACTGGACAAATATGTATTTAAATGAAATAATTTTTTTTAAATATTTACACAATATATATTTTTAAACATTTCAATCTTTGAATGTATAGCTACACATATGAAGTCTACAATTTCGTAAAGCTTCGTCTTTTCTTTAACAGAAGGGAAAAGAAAAAGGACCCTTATTTATGGAAATCCTTTTCGGGGATTCGACCATCTTGCGTTTTGCCGCAATGTTCAATGTATTAAAGATCCATACTGAAAAATAAGGATATGAAACATAGACGAGCGTGGAAAGGATATATAGGCGTCGAGAGGCAGGTTCGCTTGTGCGAGAGGTAGCCACCTGGCGGATTTTTGGGGTACTGACAAATCTGCAGATATGATAGGTATTTAGTAACAACGAATAGAATTTTTCTTCAATGCCTGTTTCTCGATGACAGGGAATTCAAATAAATAAATATATAGTGGAAATAAATATCGCCCAAAATTGGATGGAAAAAAAAATTTCTTTGAGGCAACTAAAAAATAATCAAATAAATGATTATAGTACCTACGACTAGATCTTATTTCTGGGTGTTTCCAAACTTTTGGCCGGGAGTGTATATATCCACGTGGTATAGTCGCTCTTATGCCGGGATCACAGAGTCGATAAAGTTATCGCAAGTTACGAGAAATTATATACGATCCTGTGGGCCTCGGGGGTGATCAGGCTGCACCATTATTTTTGCAATTGCAAGGAAACCACGGATTACCAACCAACCTTAAGTACAGAGTTTCGTTCAATACAGAGAGGTAGCGGAATATCCGAATATGTGTTTGCTTTATTCAGGCGCAACGCCCAAACGCCTCAAGTGTCTATAAAACTTCCAACAGATGGGCAGACCTCGATATGCATCATCATCATCATCATCATCATCGATAATTCGAGATGCAAGGATCACGGAGACTCTCAAACAAAATTTAATAATCGAAACCAGAGCTGAGCAAGTACTTCAAGTAGTGTACTTGAATTTGCAAGTACTTAAAAAGTACTTCAAGTATTGTGCTTAAATTTTCAAGTACTTAAAAAGTACTTCAAGTTTTCTACCTACATTTTCAAGTACTTAAAAAGTACTTCAAGTATTGTGCTTAAATTTTAATATACTTCGAAATTACTTCAAGTATTGTACTTAAATTTTCAAGTACTTAAAAAGTACTTCAGTATTGTGCTTAAATTTTCAAGTACTTCAAAAGTACTTAAAAAATTGTACTTAAATTTGCAAGTACTTAAAAAGCAATTGCAATTTTCAAGTACTTAAAAAGCAAGCAATACTTAAAATTGTACTTGAATTTTCAAGTATTTAAAAAGGACTTCACGTATTATACTTACATTTTCAAATACTTGAAAAGTACTTCAAGTATTATACTTACATTTTCAAGTACTTAAAAAGTACTTCCAGTATTGTGCTTAAATTTAAAAATACTTCGAAATTATTTCAAGTATTGTACTTAAATTTTCAAGTACTTCAAAAGTACTTAAAAAATTGTACTTAAATTTTCAAGTACTTAAAAAGCAATTACAATTTTCAAGTATTTAAAAAGTACTTCAAGTATTGTACTTAAATTTTCAAATACCTAAAAAGTACTTCAAATTATACTTACATTTGCAAATACTTAAAAAGTACTTCAAGTACTATACTTACATTTTCAAGTACTTAAAAAGTACTTCAAGTATTGTACTTAAATTTTCAAGTACTCAAAAAGTACTTCAAGTATTGTACGTAAATTTTCAAGTACTTGACCTATACTTTAAGTATTGTACTTAAAATTTCAAGTACTTTTTCAAGTACAAGTGTCAATTACTTTTAAATGTGAATCTTGCTGATGGTTGCATGTACAAAGCCTTCGCACATGTAATTGAAAATAATATTTCGTGACATAAATGTGTTTTGGTAAAAAAAAAGTACTCGAATAAAGATCAAATGAGAATAAGAAATGAAGTGTAAGTACTAGAACATACGAGATATCCCTGAAAACTTGAAAAGTAGTTGATACTGGGTACTTGATTTTTAAGTACTTGTACTTCAAGTACCTTCAATCTTAAGTACTTCAAGTAATAAGTACTTCAAGTACTGCCGGTACTTGATACTTCAAGTACTTGCGGTACTTTGCACTTTGTACTTGAAGTACTTTCCGGTACTTTGCCCAGCTCTAATCGAAACGAATTCAACGAACGAGACGTTGCTATGATTTTGCATTTTTTCCTCCAACATGGCCATTTTATGGCACAAGCCACCGTAAAAGGCCTCCCAGGGTTTATCATGACCAGAAAGAGCAAAGTATGGAAAGGTAAGGAAAAAAATACTTCGTCGCAAGATATCAAAGAAATATTACCGTGTAATTTGTCCGCCCGCGGCTTCTGGGATTTTACGATGTAATTGCGGGAACCCGGTGGAGGGTTGAAATTGGTTGCGTGAAGGTTTTGACGACGAGACGCAATGGGATATACCAGAATATGCGAGAAAGAGAGAGACTTGGTGCACATGAAGAAAAAATGCGGCATCGTACGGAAAAAGTCGGGATATTGTAACCGGTGCTTAGTTATATTGCTAGGAAGACATTATCCGGTGTATACAACATCCTTCAGAGCGGTTAAGGGTGCACACCGTCGTCGCACGCTAATGGCCGTATGAACGAAATCACCTGCCGCGACGAATGAGCATGAGCGAGCAAAGCGCATGAGCCCATCTACAATCATGGCGATACACTGAATCGATCTACGCTCTTCTGCATCCATCGGTAATCAGAGGCATCCTACCTCGCACGAGGTTTTAACCGATGAAATATCCAACATTAAACATCAGAGTAGCCATCTTATCAATATTTTACGGATCGGATTAGAATAACATGTTGATTTACGACAAAATATATGGAACAAATTTTTACCGAAAATGCGAAATTTTTGGGATAAAAAAATTATTATAACAATAAAGTTTTTATGTCGAAACCACTTGTCGCGATTAGGAAGTTGGAACGAGAGAAGTGCATGAGCCCGTCCACGATCATAGCGGTAGATATACGTCGATCTGTGCTCTCTACCATCCATCGGTAATCAGAGGCATCCTGGCTCATACAAGATTGTAACCCATAAAATATTCAAGGTCGGAACATCATACGTGACATGTGGGCAATATTTTCGGGATCGGATTGAAAGAACAGCTGATACTGGAGCAAATAGTGTAAATTGCGCCTAATCACGATATGAGAGATGTCACAATATAAGAGACCTCTCGATACTTTTGACGCTTCCAAGTTTGTTAAAGTTGAATGGTTATTCGAAAAAACATCGGATCAAGCTTACAAGGTTTTGTTTTGAAAAAAAGTCGCTCAAGATTGAAAAATCCCTGCGTTATCGACGGAAAATCATCTGTGTCAATGTGAAGTAACAGGATACCCGTGCGTGAATTTGATTTAGGCCCCGACTAGGCCCCGATCGGTTTTCCCTAACTTACTTCGGGCCCTTGACTGGAAGCCCAATAGGGCCCTAGTAGGTACGTAGTATCGCTATACGTGTAGATTGTAAAATAATTATTATTAATAATTATTATTATATATTATAATAATACATTATTAATAATAATATTTATTATATATCATAATAATACATTATTATTAATAATTATTAATAATAATATATTATTAATAATTCTCCAAGAGAATTTTTACAAAAAAATAGTATAAAGCAGAGGATTTCTATGTAAAAATCTTGCGGGCATGACTTCCTGAGAGGCCTGACTCTGCGGAATCGAATACAACCCGTGCTCCCACTTCGGCTATATAAGCATACTATTTGCATATTCCGTATGCGAGTGAGCGCACGCCGTATGCGACATCTCATGGCGAGTCTCGGAACTAACTCCCCGTGAAGCCCGATTAGGCCCTCAAAGGATTGCCTCGTCAGTGCCATGTTTGAAATAATTAGGGCTCCGATACTTTCGCCCTATTTGGGCCCGATTTCGTTCTGTTGTAATTATACCAACTTCTTTGAATATGGGTTGCCCGATCGAAGCCCGACAAGGTCCTGAACGGGTTGCCTTAGGTCAGCCATATTGTAAGTAAGCCTGGCAAACTTAGCATTGCCCTGTCACGGCCCAACCAACCCACAAGGTCCTCAACGGGTTGCCTCAAGTCAGCCATATTGTAAGTAAGCCTGGAAACCTTGGCACTGCCATGTCGGGGCCCAACCTGGCGGTGTTATGGCAATTGATGACAGGGCATCCACGTTTAAGCCCGACAAGGTCCTCAACGGGTTGCCTTAGGTCAGCCATATTGTAAATAGGCCTGGCAACCTTGACATTGACCTGTCGGGGCCCAACCTGGTGGTGTAAGGGCAATTCCTGACAGGGCATCCACGTCCAAGCCTGACGAGGTCCCGACTTAAGTCAGGGCTTCCCTAGAATTTTCACGTACGGGAATCTGTAAAAAAAAAACACAGGACGCACACGTACGCCATCTGAGAGAAACGAGACAGGTACGACTTTCCACTGAATCGCTCTCGTCTTTCACTATCAGATCAAACACCACGCGAGAGGAATAGAACGAAAGATACGAAGACGATAGTGCCGCACGCATAGCGAGACGGATGAATCAAATGCCTGAGAAGAAAGAATTTTGTATTGTGCCTGAGAACATAAACCGATAATGACATCATCTCTGTATCTCGTTAAAAATAATGAACGACCGTCGTTTTAAATATTCAAATGCCAAAAACCTTCTGAAGAATTACAAAATTTCCGTTTGATCGTAAAAAAAAAAAAATTATTCATCTACTCGTTCTATCGATGGGATTTGAGGTTCTCGATCTGCGATACGGATAGTCAGATCGACGTAATAGCGAAGAAAAAGAAGAAAAAGAAGATGCGAAGAGAGCCAAGTGGTGTATGTAATGGCAATGCATGCGTGCGTTATTATACGTGCGCAAGGTCGAATCAAGGACGCCTGCTGTTGGTAATGGGGCTCGATCGTTGGCTATGAGAATCGCTCGTGTAATCGAGACCCACCCAGGAATCGCTAACAAGTTTATTTATTCGAACGCTTTGATGATAAATCCCCTATCGGTTTTTTTTCCTGCTCCTCCGAGAACGAGATATTAATTCCGCTCGTTGCAAAACCTCGCCTCTGTGTCGATGCCAGGTAGCATCGTTATTCTGACTAGAAAAATATTGATTGTCCATGCGAGTTCTTCGATATTTCAAAGGAAAAATTGCGGATGACAGTCGATGTCATGCTGCACGAGGACTTTTTCGAAAGGAACAAGCGCGCTGAGCGGGGCGCGAAGCTATAGATATACACCCTTGTACATATGTTCCTATACGGGTGCGCAAATCGACTTATCGTTAGAGACTTTTACTTTTATGTTTCAGGCGTGGGCAAAGCTCACGTCACTGCCCACCAGGATCGGCGCCCACTCGTGCATGGTCAGCTAGCTCTACCGTTCGCATTGCCAATGCCTTTTTCGCGACTCTCGGGCTATCTACAATCTCCCAAGGCGTTTCGATACTTTCGTTAAAACATAAAGATAAAATGCAAAACATGACGCTATTTCAGAGTGAACAATACGGATACGCCACTTTTTTTAAATTCACGTTTGTATTTATGAGGTTATGACAAAGTGACTAAATGACCTCTGGTCAAGATGGGGCAAGTGTTCACCAAATATTGTCGTCACATTCGAGATTGACGAAAATGTATAACGTTAGCATCAAAATTAAGGCAAACTCGCCGATTCAACGCTCCGAATATGGATCTACGCTCTTCCATCGCCCCCATCGATCTACGCCCCATCCATCGGTAATCAGAGGCATCCTACCTAGGACGAGGTTCTTACCCATAAAATATCCAACATTAAACATCAAAGTAACCATCTTATCAATATTTTACGGATCGGATTGGAATAACATGTTGATTCGCGAAAAAATATATCGAACGAATGAATCAAGGTTGGCAATTGTTGAATACGGGCGATTTTTTGTTCACCATGAAAGTTATCTAGTGAAGTAATCTGACATGAGACCTTCCAGGGTACCGTAACGGGTAACTCACATAGACGAAAAGCTGAGTCGACGACTCTTTGTCTCAGGGATTCAGTTTTATAATGAGGTGAACTGAATGTCCAACAGAACTGAGGGACGCGAAGAGAGGGGTTGTGGGAGAGGTTGTTTGGAAAGAAACATGGTGGGAATGTCGAGGGGACTCTGGAGAACTTAAAACTGTAATTCGTCACGCGATAAAGTGAGATTGCATGTTTTCCTTTATTCCCCGAGTCCGCCATCTTTTTTTTCGTGAACCGGAAGCAATGTAACGTCAATTTTCCATTATTTCAAAGTCGGTCCATCTTTCAAGTTTCATTGACGTTTCTTCCTTCTGGGAAGCATACTAATTGTCCATTTATCTCATTTTATTTAAAAATTACTAGAACCAATGAAATAAAGTTTTGAAGGCAAAAAATCATTTTTTTCATTATTTGCCAAAACATAGTAGATTGGTTCCCTTATATATTTACTTGGTTCATTTTTTTCAGTCAATTCCATAAATTTCTGTTTCAATAAAAGAATTTACTTGAATCTAACAATATGTTATCAATTATATGTAATATGTTATTTGAATCAAGAACACATTCTATCATTCAAAACATGCATGTCTTTTAATACAGGAAGCACTGAGAAAAAAAATGGTTGAATCAACAAATTAATTAGTCCGGTCAACAGGAAAAATGATTGATTCAATCAAATGCGTGTTTATTAATTGTTGCTAAACATTTTATAAAAAATATATAGCCCTTGCCAAATAATTTAATATGCATAGTTTAGTGACCCCAAAAAGAGATAAATAGAAAAAAAGACAAATCTGCGCCAGTTCTCCGATCTAATTTCTCTGTCCGACCGAGATTCGAACCCTCGACCCTACCTACCATCATACCTATCCTACCTAACTACCTAACACGCTACTTATTACGCTATCGACTACTACTATGCACTTGAAAAAAGTTAGGAGTTATGAAGATTCGAATATAAGAAAACATTTAAAAAACCAGTTTTTTAATTTTTAACAACTTATGTGTACTATTAAAGTATACTATAGAAATGATAGTTCTTTACTTGAAGGAAATAAAAATTTCATCATTACAAACAAATATTCTATTGGAATAAAACAATATGTTATTTATTTTACTACAGCTTCTTTTCAAATAATCACAATCAATTTTATATCTAATAAATATTGAAAATACTACAAAAATATTTTTAGAAGTAAAATAATGATGAATTTATTGCAAAGAAATACTTTTGTTCAAAAAAAATAATTTTGGATTGAATTCGTTTTTTAGATTCAAATAATCGCATGTTTATGATGCGATCAATGTGATTAATCCAATGAATACAAATTCAATCAAATCTATCATGCATTTAATTGTTACCATTAAAAAAGAGTTTAATATAATGGAGTAATAGATCCGTGAAAATATTTTTTTTAATGAAGAGTGATTTTCTTCGTTCAACAAATAAATAATCGAACTAATACTTTCATTTAATAAATAAATTCATGTCCTCAAATTCAGTAATTTTTTCTCTCAGTCATATTAAGGTTGTGTGAATATTCGAATGGTTCGAATAATTCGAATAATTCAAATGGTTCGAATATTTTCAATAATTCGAATATTCGATTCCAATTTCGAATCTCATCGTCCAAGACAAAATGCGCATCGGCATCATCATCATTCTCGTTTTTTTATAATTGATCGCACATTTGTCGAGTTTATAGCACGGCCTTGGCTGAATCACGTGGAACTGGCTTATTCTCTGTTTCCCATTTATATCTCGGTATTAAATTTATCTTCGAAGAAGCACATGATTACGTGATAATTATCGTCATTACTGTTTTCTCGAGTCTTGAATGCAAAACGTAAATTAATCATTTTTCCATCTTTAGACGATTGTTTGTCTTCGGTTATTCCGTGAGAAAATTCTCGTAGCGCGTATCCTCGAAGGATGGCATTTTCCCAGGACTGTTGGAGGGTTTAGTTTAATCCTTCAAAGTGGAAGCACCGCCATCTTTGATTTAATCAGCCAAAGCTACTGTGAAGATTTACAGAAACACGAGCATTCTGGACAGATTTTTCATCTGCCGTAATCAGAGGCATCCTGGCTCATACAAGGTTGTAACCCATAAAATATTCAAGATTGAACATCAAAGGTGATATCTTAGCAATATTTTAGGGATCGGATTGAAGGAACAAGCTGATTCTGAAGATATAAGAGATGTCATGTTTGTACGGAATGCAGAAAATAAGAATGTTAATGGTCAGAAAAATTGTCATAATATTTCAATATTGTTGTTAATCTTTCTGTTAAATCTTTTAATCTTTTTGGGGGTTCAGACCAATCCTTGAAAATAGAAACGCCGCCATCTTTGATTTAATCTGCCAAAG